>CM053589.1:1272880-1291011 GCA_028646515.1 Pseudochirops corinnae | reverse complement strand
GGGAAAGAGGGGGAGAAAATATGTAACTCAATATCTTGTGGAAATGAATGATGCAAACTATAATAAAATTTAAAAAAAAAAACAACAAATTTGTTTTCTCTCTCTACATGATAGCCTCAATTTTGCCTCTTGACCTGCAAAAGCCCAAAATATGTATCCTCTGACTCTTTACAAAAAGAGTATGCTACACCTAGCATAGACGATGCCTAGCAGAAAGAATTTAATAAATGTTTGTTCACTGACTGATGACTACCAGAAATATATGCTGCAAGGCAATAAAAGACAGTCTCTGAAAGCCCTTACAACTTGGGTCCTCTCAAATAAGATGGTTGAGAAGACTTCTAACCATCTTATTCTTTACAGGTACATCAAATTTTTTAAACCCTTTCTTCAGTCATTATACACACGGAAGATCCTTGGAACAGACCTAGATGAAAAAAAAAAAAGCCAAATAAACAATCTAAGATAACAATGCCTCTATTTAAAAAAAGAAAAAAAAGGGCAGTATGACCATATCCTACATACTGCTCCAGTTCAACATTTGCTATGTTGAGAATAGCCAACCCAAGGAAATATATTCGGCAATGGTAAATGAAGAGCCATAGAAAGAATATGACAGAACCCATAAAGAGCTATGATAAATAGCCAAAGGGACTGCCAATTTCTCTACCAATAACATCAGGATTCTTTATTTTTTATTAATTCCATGAAAAATAAAATAAAATAGTGGTTGAAGAATTATGTAATGGACAGTATAAGACATAAGAATTAGAGGATATTTATATTTGGTTGAAAAAATGCTTGGTCACTCAGGACAGATTAGTAGCCAGTCGAGCTCTTTGGCTTAACTGATCACAATTCATATCACATAACTGTCTGTAACTAACACTGAAGGAAGGCACTCATGAAAACAGCACCCTGTGTGTTAATAAACCAAGAAGAGTAGGGATGTGCTTTAAATAAATTTTTTAAGCCACAACAGCTGCTCAAACCATAATTCAAAAGTTCTATCACATGGGACATAAGAACCAATAAGACAACACTAAAATTTGACTAACATAAGTGCTTCCATACTGCTTTTTATTAATAGATATTTTTATACAGAGACTCTACAAGTGAAAACATTTTCCATTTGGCAAACTGACTTTTTACTCTCTTGTTAGTAGAGCAAAAATCAACACACTTTCTTCACTTTTGATGATACCAATATCAATAAATGCGAAGTCACTCTTAAAATTAGCCATTTGTTATAAGAACCTTTTCTATGCCCTATAATAATCTATTTATTATCATTTTAAATTATTTTAAGCCTTATAACAATTATCCATAGATGTGTTCAGCACAAAACTATCCTCAGTGAACAGTAAGCACCTAGTACTTACTCAGAACTGTGCTAAACAGTGGAAATTCAAAGAAAGAGAAAAATAATCCCTTCTCTCAAGAAGTTTATATTCTGCAAACAGAAATAAATAGCTGTCCTCATCTAGAAGAAACCTCCCTTCTTTCTGTACTCCTTGCTCATTGACAAGACCTGGACAAAAATACCTGGTGAGCTTCATGAACTGCTTGCTTTGAATACAGCACGGAGGAAGGTATTACTGAATGCAGCAATGTGGTCACATTTATCTAACAAGCTTTTATAATCTTAACATACACATGGGCGACTCCTTGTCAAAAGAGAATCATTTTGCTCTGCCAAGTCAAATGCTTTTTTGTAACCAGACACCAAATATAACACTGTATAACGATACGGTACTGACCTCATACTCTTCTCCAGCATACTCGTCCCTTGGAATATCCCTTTCTCTCTAATCTTTCATTTCTCCTTATCTGCTAGTTCCTTCCCTACTACCTTCAAACATGGCAACCTCTTGTCTTCAAAAATAAAAAAAAATGAAATAAACCTTGTATTTCACCCTACCCTCTCCTCAAGCTATCATCCTATGTATCTATCCATTCTTTCTCTGCCAAATTCCTAGAAAAAGATTCCTACCACTCACTGCTTCCACTTCGTCTTCTCTCACTAACTCATCCCTTTGTAATCTAGCTTCCAACCTCAGCACTCAACAAAACGCTTTCTCCAAAACTGCCAACAACCTTTCAATTGACAAGTCTGATAATTACTTCTCAACCCTTATCTGTCTCAACTTCTCTGTCGCATTTGACACTGTTAACCACCTTTCTTCTTGGATACTCTTTCCTCTCTGGGTTGTCAGGACACTATTTTCTCCTAGTTCTTCTCCCACTTTTTTTCCACTGTTTCTTCTCAATCTCCTTTGCTAGCTAATCAAATCTATATCATGTACTCCCTTAATGATGAGCATGCTCCCAAGCGTAACAGGAGCAATATCTGCATGGTAGTCTAATCTCATTTTTCCTTAAAAGTTACTGAAACCATCTATGATAATTAAATAGTTTCAGGAGTTAAAGCTCAAGCCCTTGACAGAGGGTCCTGGTACCCTAAGTACACAAAATCAGCCCATCAGGATTCAGAAACTCCTCTCAAATGTATCAATGTTGTATCCTTCCCCAGGATCCTCTCCATCCATTCTTCAGCTAGGTTTACTATCTTTTGTTTTGCCTTCTGTTACCTGTTAGATGATATATGCATGGCTCATGTCATACCAATTCCATACCTGATGCATCAGGATGACGTGAGCAAGGCAGGGACAACGATACTACAGCTCTGTCATGAGCCTTCTGTTCTCTCTTTAGATCCTATGATATCCTATTACAACTTTTATTGTGTTCTCACACCTTTTTGGCAGTCTGGGGAAGCCTATGGACTCCTCAAGGTTTTTAAACGCATGAAGTAAAATATACAGGGTTACAAAGGAAACAAATTAAACTGAAATATAGCCATGAAAAGTTTTTTTTAAAACAAGTTCACAAAGAACAGGTTAAAAATCCCTATTCAGGGGTGGCTAGGTGGCTCAGTGAACAGAGCACCAGCCCTGGAGTCAGGAGGACCCGAGTTCAAATGTGGTCTCAGACACTTAACACAAGAACTAGCCATGTGACCTTGGGCAAGTCACTTAACCCCAATTGCCCTCCAAAAAAAAAGGCAAAAAAAAAAAATCCCTATTCATCATTTCTGTGCCAATGACTCCCAAATCTACACGTCCAGTCTTAGGCTGTACCTTGAACACATAAAATCAAAACAGTGTACTGGACATTTTAAACAGTATGTTCCAGAAACATCTCCAACTCAGCATATCCAAAACTGAACAAACCCAACGTTCTTCTGTTAAAGGCAATGCCATTCTCCCAGACTCCAGGTTAATAACTTTGATATTATCATCAGCTCTTCTCCTCCACCTTATCTATATCACCAAATGTCAAATGTTGCCTTTCTCTGTAATTATGCAGCCATCACCGTAGTTCAGGCCATCATCTAGGTAACCTCTATCAAAATTGCCTCTTAGCCATTGGTCTTCTCGCCTTGAATCTATTCCCACTGCAATCGAAACTCCAAACAGCTACCTGAATAATTTTTCTGAGAAAGAACTGACACTTCACTATCCTAGCAAATAACTCCAGGGGCTCCTTACTGCCTCTAGGATACCGGATCCTCTTCTGTAGCTTTGAAGCCCTTCACAACCTGGCCCTAACTTATCTTTCCAGCCTCATTATACATTATTCCCTGTTCCTGGTCTCTATACACCAGTCACATTGACTTCTGTGCTCCTCAAAAAAGGCATTCCATTTCCCAACTATGTACCACCTCTTCCCCCAAATCTGAATGTACTCCCAACCTACCTCCAACCTCAAAGATTCCTTTCCTTCCTTCCAGAAGTAATTAAAGTATAATTTACCTTCTACATTAAGCTTTTCCTGATCCCCACCAACTACTATTGTTATCCCCAGGGGCTAGCATGTAGGAGCTTCATAAATGCTTCAGACTGAATTAAAAATAAAACAATGTACCACTAAACAAATGCCAGATTTAGTTTTAGAGGAATGAGATCCAAACTCCTGTTACAACTACTTTGTAACCTCTCTTAGGCCTCGTAAGATGCATATATAATCACTTCCTGCTGGACTGGATACGTCCTTCCATCTCTACTTCTTTGATTTAAGCTTTTTAAATTAAATCTAGGACCATGGGATCTAGAATTCCTTGTGCCTTTCATTCAGTTGTGTGACTGTAAAGATGCGGTCTAATAAAGAAACTATGAACTTCAGCCTGTTCCTTTCTCATTTTTAAGTATATTCTCAAAACACAAATGCTGAAAGATTTTATCAAGATGAAAAGGTCAGTCCATAAACATTTACCAAACTCCAGCTAGAGAATGGAAACTGGAAGTCAAGAGAGAGAAGTATATATGGATAAACAGATCTGAGACTAATCAGCAAAGGCAAGCTAATCAAACCTATGGGAGCTGATGATATCACTAAGTGAAATCGTATAGAAGAGAAGAGGGTCCAGGACAGAGCACTGGGGTCACCCATGGTTGGTAGGCATGACCCAGATGAAGAACCAGCAAGAAGATCCAGGAGTTTTTTTTTTGTTGTTTTGCTTCTTCTTTCTCGTGCTTCCTCCCATTAGTTCTAATTTTTCTTTACATCATGACCTAAGTGAAAATATATTTAATAACAATGTATAAGTAGAGCCTATATCAGACTGCATGCCATATTGGGGAGGGGAGAAGAGGAAGGTGAAGAATATTTAAAACTCTTATGAGTTTTATGACTCTTATGAAAGTGAATGTTGAAAACTAAAAATAAATTACTTAAAAAAAAAAAAGCTCCAGGACTGACCAAACAGGAGAACTGCAAAAGAACAGTGTCAAGAAAGTGTAGAGAGAAGAGACTATTAAGGAGAAAAGAGTGATTGATAGTGTCAAAATCTACAAGAAGTCTAGAAGGATGAGAACTGAGAAAAGGCCAATTTATCGATTCAAAGACTGGTATGGTTGGAAAGAGCAGTTCCAGTTGAATGATGAGGTCAGCAATTACACTGCAAAGACTTAGGAAAACTGAGAGGAAAGGCGTGGGTTGCATTGTATTTGGGAAACTTTGCTATACTTCTATAAGTACAGAAATCCATCTTTTTAAAAATATTGGATAGTTAGGATTCTTTGAATACCATGATCTACCAAAAAATTTTGAGGTGAGCAAAAGTAATTAACTGAAGAAGCACTTGGTGGGTAGAAATAGACTGCAGTACATTTCCAGTTATGACCTAAACACAAAGAAGTAGGATAAAGATTATCAAGAAATATATCAAGAAGTGAGCAAGCCCTGTGACTAGAGTGAAGGATAATGAATGAGCAGTCCAAATACTGAAGCGGTACTCATAAAACATTAAAAACCTACAAGTGTGCTTCCAGAACATGAAGTAATCGATCCTTTAAGAGATTCTCTGGCAGGACACAGAATGAACTGCTGCACTGAATAAAAACTTACAGATGTCTGACAATCTACACTGATGAAGGGAATGCCCACATCAAAGAGACCATAAAACCCACTCAAGTATTACAGATAAAAAGACTCAGAATGCCACTGTATTCGACCTGTTACTTAGGAGTATATGATGCCACACAGTACTTGAATAGTTTTTCCATAATCTCCATCTTTTCCAAAAAAAAATTTTTAGGTCCAAATTCTATTCCTAACTTCTCTTAACTCACTGAGGAGCTAAAATTCAATTAAATCATTCTTAACCTCTTTTTAACTAAGCCACTTCAAGGACTACAACAAATTCACCTATGTAAAACAAGTTTAATTTAAAAATTCCTTTCTACCCCAAAATTATTTAATGTGCTATCTAGTCTTATATATCAAACTACTTCTACATCCCAACACAGCAAGAATCCATAAGAAAAATGGTGCTGCTACAGCAAATGAGACATTCTGGCAAGCTTCTGTCCATGACTCTCTCGTTGACCTAAAGGTAGAATGTGGTTATTGTTGCTGGTCTGGGAGGTACTTTTGCACTCGATCTGAGATTTCACTATTACAGGAAACTCCCAGTTAGGAAATTCTATCTACCAATGCAGATCTACAACTGTTTGGCAACGTACACTATTAGAGAGTTATCTGAGGGATTAAGTCATTTATACAGGAATGGGAGCTGAACCTAGCTCTTCCAAACTCCCAAGCTAGCTCTCCACTGTGAGTCTCTCTTTAGATATTATTTTAAATGTAGCATAACTAATTTAGCCTCTCTGTTACTAATATCTTCAAAAGATCTTTTTCAACACTGAATAATTATACACAATTTGGTTTTAGCAGCATTTACTGTTTGTAAAAATCGAAGTTTGGATTAATGAGGAAAAAAGTCCTTGAAATACATAACCAATTTCAATCTACCCAACTAACAATTTTGTCCATAAAGCACAAAAGGGATGGAACCTCAGAGCACAACAAAGCAAAAGATGTGAATAAGCAGCTTTGTATTTACGGACTTGTTTTCTCTGAATAAAAGTCTGTAGATGTGGCTTCCTGCTCACGGATTAGAAAGGATGATCATAATATGTAAGAGTTTTCTCTAACGCAATGTGGTTCAGTTGACCATTTTCAGAAAAAATGGATAAATTCTATATTCTTCTGGGGAAAAACAGCTCCTTAACATAGCTTAAAACAAGCAGTGAAATTCAAAAACACTGTAAGTAAAAAAACTCCCGAAGTAGGCACTGAATTCAAAGTGACTGACCTCTCCCTTCTGGGGGGGGCGATCGCTACTCTCCACTCTGCTCTACTCTTATGACAGTTTCTGCTTTCTAGTTACTTCCCCAGGTTACAAAAAAAAACTTCGACAGTAATACAACCATTTAAAATATGTTCAAGGACTTTAACAAAGGCAGAATTAAATAGGAAAAACAGAGTGATTTTACCACCTATCATGACAGAGGATGAGTTTATTAGAAAAAGGAAAGAAAAAAGGGAACCACAGTTTGTACTCAATTGCAAAACTACTCAACTCATACCACTTAGTGAAAAAAGTACTACAGAGAAACTGCATTTTTGTCAGAGACAAATATAATTCAAGATACTTCACAGTCCCACTAGATTGGAAAGCAGCAGACACCAAGTCCCTGACATTCATGGGTTTCACTTTTCGGCTATCCGTGGGTTGGCCATCCATCCCTAAGTCAATGTGAATTTCTGGAGATTTGCCAGGTAATTCAGAAAGTCAGAGACAACGCATGTATGCAGAGAAAACTTTTTAAAACGTTAAATGTATGAACGCTGTGATATTACTCATTTGTTTTATCATTTACTACCATAAGTACACATACATAGACTTATTATATAAAGTTAAATTTTGTTAAAAGTTTCAGTGTGCTAAAGAACTATGGGCCTCTATATGGCCCTCTAGGTCCTCGAGCTCAGTCTTTTGAATACAAATTTCACTGAAGAAATCCCCTTAATAAAAGGATTTGTTTTGTAAAACTTGGATTCAGTCCAAAGGCTGCAACCCAAGGGCCCAGAAGGTCACATATGGCCTCAAGGCAGCAGGTTCCCTACCCCTGGAAGGACTCTCTTTGGAAAGACCTTTTTGTCTTTCTACCATCTAGACTCAGTTCTGTGATTTTCTCCCACTGTGATCCTTGCATCTCCAGCTTTTCATAAAAGAAACCCATGAAGCAGTTGCTGCAGTCACAGCAGCAGGTGGAAAGGCTCTAATCTCTCCCTCATACAACCTGCAACTTAGTTATGTGGGCAGTGCCTTGTTTGACTTGTTTTGTGTGTTATAGAAATATGATCACCATTATTAAGAATAAAAGATTTGGGATGGGGCCTAGAGGCTATATATGGTATTCAGAGGGGTCCTGTCTTGTGCCCCCCCCACCCCCGCAAATATTGAGGGACAACTCTACTACCTGTATGAGACTGCACAAGTCACTGCATATCTCTAGGATCAATTTCTTCATCTGTAAAATGATTAACAGCCTTCTACCAGCCCCCCCCAAAAAAAGATGAGAAAATAAGTCACCCTCACCCTTCTTCGCAGAGCTAGAGGACTAGGAATATTGAGTACTGCATATGTACTTTCAAATCTAATTGCAGTACTAACAAGTATTCTTCACTGTTCCAGGAGATGGCTTGCTAGGTAAAGATACAGCCTTGACATGACAGTGAGAAAACAGAAAAGATGACCATACTTTCTTCAATACGGAGGAGGCAGGACGACACGATTGCTAAAATCTCTTCTAGCTCAGGACCCCAATATAGAATCTGGTGTACCTTCCTCCCCTCCTGTAAAGAAAACAACAGCAATAAGATATTTTCTTCTTGAGTCACTTGCTCTAACCTATACTAACATCCTAACAGTCCAGTCCAAAACCTGTAACTGTCCATCAGTCACACCATTAGTACCACCTATCAGCAATGGCTTCAATACAAAAGTTCTCACGTAACACTTGAAATTTTATTCAGAAAACAAGGTCTAAGACAAGAAAAATGAGCACAAGAAATTCATTTCATGGATGAAACAGGATTTGGGTCAAACTCGACTATGGATATGATGCTGAGCATTGCGCAAAATGGAAGGGGGAGGGAATAAGAATCTACAGGGCATCTATGTGCCAGACACTGTGCTAAAGCATGGTTTACAAATTTTATCCCGTTTGATTCTCAACAACCCTGTAGGCGGGTGGCATTACCCCCATTTTACAGCTGAGGAAAATGAAGCAGAGGTTAAGTGATTTGCCCAAGATCACAAATTTGAAAAATGTCTGAGGTCACGTTTGAACTCAGGTCTTCCTGACTCCAGGCCCAGTGCCCCAGCCACTTGGACACCAGGTGGTTCCTAAGGAAGAACCAGCTGGGAGTCAGAGGACTGGATTCAAACTTTGCCTCTAATGCCTGCTACCCACAAGGTCCTGGGCAAATCACTCAACACTGCTGGACCTCAGTTTCCTTAGTGTAAAATCGAAGGAGAAACTGGTGAAAAGGTAGAGACCTCATTTATGCCCATGGGCAAGTCTTTCCTCCTGGCCTTTCCATCTGCAAATAAGCTACTCAAAGCTTCATATTCTTTAATGGGGTGGAACAACGAACAGTCACATCAGAAACGAGGTTTCACCCTGTACAAGCTGGAAAAGCAATTTGAGGAGGGCATAGGTGCAAATGCTGTCAAAGGAGGACACACCCTTCCGTTACCCTCCCAGATCTATTTCTTTTAGAGTCCATTCTTTGTCTCATTTTAATAAGCCTTAATCACGGAATAAGCGCTGCCTCAGTCAAACAAAGACCTGTAAACTCCAGCTTGAAAAGGCCAAGGTCAATCTTCCACTGCATCCTGGGCTATCTCCAGTTGTCCTGATCTATATCTGGCTACAGGACACAAATTCCGGAGAAAGTGAGGCTGGTGACTGCACAGCCCTCTCTCACTTAAATCCAATTCTCTTGCATGTCATGGCATCACCTCACTGATGTCATGGTTCTCTTCAAGAACGAAGGACAAACAGTAAGCAGGAGCAGCAGCAACTTGCTCTTTAAGACCTAGAAATTTCCTGAAGCATGACAGATACACATTCTTACATTAGTTTAAGTCAATTCAATTCTCAATTGTGCCTACCAATATTCCCTTCTAATAGCAGAAGTAATTCAATTTCTTTGTGTAAGAAAGTGACTACTGATTGTATTTTTTTAATCTTTGTTTTCTTTTTCTATGTATGCTAACAGGACTTTTTGCATAGTGATTTTAAAAAACCAAACCAAGACAACCCAGATGGGTCGAGTCCTCATTCCTACCAGAGTTTCCAATTACCAATTTAACCACCCATTTTAACATGAAGAAACAACTCAAAGATCACAGGTAATTACAAAGACTATAATGAGCTGATGTGAGAAGTAAAACACATGAGAAGCTAAAATGAGAATGATCTTTCCCATATAAAGTTTTTCAATAAGTATTAGAACCTGTAGCTATCATTATAGTTTGAGGCTCTGATTTCAAAATGGAATGATGAAAATTCAACAAATTTCAACTCTTAAAAGAAGTATATCAGAGTGGCTAGGTGGTGCAGTGAATAGAGCACCAGCCCTGGAGTCAGAAGGACCTGAGTTCAAATCTGACCACGGACACTTAACACTTACTAGCTGTGTGACCTCAGGCAAGTCACTTAACCCCAACTGCCATGCCTTCCCCCTCCAAAAAGAAAAAAAAACACAAAAAAAGAAGTATATCATAAACTTGAAATAACATACTAACAAAATACTCCAATATTTCCTTGCATTATATAGCATTTTTTAAAAATTTCCTCTCCTCCCTCCCCCCCAACCTCCAGTATTCTCATTATATATATATATAATATTGACCTTGCTGTGGAAGGTAGCAATGTTAATATATTTCACAGACATAAAGAGAAACCTACATCAAATGATATGCTCAGAGCCGCTCTAACAGGATAGAGATGAGCAACTGATTTCTAGTCAAGATGGCAATGAAACATCCCTTCAGGTGACAACAATGGGCCAGAGACATATCTCAATGGAAGTTCTAATTTCTACCAAGGTCTAGAAATCCATAAGACACCAACAAGAGGAACTGTGAACAACTTTACCAATTAAAATAAATCAAAGCACTGAAAACTGATCTAAGTAATGGCTGAAGATTTTCCATTAGCCTTGGACCATAGAAAGAAATGACAGGTAGTAAAGAATGCTTTATCCCATATGAATAAATAACATTACCATGCCTTGCCCTTCCCCTATGAATAGTTTCTAGTGGGGTTTCTGTGGCAGCTATTTATCAAGTCAAACACTTGAGCCCTTTCTCCCAATTATCTTTTGTCTATACAGCTATTAAATAAAAAGATGCAGTTTGCTCTTTCCCATCTTCAAGCACTGAAAACACTGAAAAAAGTCAACTCGCAGTTTGACAAACGATGAGTTATGAGATCATCTTTCTTGTAATTTGTACAACAGAACCAAGAAAGCATTTGCGTTTGCTTATTCATCTCAATCAAATGTTTTCCCACATTTGATATTTTCTAAATCAATATGCCAACAGTTCTGTGAGCACGCACAGAAAAAAGCAAAGATTAATTCAAAAAAAATACAATCAACATTTCTTTACAAAAGGAAAGTGAATCACTTTCAAGCCCTTCCTAAGAAAAAATGCTCTGAACTTATTTTTAAAAAGAAAAACTGATGAAGTGAACAGCACATATAGGAAAGACAAGATCAAACAAGGGAGCAAAGTGAAAATCTGTCAGGTCACTTTGTTTAGAAATCTAAATGCATCACAGCTATTTACTAAGACTTCAGGTAACATCAGAATTAATGTGGACAATCGGTAGTTAAATTTCAGGCCTTTAAAGGCTAAATTTCCTTTCTAGGTAATTCACGTAAAATACCAATGATCCGAACACAATGCTAATAAAATATCAGAAGACACCCACGACTGCCCAAAAGTCTGGACTTCTAAAAATCTCAGTGCTCCCCAAAGCAAACTGGAAAAGGCCTCTGAGCCCTCGCACCAAATACTCATGCATGTGATTCCTCGGGCCTCATTTAGACCTTCAGTGGCAGGGGAAGCTAGCAGGGGAGCAATGCAGAGGATCAGCCCTCAGACACAAACTGTATGACCCTGGGCAAGTCACTTAACACTGTTTGCCTCAGTTCCAGTCAAAGGAGCTGGAGAAGGAAATGGCAAACCATTCCAGTATCTCTGCCAAGAAAACCCCAAAGGAATTCACAAGGAGTTAGATACAACTGAACAGCAGCAATAAAAGCATGTAACATTCACTTCTTAAAACTAAATTATACAGTTTCCCCAGCTTACAGCAAATCAGAAGCAAAATGAAGGTCACTCGTTATTGGAGGTCAGCACTTTGTGACAAAAGTAACTGCTGATTACCATGGACTTACCCACTGAAATTACAACACTGGGCGCTCCTGACGACAACAATCATAGAGAAAAGGCTAAATCGTACAGTTTACTATCCTCTAAGCAAGCAGGGGAAGTCGAGTCAAAAGCAAGGATTTGCAAGACTATAAAATGCTAGACACTGCTTATCTCGGGGGATACAAGAGGAGTCTTTCCGAACTGGGAAAGGATGCTGACAGAAGAGGTGGGATTTAACGGAAGCCAGCCAAGTCAAAAGAGGGGGACGAGGAAGGAGGGCACTGACAAACGGCTTAGTGCTACTGAACTCAACAGTAGTACATAGTGGGGAACAAGCTGTAAGACTGAAAAGGTAAGAAGGGGCTGGGTTATTCAAGTCCTTGAAAGTCAGAGGATTTTATATTTGTACATAAGAGGGAGCCAATGGAATTTAGCAAATAGGGGTGAAACCCCACTTATTAAGACCAACTTCACAGTAGAGTGGAGATTGGACTGGAGTAGGGAGACCAACCAAAAGGCTACTTCAATTAGATCAAAAGCAAGGTATGCACCAAAGTGGCAACAATGGAGAGGATAAAAAGGGGCATATAGGAGATGCATTGTAAAGGAAGAAAGGGCAGGATTTAGAAACACTGCACATAGAGGATGAGACATCGAGGTAGAGAATAGAACACCCAGGTAGCAAGACTGGGTGGCTGAAAGGAGGGCAATATCTTAAGTGACAGAGAAGTTAGGAAAAAAGAAGGGTAAAGATAAGATCTACAACAACAGAAAAAAAAGTTTTACTAAAAATTAAGTTTAAAGCTCTTAAGTCTTAAAGACATAAATTTCAGATTTATGTAAAATTTGTTTATAGAGAACCCAAGAATCCCTAACAACGGTACAACATAATACAGCTACTGCAGTTTCAAAAAAAATAAGTCAGGTACAATAGCTTTACAAAAAAAAAAAAAAAAAACCTAAGAAAATTTTGCGTTTATCAAAGTTTGATGTAAGTGATTTAGAATTAGGTGCCTCCACTTCCTTTCTTCTCACTTTTCTTAACCTTTTGCAGTCTGACTTCCAACCTCAGCCTTCAACAGAAATCCAAAGGTTTTTTCTCAGTGCTCACTGCATATGGAGAATGACCTCTCTTCCATCTTAGATGAAATGACTCTATTCCCCCTGATATTCCCCTCTTTCCAGGTTTTCTTGATACTGCCTTCCTGGCTCTCCTCCTACCTGTCTATGTGCTTAGCTACATCTTCATCAAGACCATGCCCACTAACCACAGATGTTCCTCAACGCTCTGTACTGGGACTTCTCTTCTCTCTCTAGAGTCACCCGGTGATCTTATTAGCTCAGTATATTTAACTACCATCTCAGATTTACTTTTCCAGCCCTAAACTCTCTCACCTCAGTTTAAACATTTCCAAATAGATCTTAAACTCAACATTCCAAAACTGAATTACTACCTCCCCCCTTCAAATCCTCTCCTCTTCTGCAGTTCCCTATTATTATTCAGGGTACCAACATCCTCCCAGTCACTCAGGCTTTCAACCTAGGTATCATCCTCAACTCCTCCGATCTCACAGACTATCCAATCAGTAGTCAAGACTCTCTGTTTCTACCTCCATAACATATACCCCCCTTCTAGTCACTGCCACCACCCTGATGCAGGTCCTCATGAACTCATACCTGGCCTGTTACAGTAGACCGAATCTCCTCCCCTCCATTTTCTCACCACCCCACTCCCCCTTTCAACGGTCTTTCCTCAAGTGCAGATTTTACCATGTCAACCTCACTAATTAGTAAATGCTAATGGCTCCCTATTTGCCTAGGATCAAACATAAAATCCTCAAAGTCCTTCATAACCTAGCCCCCTCCTGCCCTTCCAGCCTTTACACCTTATTTCTCTCCACCTATTCTTTCTGTCCGATAACACTGTTCTCTTCACCATTTCTCCAACAAGACAGTACATACTACATGCCTGAACGTTTTCACTTGCTGTCTCCGTGCCTGAAATACCCTCCCTTCTTCACGTCTCCCCAGGTCTCAGCTAAAACCTTACCTTTTACAAGAAGCCTGTCCTGGCCCTCTTTAATTTTGTGCTGTCCCTCTAGAATCACCTCCCATTTCTCCTGTTTATTTTATGCTCACGTTGTTTATAGAATTTTTAATCTTTCTGTCTCTAAAACTTAGCACAGCGTCTAGCATGCACTGGGTTTATAAAAGCTAGCTAACTGATTCTCTGGAGTAGAACTCAGACGGATACATTACCCAACATCTGAGTCAAAACCAAGGAGCTGAATTCATAAAGAACGAGTCTAAGCCGAGAGTTGAGCAGCGTGTCCACGGACTCGTTTCAAAGCTCAGAGGCTGAAACCGCTCCACTCTCAAGCTCGATCACCCTGGAGCGAGAGGCTGAAGAAACTCTGTTGGTGGGTGAGCGACAGACAGGAGGCCCCAGGAGCCCTAAACTAACCGTCAGCTGGGGCGGCTGAAAGGCTCATAAAAAGACCATCAGAGGAGCCCGCCAAGTTCTAAAACACCCGATCTTTCCTTGGTGCAACTCATGCATCAGCCGGTGTTTCCAGCACAGACACCTGTTACAGCGCTCTGCTTTCCACGCCGTATCCCAGCTCATCAAGGCGCGGCATCTCCAAACGTTAAAGCCCCAAGAACAAGCGTTCTTGCTCCGTGAAGCGCTCCGCGACGCTCCCGGGCTTCTCTTCTCCCACTGGAAATGACCGCAGCCTCAAGTTAAAGACACCTCGTCTCCCGCAAATATCGACGTTGCCCTCGCACCGAGCCCCGCGGCGCCCTTCCCGGCCCCAGGCTAGCCGGGGCAGACGCGCGCCTCCGCAGGGGGCCAGTGCCGAGGCTGCGGGCCAGCCTGTCATTACCGACCACAGAGCACTCCGATCACCCCTTTCCCGGAATCGGTCCCGCTTCTTCGCCGAGACTTCCAGAGAACGGGGGCGGGAACGCAGGGGCGCAAAGGGCCCTGGAGGCGCCCCCGGCACGGAAGACACCAAACCTCCCAAGACTTCACGCCTGGGGCGCGGGGAGAACCGAGGAGGAGGAGGGAAAACTTGGGCGAGGGAGCCGCTCTCAAGTCTCCGCGGGGCAGCAGCAGCGCGGGGCGGCGGCGCGGAGCCGGCCGGGAGCGGGCCCCATGATCCCCCTGCCTCCCAGAGGCCGCGGGCCCGGCTAAAAATACGCGCTTCGGCCAGTCGCCCCGCCACCCTCTTCCGAGTAGCCTCGGACACGGCCCAGACGGCCCTGGCAGGAGACGCCGCGGACCCGCCGGGCAGCCCGGCGACTTCGGGGGACCTCCGTCCTGCCCGGGTCCCTGCGCCAGAAAGCCGGACAGGGAGAGGAGGAACCCGGGCCCCGGCTCCGCCGCCCCGCCCCCGTCCCGTCCCGTCCCGTTCCCCGGGCCGGGCCGCGTCGCCTGGGCCTCCGCCCGCCGCAGCGTCCCGGGAGAAGCGGGCGGCCCCAGGCCTAGAGCCCGCTAAGGCAAGGAGGCCCGGCCGGGCCGCGCCTCGGGATGAAGACCCGCGGGCCGCGCCCCATTCCCTGCCCGGCCCAGCCCGGCCCGGCCCGTCAGAGGCTCGCCGTGGCCTCGCTCGCTCGTTCGCTCGATCCCTCCCCCCGGGCTCGAAGCTCTGAAGGATCTGGCCCGACCCTCCTCCTCACCGTGCGCGGCCGCCGCGGCACTGGCGGAAGGGAAAAGGGGCGGAGGCTGGAGGAGTCGAGGCCGGTGCCGACGCCTGTGAACGGTGGGGGAAACTCTGTCCCGACGCGCCGCCGCCGCCGCCGTCACTCAGGTGCCAGCGTCGCCGCCCGGCAGGAAGCGGACAGAGCCGGGAGGCGGAGGCAACCGCGGCACGTCCCCGGCGTCTGGGCCGCGGGTGCCCGGAGACCGGCCCCTTAAAGACACAGGCGCGCGGCCCTCCCTCAGACCGCCCCGCCCCGGCAGGCCCCGCCCCCCTCCTCGCCTCGGCCCGCCCCCGCTCCGCCTTGGCCCCGCCCCGGACCCGCCCTCCTGGATCAGGGCCCCGCCCGCCCTGGCTTGTCCATCACCGTGGGAGTTCCGCTCGCTAAAGAGCCAGAGATGAGCTGCGCTTCTGCCCGTCCGAAGGCGCCCGGCGCTGGGATACCGGGGCTGTATTCCGTGAGAGGGCCGAGGGGACACCTGCGTGCGGCTACCCGGGGTGCCCCGTGGCTCTCTGTTCTGCCGCAGGGGCGAGCCCTCTGCTGCTGTGTGCTGTGCCCTGACCACCGGCCGGCGCTTTGAACCTCCAAGAAGGACGTGGAGGGTGTCAGCTCCCTCGGACAAAGATGTGACGCTGCCGGCCGGCGAGGAGACGTGTGCTTTAAGCCGCTCCCGTGTCCCGGGCCGCGTGCTGCTGGAAGGGGGTGTGCGAGGAGCCAGAAGAGTCCTCCTGCCACGAGCGAACAAAAGCATGCGTGTGTCCGTATGCGGGATAAATAGGAGGTGATTAACAGAACTAGCGGTGGGAGAAGCCAGGGCGGGCAGAAACAACAGTAATTAGTAATAATAATAATAAATATTGCTAGGGATGCACAATCGAATGGAAGCTTGCGGGTCTTTTCATAGTTCCAGATTATTTTCCAGAATGACTGGACCGGCGCACAGCTGGGCCAGCGGTGGATGAGTGCGCCTTTATTCTCAAATCCCAAATTCAGCATTTTTCACTTTCCTCTTACTGTCGTTTTAGCCAATCGAATGGGTGTTCGGTGCTGTCTCAGAATTGTTCTGATTTCCTTTTCTCTAATTATTAGTGATTTAGAACATTTTTAGTATCACTTGATAGCTTGGATTTCTTCCTCTGAAAACTGCCTATTCATATCCTTTGACCAATTATTAATGGAGGGAAGGCTGTTAGTTCATATATATCTTATAAATGAGACCTTTATCAGAAAAACACTCTGCAAAGATCCCCCCCTTTCCTTGCTTCTCTTTTATTTTGAGCTGCATTGTTTCTGTTTGTGTAAAAACTCTTTAAAATTTTTACACAACCAGAATTGTCCATTTTTCCTCCTGTGATCCTCACTATCTCTTGTTTGGTCATCAGTTCTTCCCCTCTTCCTAGATCTGGCAGGTAACTTCCATGCTCTTCCACTTTGCTTATGTTATAACCCTTTTTATATAAATCACACACCCATTTGGAGTTTATCTCGGTATATGGTATGAAATGTTGGTCCCTACCTAGTTTCTGCCAGACAACTTTCCAATTTTCCCAACAGTCTTTGTTGAATAGGGAGCTCTCGCCTCTCCCTAGCTGGGATCTTTGGGTTTATTAAGCACAAGGTTACTATATTCATTTGCTTCTGTGTCTTGTACCCAACCTGTTCCCTTAATCAAGCTCTCTATTTACATGTGGCCTCAAGAATCAGTAGCATATGCAACGGCCACATCCCAGTAAAGTTGTCTCAGCAGACACACTGAACCAGGTTGAGTGTGACCTGACAGATTCTTACCCCAAACACATGAAGAGTCCCGCCACCCCATCCCTTTCCAAGAATGGGCCAATGAGAACAATTGGTTCCAATGACCATGAAGGCAACTGATACTAAGGTATTATGGATCAGTACTATGGATCAATAAGAGCTGAGACCCCAAGGTCACCCACTGAATCCCAGACCATCACCAGTCAACTTGGCCTGTGTCCTGACACCGGACTTCCAGATGACTCAATGTCACCAATTACATTGTCATATTGTGGATCCTCTTTGAAAATGAAGGATAAACAATGACAACAGTAGCGTTCATATTAGTGCTTTAAGGTTCGCAGAGTATTTTACATGTTCTTCCACCTCAACAACAACCCTGTGAACTAGGTTCCTGTGTGACAAATGAAAAGTCCAAGAGACAGAGTGTCTGGGTACTTGATGATCATTTTATCAACTATAACTAGCAAATGATGAACAAAATGAGGTCATTCGCACTCCTGGAAACCAGAGACAAACCAGAGAGGTGCGTGTTGGATGTTTAAATACCCTAGGAAGAGTGGGTGGTCCTGACAGATGGACATCGACTCTGATTGGTTAACAATTAATGAGAGAATTAATGTTATAATGAGAAGTGGGCTTATTCTAAGGAGGGGTTGGGGGAACTTGATTCTGATTATGTCACTTTGGGACCACCCTCACCTTGGGCAATCTAGACAAAAGGATGTATTCTCCACCCAGTCTTACCAGAAGGAACCAATGGTGGGATTGTCATAAGATTTCCATCTAGATCAGATGGTCTTCACCCTTCAATCCAAACTAAGCTTTCCCAGTTGGATGAGGTTCCTGCCCAAGATGGAACCCAACG
>CM053589.1:1228260-1272380 GCA_028646515.1 Pseudochirops corinnae | reverse complement strand
ATGGAGCCCCACCTTTACAAAGATATCATGACTAGGGTTTTTTGTTAGTTACTTCTAAGTAAAGTATGGTGAATGATTCACTCAGTCCACTTCCCCACCCTTACATAGTATTCCAAAGACCTTCCTTTTTCCTGTCCCAGGTTGCTCTTGCACAGGATGCCCATGGACCCAGCAGGAGCAAGCACCAAAGAAACTGAAATCTTCCCCTCCCTTGCCTCAGCTTGCCTGTTACCCACACGCCAACTGGTGTCTCATGATCCAACAACATCAGTCTCTGCCAGGGACCTTCCCTTTCCCTATCCCCCTACCCCACCCCTCACCCCCTGCCCTACTCTTATCAGCAGATGCTTCCTGGCTGGATGTTAATTTCCTATCCCTGCCCCCAAAAGAGGTAATCTGGAACAGAGCAATAGCTCAGATAAAAATAGGGGTCACTAAACTGAATATAAGACTCCATTTGGATCACATATTGACTTAGAAAACCATATAGCTTACAAATTCCTTTTTTAATTAATATATCAACACATTAAAATAAAATAGAAACTACATTTTATTCTAGTTTTCTAGGTTACACTGCATGTTTGACACCTCCAGCCTAGAGCCTTGCTCCACTCAGATCCATAAACCCCTTCCCAACAGTCATGAGTCAGCAACATGACCACTCATACTTCTGGAACATGTAGGGAGCCACCAACTACAAGTCCTTCTGATAAGATATGTGAACAGCTTTTAAGATTCTGATTACACAGTATAGTGAACACTCTATTTATTCCATAACAAATCAGAGCAAAACAGAAATTTACAGAATATCAAAGTACAACATGCACAATGTTACAGCTTATCACAGATAATCAAAATACAGCATTCATAACGACTTATCACAGAAAATGGCCACATAGTTTCCACCACAGTGGTGACAAAGTTTTCAACAAAGAATAATCATTTAGTAACTCAATCATTCAATCATCCTTCATCATTCACTATTCAATCATCAGAAAATACACAGACCCTCCACCCCTAGATCACTAGTAAATTTACAATTTCTCGGTCAGTACACAGTATCCAAGTAAAGTCTTCTTTCAGTTTGACTCGGGGTAGTTTCTCAGATTCCCTGGATCCCCTTCCATGGTCCCAGATCCTATCTAGATTTACCAAACTGTCACCTGGGTTCAAAGGCAGACAGCTCCCAGGTCCTTGTCCAGTTCTCTATGCAGTTCCTGCTCCACATCAGAACTCACAGTGTCCAATCCATCTCAAATCCTTCACTGTCTCTGTTCCCAGGAAGTCAAGGCTCAACAAAGCAACAAACAGGTTCATACAAAATATCAGCATCTCAGTATTTGGCAGCTCCAGCTGGCCCTCGGAAATCCTCAGCAGCCTCAGTGGCTCCAGCTGGCCCTTAGAAATCCTTAGCAGCTCCGGCTGGCCCTCGGACTCATCAGAATTTTCAGCTGGTTTCCAG
Source organism: Pseudochirops corinnae (assembly GCA_028646515.1). Classification (NCBI taxonomy): domain Eukaryota; kingdom Metazoa; phylum Chordata; class Mammalia; order Diprotodontia; family Pseudocheiridae; genus Pseudochirops; species Pseudochirops corinnae. The sequence continues at coordinate 1,270,918 of CM053589.1, read as the reverse complement.
AATCAAAATCATTCCATCCAGGTTTTTCAAAATCAAAATCATTCTCTCCTGCCTGGGGGGGGGGGTGAGGTGGGCTGGGGGGGGGGGGGGGGCCTTTTTTCTTCATCCTCCTCGGCTTCCCTTCAGCCTCCCTGGCAGCAGCAGCTTCTGCCTCTATGAACCTTGCTCCCAAAAGATCTGACTCTCCCTCTCTGGGGCTTTTCCTTATATACAGTATTGCCCCTCCCTGTTACATCAGCAACAGCAGAATCGCACCTTCTGTTTCTTTAACAGAGGCTTAATTTGTACCAGGTACTAAGTACCTCTCAGCTTAGCAATAGAGAAGAACTTCAGATTTCATTACTATTACACCACCATGATTTTCTAAAATCCACTGGGCCTCAGCATTTGCACTGCCACTATATATCCCAGACCCCAAACATTGCATTTGTACTTGCTGAGGCATCCTAAGGATGCCTTCTTGCCTTCTGTTCCTTGCCTTCCCCACTTTTGCTGTACCCTAAGTATCACCAGGTCTTCCTTGCAGTTGAACACTCCTATATGTGAGGTCTTTGAGAGCAACGAGAGCTATTGCCTTTCTATTTGTCCCCACCCCCACAATGTGCTTAGTACAGTGCTTGGCACAAAGTAAGTCTTTAATAAATGCTTGAAAACATGACATACTATGCTGGTGGGTGTGCAGCCAGTAAACTATGCGGTGGGTGGAGACCAAAAACTTCTGTTCAAACATACTTTAGTTTCTCTCTAATCCTTTAATCTCTTGAACAGAAGCCAGAAAGTTATTTTTTTTAAGATGAGAAAAGCTATCTAGAATCAGAATAGTCAAAATCAAAAGAGTACTTGGAATTTAAGTACCATAATTCTGCCAGACAGCTGACCAGTAGACAGTCTGATTCCCTTTAGTCATAGATATTATAAAATGGATATTCTGAGCCTATCTACTAATTGGTCTAATAGAGGTATCATCGGCCCTCAAAAAAATCTCATCCAGATAATGTATTTCCCTATTTTTTGTTTATCTTATTTATTAACAAATGCTATCATGAAGTATAACTACATCTCCTTCTCTATATTTTTTAACATGGTAGAACTAGATTGTTGTAAATACCAGAAAATCCACTGATTTTCCATTTCACAAAGTATCTGCCATTATTCTAGGAGCACTGATTACGAATCAACTAAATTTCCTTAGGAGGTTTGATCTCCTCCTCATCACAAAAGCCTCCCAAACCCCACATTCATCCCTCCAAGCATAAAGGCAGGGTTCTACAAGTCAGGGCTTTGTCTCCCCCCTCAATGAGATTTCAGACTTGGAAGATGTATTGTGAATGGCCACACTTCTATCCTGAAATCCTCCAGGCATGATTATATAACCATAAGTCAGAAGGGGCTCCCCATTAATTATGGAGAATAGACCATCAGGCCAGCATTGATGAGCTAAGTCATCAATGTTGGCCTGATGAGCTACTTTCCAGTTCACAGCCGATGATGCACATAATCCTAGACTTCAGAATATGCTCTGTCCCACTAAAATACTGTAGCAGTTTGGCAGTCTCACCTGTTTGTGAGAAGAAATCTTCTCCTCTCAATGTTGTATTCAAACAATGGTACACAATTTAGCAGTGTAAATGGAGAACAACTTTATCACATTTTGCCAGTTTATGAGACAAAGTAAATGTCTAAATACAAAAGGGTTAACAGATTTTTAAGAAGTAAGTTTTCCTACATCCCAGGGAAGGATATCAGGTTCCTGCCCTTCTTGAAGAGAGAAGAGATGAGGGGGAAAGGGAAAAGAGAAATGAAAACTCATTTATCTTGGGTTGGCCATCTGGGTTTTGTTTTTGTTTTTGTTTTTTGGTAGTGCAGAATTTGTCCTGGCATACACACCATGTCCATGCCACATTGCATTTGGGTCTTTGTTCCCCTCTCTCACCATCTCAGCTGAGAAGCTTGCCTCATATTACAATGAAAAAAATCAAGACCATTTGCTAAGAGCTCTCTCTTATTCCCTTCTCCTCATCTCACGTCATTCAGAAAACTTCCCCCATAATCTCTTTCTTTATTACCTCTTACACATAAAGAGGCACCTTTGTCCTTGCCAAGGCTAACCCCTCTATATGAACAAGTGATCTTATCCCATCCCTTTTTCTCAAGAAGACTGCCTCCTCCATTATTCTACTCTCACTTATCTTCGATCTCTCTCTGTCTACTGGTTATTTTCTTACTGCCTATAAACACATCCATTTCTTCCTGTGCCTAAAAAATCCCTCACTTGGTCCTTCTATCCCTGATAAATATCCTCCCATAGCTCTCCTTTTTTTGACTAAACTCTGAGAAGGTCATCTGCAATCAATTCCTCCACTTCCTTTCTTCTCGCTCTCTTCTTAAATCCCTTCAGTCTGACTTCCAATCTCATCATTCAGTTGAAGCTGCTTTCTCCAGTTACTGATAATCTCTAAATTGCCAAATCTAACGGTCCTTTCTCGATCCTCATCCTTCCTGACTCCCCTAAGGCCATTGACGCTGTAGATCGCCCTCTTTTTGCTACTCTTCCTCTCTAGGTTTTATGATGCTACTTTCTCTTGGTTCTTCTCCAACCTGTCTGACCAGTCCTCGGTGTCCTTTGCTGGATCTGTGTCCAGGTTGTGCTCACTGGTAGGTGTCTCTCTTGTCGTTTCATACTATTTCACTTGGTGATCTCATCAGTTCCCCTGGATTCAGTTATCACCTCTATGTTGATGATTCCCAGATCTACTTACGTAGCCCTAAACTCTTTCCTAACCTCCAGTCTCACAATTCCAACACTGGAGTTGGGTGTTGGACACCTCAAACTGGATGTTCAATAGGCATCTTAAACTCAACATAACCAAATCCCAGCTCATTGTCTTTCCCTCTGTCTTCCCTTCTTCCTAAATATCTCCATTATTTTCTCATATCTCCACTTACTTTAAAATCACACTCATGTCTAACAAAGGATTATTTTCATCCAGTTTTATATCAATTAATAAAAGAAACTGGCAAAAAGCAACACAAAAATGTCTTTGGTAATGCCTAGAATAGATAGAGTAGAAACAGCCTCACCCCTGTATAACTAAATACCCATCACATCTCTTCTTAAAGGGTACATTTGTAGTGCAAGTAGGACAGTCTGCACCAATTGTGTCAAACACAAATATAAGCATATCTGGAAGCGTATTTACCTAGAAAATCACAAATTAATGTTACCAACACTGTATTGTATGTTTCCTTATTTTGTTAAACATTTCCCACATTTTCATTTCATTCCTACTCCACTCTAGAGTTTTGCTGTCATGAGCTACACACTTCTGGTCTAGGTCATTCTTACTCCAAGTTCGGGATAATTTCCTCCCCAGGAAGAGGAGTGGTCAGTGAAAGAACAGTGATTGGAGGTTTGTTGGCAGTGGCCCTCCAGACCTCTTTATCAGACAGCCACCTAGGTTCCTTAAGAAAGCATAAGCCATAAGGGCAGCCAGTTGATTCAAAAGCCTCGGTAATAATTGACCATACCTTCCCACCCAAGCTTTTCACAGTTCCCTCCATGAAGACAAACCTCATCAAGACTAGTCCCAAGGGCTTAATGTAAGGTCATTTTGTCCCACAAATAACAGATATCACTTGTGGCATATCCTCTTCTCTCTAGAATGATCAATATATTCTCTGGTCAGGGTAGAGGTTGGGAGCACAATCACCCTGCCCTTTTTGCTACAAACTTCATCATGACAGAAATGAATTAAGGATGACTTGGAAAGGACTCTTGCAAAAGATGGAATTTTAACCAAGCTTCAAAAGAAGCCCAAGCCAGGAAGCATAAGATGAAGAGGGAAAGCCTTCCAGGTAAGGGCCCATCACCCTCTTTTTGCTACTCTTTCTCTCTAGGTTTTATGATGCTACTTTCTCTTGGTTCTTCTCCAACCTGTCTGACCAGTCCTCAGTGTCCTTTGCTGGATCTGTGTCCAGGTTGTGCTCACTGGTAGGTGTCTCTCTTGTCGTTTCATACTATTTCACTTGGTGATCTCATCAGTTCCCCTGGATTCAGTTATCACCTCTATGCTGATGATGCTACCACCCCTGGGATGATAGGAAGGGGCTATTATAAAGGGCTAAAAAGCCAAACAGATGATTTTGTATTTTATTCTAGAGCTAATAAGAAGCCACTGGAGTTTACTGAACATGTAACAAAGTGGGGTTTTTGGCTGCTTTTCTTTTGGAGTTTAGTTTTCCAGCCTCACGCTTAATTTTAAACATCTGAAAGTAATCTCTGGTAACCCACAGCTAGCCAATTAGATGCGAGGCACCAGGGCTTTCCTGCCTCTGGATACTAAACCTGTCAGGCACTGGGTTTTGAGCCTACACACGTGGGCTCCACATGTGCACTGAGCCAATCAGATGCGAATCAAAGCGTATATAAGCAGGAATATTGATAGCGCCTTGGGGCTCACTCCTGAGGAGAACACTTCACCCGAGAAGAACACTTCACCCGAGAAGAACACTTCACCCGAGAAGAACACTTCACCCGAGAAGAACACTTCACCCGAGAACACCACCTGAGAACTCTAGATGTCCTCTTGGAAAGAGACTCTGGATAGCCATTGCTAAGGGGCCCTCTGGCTATGAATGGTGAATCCAGAGGAAGAATTAAGCACTGAGCATCAAGCGTGAAGAAGAAAAAGGAGCACGAAGAAGAAAAGGAGCTTTGATGGTAGAGCACTGAGAAGGCTAGCCTCAGAGGCAGCAGGGGAGGCTCACTGAAGGAGCCTCTCCTCGGTGAAAGTGAATTGAGCTGAAGGGCAAAGACCTGCCCTCAGGAAGGAGGCTTAGCTTAAGCCCCTTTCAAGAGCTGTTATCAAGGAGCCTCCAGGTGATGAAAGTAAATTAAGATGGTGGTGGTGCTGGTAATGTGTATAAATATTGTTATTGCCTTGTTAAGATTTGTTTTCCCAGAAACAGAAACTGGGGGCAGGAGCCCCTGGAATCTGCTGTCAGGCAGAATCAGGGAGAACTTGGAGTGGAGCAGTCCCTTCCCCCCTGAGCTGAGACAAGGAGCAGGAAAGAAGAGCTATCTGCATCAGGATTCAGGCAGGAGCTGGGAGCAGTCAGCCCACACACCTGCAGCCACCAGGCTTGGAATTCAACCCAAGTTAAGATGAAAACTTTGCAGAAAGGTAGGAGCAATGGGAGTGCCAGGTGGGAGCCTGCAACAACAGCATGAGGAGGACGCCCCCCCAAAAAAAGGACTTTATTTGGACACTTTGTTTAGATTGAGGGGATTGTAACCTATTGTGACCTGGCGAGGAGAGTGTTTGTGTTCTTTGTTACCCCTTAAGGATATGTTGTGCTAGAGAAGACCCTGGCCTGGGATCCCTTCATTGTATAAAGAATGCATAAGGAGGGGGATATGCTATGCTATGTTATATACATATTATATATATGTATATATATATATATATATTATATATATGAAACAATGATAAATGCTGTGTGCCGTGTTACATACTGAATGCAATGATATATGGAATGATACGTTTTGTTTAAGGCTATGTGGCCACTCTAGTAAAAAAAAAATTGTTATGTTGTGATGATATGTTATGCTTTAGTTTGTTGAATAAGGTTTAGTTCTGAATAAATACAGTGTTCATTACACCTTGCGATTAGACCTTAAAAATTATTCATGGCAGCAGCCTTCAGGTGTGTTGTACTAATTGGCATTACACACGGGGATAATATAGTCAGATCTGTGCTTTTGGAAGATCAGTTTGATAGCTGAGTTGAAGGATAGTTTGGAGTGAGGAGAGACTTGAGCCAGACCGGAAGACTTTTTTGAATTTAGTAAAATGTGGTAAGTATCAATGGATATACAATTTCTCTCTCTCTTTCTTTCTCTCTCTCTCTCTCTCTGTCTTTCTCTCTCCTCCTCCCTCTCTCTATACACACATATACATATAGGCATATATATTTATTTTAAGAACTCACATAGTAGGGAAAAAGAATGCTTTAGTTATTCTATCTAGATTAGATATTATCAGGAAGTTATCTTGTGGGTTGTTGTCCAGACTTGAATTCACCTAGATGTTAATTTTTGGAAGATGAGAAACTGAATAAAAGACATTGGTAATACCTCAGTACTCAAAGACTAAGAGAGGAAGAGACAAAAATGAAGTATCATAATATAATGGCTTTCCTTTCTTCCAGCTACAGATTGGATTCCCAAATCTCCTTTATATTTTTAATTACAATATTAAAAATAGTAGACATAACCTCTTTGATATGATTGTACATAGTAAATACTTCATAAATATTTAATGACTGAATAAAAACTTTTCTCCCCTGTTGGCATTTAATTAGTTTTGATATGAAGCAAAATGGGCGAATAACATATTTAGTCTTAATTTCCAGATGTATATTTCTCTTCACCTAAACCCTTAATTCCAGTCTTTTAATTGCCTTTATGACAAGTAAATTCATTAGAATTAATACTACAAAACCACGTCCTTTCTTATGAAACACTTGCCCCACAGGCCACAGAGAACACACACACGTATAGTATATCTCTGTGAGGCAATAAAAGGCGGCTGCTAACGGTGCTATAACTCTGCAATACAACAGGTGGCTAAAAAACCAGCAGATTGAGGCAGGCTAGCTCACTTCTGAGTGGGCACGCACAGAAATATTCCCGTAGTCACTTGTCTTTCCCTCGTAACCCAGGTTCCGTGTTCCCCTCTAGGAATACAGATTAATTCCCCCGGGGGGAAAAAGCACAACCATCTTATTGCACATCTACTGCGGGTCACCAGTCTTATTTCCTTTCATAACAGAGCCCTGAAGGACTAACTCATTCACCATATAGGCTAAATGTATTTTCAACAGTAACTGAAAACGAAATATAGCAACAGTAGGCTAAGCTGCAGCTTCTGGTAAAAATCTGAATTTCTCTTTTCTTAGGCCAATTACCTTGTACCCTGGAGAAGCTTCTTCCCTGAAGTTCCTCAGTCCAGACTATTTACTACCTCTTCTGGACCACTATTCTGGAAAGTCCCAGTCACTGTGATTCACTTGACTCCCTACTCTTTGTGTGTACTGTTTCACAACCATGATCAAATTAATTCTACCATTGTTCCTGGATGGGGTATGTCAATCTACTGCCCCACGGTCCCTACTACCCCTGTAATTTTCAGGTCCAAGTGGCCCTTTGTTGCCACCATTCCCCTGAAAGGGATTGCTTATTACCTTTGATTAACTTTTGTGTATTGCTTAACAATCTGTGCAGTTGTGACCCAGTAACTGATGCATAGTGAACTGGGCAGAGCCAGGAGATCATTGTCCGCAGTAACAGCAATGTTGTATGATGATCAACTGTGAATGACTTAGCTATTCTCAGCAATACAGTGATCCAAGATCGTTCCAAAGGACTCATGATGAAAAATGCTGAGTACCTCCAGAGAGAGAACTAATGGAGTCTGAATGCAGATCCAAATATACTTTTTTTAACTTTATTTTTTGATGGGGGTTTTTTTTTGTCTTGTTCTCTTTTGCAACACAGCTAATATGGAAATATGTTTTACATGACCTTGTGTATACCATCAAAGTGCTTGCCTTCTTAAGAACAGGGGAAGAGAAATGAGGAGGTAACTAGGAATTTAAAATTGGGGGGAAAACGTAAAAAAAATTGTTTTACATGTAATTGATGATAGAATTGAGGTGGAGGGGCGATCAGCAACTTGTCCAGGGTAACAAAGCTAGTCAGTATCTGAGGTCACATTTGAACTCAGGTCCTTCTGACTCCAGGACCAGTGCTCTATCCACTGTACCCCCTAACTGTCCCTTTTACGTATAAGTTAGAAAAAATAAAATAAAAATTCTTAAAAAAAAATAGTAATTGTGGCCCAGCTCAAATGCTACCTCCTCCAGGAAGATTTCCCGAAATCCTTACACTAGAAATAGTATCTCCCTTATCCTATCTCACAACATTTTGTATTTCTCTTGTGCATTTTTACATTCTAATTTATAACAGGTTGGTGATCAGCGTGTCTTACTTTCTCTGCTAGGTTATAAACTCTGGGTCAGGGATCCTTTCATTTCTCTACCATTGTATCTTACCCTCGGTCCTTTCTGGGGCCCCAACTTGTCAGTCAGCACACGTTAATATTTCTTCAATCTCATCAATAAAAGTGATAGACACACAAATTGGGACCAAACTCTCCCTTCTCAGTCCCTGGGAAGGCTGAAATTTAAAGTGGTTGCTCCAAAGCATTCACTCCACCAGCTTCATTTCCAAATTATTCATGGCACATGTCTCAGTCCTCACACTGCTGGGTTGGATCCTGTAGGTTGTCAGTGGAGATGAGAACAGAGAAGGATTGGAGTGGATTCTGCTCTTGCAAAGCTGACACCTAATCCATGCCTTCTCTGAAACTCATTCACCTAAGAGCAGGAAAGAATGAAATACAAGAGACAGAAAACTAGCCATACCAAGCATTCAGGATTTCACATATGGCCAGGGAGGGATAATAGGCAGTTGGCAGTATTTCTCTCTCTCCACGTGAAGCATTACATCACCAGAAAGATAGCTACCTAATTGCTTCATTAGTCACTGTACAGGAATATATGCTCAGTTCTGGTTCAGTGGCCAATCAAAAAGGTTTTCTTTAACTGCTCGTTAAGCAGAAAGGAAACCATCACAGAACACCTATACATGTTCTGGAGTACATCACCACAGATTTTTAGAAGTTGGTTCCCCAAGGCCCTACATATACTGGCAGCAAGCAGAACTCCCTGTGCATACTCTGAGAACTGGGACCTGACCACCACCATGAGACATCTAATTATTAACAAAAAGAAGTTTACCAAAAGCAGGGAAGGAAGACTAATGCAAGATAAAGCATTGGTTCAATTGAGCACAGCTTCCCAGTGCTGCTTTAAGGTCTAAAGCCTCATGTCTCAAGTACTTTGTAACCGGGGGACCAGGAAACTATGTCAATGGCCTAAGCCTTTGTCACCTGAGCCAATCCAGTATCAAAGCGTTTCAATGCCTTAAAAAACCGACTATCCTGAACTGCTGACAGGGAGGAGATTAGAATATTTGTTATTAGTTATGTGTATACATACACACACACACCCCCATATACACATATATATGTATACATATACATACACACATATCTGGGGCAGACGGTCTAAATGAATAACAGAACAGGCCCAAAGTAGAATTAGGGGCAGCCAGGCAGCAGAATGGAAAGAATACCAGGTCAAGAAGACTCATCTTTCTGAATTCAATTCTGCCTTCAGATACTAACTGTGTGACCCTAGGCAAGTCACTTAACCCTGTTTGCCTCAGTTTCCTCATCTGTAAAATAAGCTGGAGAAGGAAACGGAGAACCACTCCAGTATCTTTGCCAAGAAAGCCCCGAACAGGACGATGAAGAGTCAGACGTGACTGAACAACAACCACGAAATGCTCCACTTTGCTGTTAAAACTGTCCTTGTCCACGCTTCTGAACTTCCTTTGGTTCTCTTCTCTGCATTTCAAAGTGTTTAGATTGCCCTCTCATTTACGACATCACTACTGTTAACCTTACCCTTTCCCCCTGCGTAGTCAAGCAAAATGAATTCTTGGAGTGGACATGTGCAAAGATGTGAACCTCTTCTGCATCTTGTGTCCCTCGCCTCTGGCAGGAGCTGTGCTGTCATGGGTCCTCTGGAGACATATTTGGTCACTGCACCGATCAGGGTTCTTGTGTCTTTCAAAGTCTTTATCATTTTATTCTCCTTGTATAAATTGCTATCCTGGTTCTGCTGCCTTCTCTCTGAGTTCCTACTGCCCAGGATACTCTTCAATCATCTCCCTCATTGCTCACAGGGCAATAATATTCCATTACGTTCATGTGTCACAATTTGTTCAGCTGTTCCGCAGTTGTCTAAAAGGCATGCCAAGCACCGCCTTAGGTTCGAGTTCTTTTTCTTTCTATGCCGGAATAGGCTCCTTGATAGTGCCTTCTGGTAATTAAATCTCATCTGAAACAGATGGTGAGAACACACTACGGGACAGATTGCTTGAATGAGTATGTTTATGGATGCAGTTTAGTAAACCAGAGAGACTTAAAAATAATTTGGCAATAATTTAGTATCATCTAACTAGAGCAATTAATATGAAAGCCAAATGCAGATTTAATGAGAATTAGAACCAAAACAAATTCATATCCAATTTTAAAGAAAACAGGAAATAGCAAACTGTGCACTGTGTACTTCAGCCAAATCACACCAGTCATTTTTACCCAGAAAAAGAACCAGTTTTATATAAGACACTCACAGAAACACAAATCAAACACTGACTCATTGCTATTGGCTGTCAACAAGTCAAATGAACCATTATGTTGGCATGTTTACTGAGAAGTAGCTGGGTGCTGCAGTGGATAGAGAACACTGGGCTTGAAATCACAATTCATCTTCATGAGTTCAAATCCAGCCTTAGATACTTACTAGCTGTGTGACCCTGGGCAAGTCACTTAACCCTGTTTACCTCAGTTTCCTCATCTGTAAAATGAGCTGGAGAAGGCAATGGCAAACCACTCCGGTATCTTTGCCAAGAAAACCCCAAACGGGATCATGACTGAACAAGTGCATAGTGAATTAGTGTATATAATACAGACAGTGATCACTGAAGGGAAGTCAGAGAAACCTGAGTTCTAGTTCCAGCTATGAAACTCTGAGAAAGTGACCTTATTTCTCTGGCTCTTAGTTTCTTTCATAGTAAAATGAAGGGTTTGAACTAGTTTTTCTCTAAGGCTCCTTTCACCACTTTCTATGATGAATTTAACCGCACTTGTGTCCAAACATATTTGCTACATTTTAGAAAATTACTAGCCCTAAGACTGCTCGAAGTCGAGGTAAACATTACGCTGTCCCAGGATTCGCCATCTTCTTTACATAGATCGTTTAAAATGCATTCACCTATTTATTTTAATCACATAAGACAGAACGCTTTTCAAATTAAAGGATAAATGTTTGTTGTTTAGTCATTTCACTCATGTCCAATTCTTATGACCCCTTTCCAGGATTTTCTTGGCAAAGAAAGTTTGCTATTTTCTTCTCTAGTTCGTTTTACAAATGAGGAAATTAAGACAAACAGGGTTAAGTGACTTGCCCAGGATCACATAGCTACTTAGTGTCTGAGACTGAATTTGAACTTGGATCTTCCTGACCCCTGCCCCAGCACTTTATCCACTGTACCACTTAGCTGCCCAATATAAATAAATTAGTTCTAACTTTCTCAGAAAGTATCCTATAGACTTGGTTAGAGATATATGGAAATTCTATAAAGTCTCCAAATGTTCAGATATTTTAATTTGCATCTCTCTCTCTCTCTCTTCTTTTTCAGCTATACCTTCTCTCCTTGACCCAGAAATTGCATTAACTAGGCTTATACCGCAAGGAGGCCATTGCCAAGAAGAAAGTCCTCATAGATACCAAAATAGTTGTATCAGCACTTTTTCAGATAGCCAAAAAAATGGAAATAAAGTAGATGTTCATCAACTGGGGAATATCCAAAATTATGGCCCATTAATGTAGTAAGATATCACTGTGCTATAAGAAATGATGAAAGGGACAATTACAGAAAAGCATGGAAATACAAACATGAACTGATACAGAGTGAAGTAAAGGCAAGAACACACACACAGACTGATTTCAACAATGGGAAGAAGCACCTGGACACACAAACTCAAAAATGAATGTTGCAAAATTATAAAGAACAAGTACAGGTCAAAAGAAGAGTTATAAGAAGATGCTCTCACCTCACACCCTTGCCCAGGTCGGAGGTCATTAATCAGCTGTGCTGATTTTTTTTCTCATTCACTTTCTTTTTTCATCTTTAAATAATACTATTTGTTATAAGAAATGGCTCTCAGAGAGGGAGGAAAGGATGCTGGGGGGAACTGTAGTGAGGTAAATATCAAATACACCACCAAAACTTATTTTTAAAAAGAACCCCTCAATAAAGCATAATACCGTCAGAGAACTGGCTGCTATTTAGGAAACTGAGGGGGAAAATTAATGTTAGATGAGCATAAGGACCTAAGCTGATAGAAAAGAAAACTATGGAACCCTCCTGGAGCATTTGGGACAATGGAATTGTAGCATCTTCAAGTTTCCAGGCTGGGAATTTTAGCATGAGTTAGGGGTAAAAAAGAAAAATTTCTTATAAGAATTGCTATTGGTTAAGTCTGAATTTGTACTCAATTCATTTTTTTCAAAAATCATTCCTTTAAATAATACAAATATTAAATGCTTGTTGAATGAAGAAAATTCCTTTCATAGTTAAATACAGAACGATATCATCACAGTCAATTAAATTCTGCAGCCACCCTTGAAAATATACTTCCATGTATATGGAGAGCCTGTATGGGATCAAAAGCTGTTTAGGGGAGGGAAGAAAACTTGTATAAGTGAATGTTGGAAACTAAAAATAAATAAGCTTTTAAAGAAGAGAGGATGATGAAGAAAAAACACACAAAAATATACTTCTAGTCTTTCAATGCCATTTACTTAAGTTTCTTTAATTAACCTGTTGGGCCTAGGAGGAAAAGGCAATTCTAACCAAGTGTGTTTTCCTGTTGATGAGCTTTCATTGGTCTATTTTCTTTACTGATTCAGAAGAAAGAGCACAGAACTTAGAGTCCCAAGACCTAGGTTGGAGTTCTGATACCCACTTACTACTTTTGTGACTTTCAGTAAGTTACTGAGGGATGGGTCTCCAGACATCAGTATCCTTATCTGTAAAATGAGATCTAATTGTGGTGGCACAGCTTTATGACCCCTGCTGAGGGAGGCTGATTGCTTGAGCATAAGATTTATGAGCTGCAGGGGGCTAAACCAATTGGATACCTGTAATGAAGCATGGGACTAATATTGTAAGGCTCCAGGAAGCCGGGAGGCACCAGGTTGCCAGAGAAGATCCAGGTTAGAAAAGGATTAAGTCAAAGCTCTGATCAGTAGTAGCAGAGTTGACTTCCTCCCTGGCCACTGCTCTCTCAGCCTGGGTGAGTTAGGGAGATCCAGTCTCAAAGAAATAAAGAAGATAAGACAAAAATGAGGGCTGGACTAGATCACCTCTGAGGTCTAGGGGAAGATCTTTCCATGGTTCTCTAAGGAGTCCGTCCTGTATTTCTGAGGAATTACTCACAAAACCGTCTTCTTCAAAGTTTTTAAATGTATTTTAACAACATGCTCTGCTTTATTCCATTGCAACTCATCTAGTGCTTGCTTTAATCTTTCTGACTTATAAAAGTAAGACTTTTTATATTCTTGTTTCTTTGTTTTACTCTTGAAGCCAGACCACGGCTGGAAGTCTCTGACCCGAACATACTTCCCTAGTTCTCCACTCACAGAAATCTTTTTTTTTTCTCTTTTTGGCAAGGCCATGGGGGGGTTCGGACTTGCCCAGGGTCACACTACTAGTAAATGTCAATTCTCTGAGGCTGCATTTGAACTCAGGTCCTCCTGATTCCAGGGCCGATGCTCTATCCACTGCCCACCTAGCTGCCCCAAAGAAATCCATGTTAACTAGTGTCTCTTTCCAGACACATAAACCTCTGTTAGCCCCCCTGATCTGTAGCTCCCCTTCAAGATTTTCTTAACAGGATCTCCCTTTGCCGTTCTCCTGCAGGAATCAAATTCTCCTGCTTTCTCAGGCCCAGTATCTCCTTTTATGAAGCTAATCATTTGAAGAAGAAAATGTTGGTTTCAAGGAAACACTAAAGGATGGTTTGTATTTTCTGAATATTCTTACGCATACACATCTATACGATAGCAATATATAACTGTATACAGACATACAGTATGCAGCTATTTCAAGGAAATGAGAGGATTTATGAGATGTTTTCATTTGCTTGGTTGGAAGTAGAAATGTGCATCCTTTGGGAAAGTTGAGTAAGAAGTGATTACGTAAGGATATCAGAGATACATACATATGCCTGTACATATGTGTGCATATATACACATGCCCACACTACATATCATTTTTAAAACTATTGTATTCATGGAGGAACTCCTTGCACTCCCAGAGCTCTTAACCATCTTCCCCATTGCACCCCTTGTCACACTTTTTTCTGCTCCTTGCATCAGGAAGGAAGCCTGTAGACTAGAATCAGCACCGGGCAACTGCCATTTGGGGGGGAAGGTATCAATGGAAGAAGCGAAATAAGAAAAGGAGTTGGTGCCTTTTTACTTTTTTTTAGTGTACGAAAATGTGTAAGGGCGCGTGCCCTTGTCTATAGAACCATAATCAAGTCATCATTCATAATACCTCTGATCCTCAGGCAACCCTTTTAAACGAATTCAAGACCTCCAACTTTCGGTAACATCGGGAGGGGAGGGGAGGGCGGGACAGGGCAGGGGAGCCTGGAGAGAGGGGGAGAGGGGGAAAGAAAGCGGAGCGGGGGAAGCGGGGGCAGAGGGGGCAGCGCTCCACAGCCCCCAGCGAAGTGGCTGATAGCAGCACGTTGTTTCCGTGGCACGGCCCGCGCGCAGCCCCGCTTTATCAGCCTTGATTGCCGATGGGCAAAGCGTCGATTGTTTCACTCGCCCCCACGGGGGTCTATCACACAGTCTCTGAGCTAGTCCAGGTGACCTCCTCGGAGCCGGCCGCCGAGAGCCAAGCCCGGGCTGCTGCCCTATGGCAGCTCCGCTCCCTAAACTGCCCAGAAGCCCCAGCGGCCGGTGACTCCGGGGCCGCTTTTCACCCTGATGGAAGAGGAGCGATACCTGGAGATTTACTTGGAGCAGTGCCTGAATCAGGTGAGTCCGCGGGGGGCACACTCCGCCGCCTCGGCCCGAGCCTCGCTGGCCTCGGGCTGGCTCGGCTGCTTCTTGAAGCCTGCAGCCTGCAGAGCTCTGAGCACGTCGCGCTGCTGCTTGTCCGGCGCTCTGGTCTGGGGCCGGGAGGGGCGGGGATGCGGCGGGATGGCTGACCCGAGGCCCAGGGGTGCCTTGTTACCTGTCCAGCGGGGCCGAAAGTTCGAGCGCCTGGGACCCTGTGAGAGGAAGGACACTGGCCTCGTTACGCTACTTTCTGTGAGCATTCCTGGAGCAGCTCCTCCAGGCACACCCCAGACATCCCGGCTGCTCCAGCGGGCGTTGTCTAAGAAGCTCCGAGGCTCAAGAGGCGATGGGGGGTTGGGGTGGGGGGGATGACTTTTTACACTTTCTGTTTGGAGATGCCTTAGCTCTAGCTTCCCTTGGCCAGAACAAGGAAAGACCGACGTTTAATAGGAGAGGGGTTTAAAAGAAAAGAAAATCTACGGACTTCGGTCGTGGTCGTGCTTTTCTTCAAATCTAACCAACTATAGTTCTCTGATACGCTCTGAATGTAGCGGTGGTTTTTATCCCGTTATCTTTGACTAAGGGATTAAAAAAAAATCTGCTCTGACTTTGGTTATTATTTGTGTTTATGTGAGCAGTGAAGGGTAAATTCGACCTGGCTGCTTTACATGCTAAACAGTGATGATTCTTAACCTCAGGTCTTTGTACCTTTTTTATTTTTTAAATTGGTAACTCCTTCAGTGTGATTGGTTTCCTCCTAATCCTATGTGTTTTTAAAATTCATTTTAAAACGGTACTCAGCCAAGGCGTCCAAAGACTACAGCAAACTGCCCGGGAGATCCATAACACATAAAAAAGGTTACAAATCTCTGTTAGAGAAATGTAATCTTTTTTTGGTTGCTTTTTTTTTTTTTTTGGAGGCGGGGAAGTAGGGCAATTGGCATTAAGTGTCTTGGCCAAGATCACAGGGCTAGTATTTTTGTGGGTGTTAAGTGTCTGAGGACAGATTTGAACTCAGGTCCTCCTGACTCCAGGGCTAATGCGCCACCGAGCTGCCCCAAGAAACATAATCTTAAAACCTTTTGGTACATGATTGTTTTTTTCAATACTTTAATTTTGAGGAATATAATAAAATGTTTTCCTTTATTATGCACAGATCAGCAATGGTTGTTAAATTCTATATACACCCTAACACTTGTTTTGGAAATGGCAGTCGATTTGCCAATGCAAGGGAGACGTTTGGTTTGGGGAATCTGGGGAACTGTTTGGGAGTAGTTTTTGGTTTGTTTTTTTTCCTCTCGCTCAGTTTTCTTAACTTTAAATGGCATTAAACTAATACCTAAGGTCCCCTCCAAATTTAGAATTCCAATATTTAAAGTGTATGGAAAGCCTACAATTAAGAGGTTCTTAACTTTTTTTGTTTCATGGACCTCTTTGGCAGTTTGAAACTAATAGGCTATCTTAGAAAAATATTTTTAGATGCTTAAAATATTGCAAAGGAAACTGATTAGATTTTAAAAGGGTGTCAAAATATTTAAGAAACAAGTTCACATACCCCAACTTAGGATTCCCTAAATAAATAAATGATTGTACTAGGTCTCTGTCCTTCATTAGAGACATTATATCATGATATAACACACCGGATTTTGCTGTTTTTTTTTTTTCTCCCTCTACAATTAAAAAAAAAAAGGATATGCTTCCCTCTACCAGCTCTCATCTCTTCAACCCTGTTGTGCCATATGATTCATACTTGCATATCTCATCTAATCAAGAGATTTTTGCTTTTCATCTTGAACCTTCTGAAGAACCTTGTCCTGATTTTTCATCTGTGGACCTTAGCTTCCTGCCAGATGAACTTAATCAAGAAAACACAGAACAGACTCTCACTGAGGGGAAACAAGGAGTAGAAGGAAACCAGGAAATACAAGGAGATCCATCTAAGTTACAGTCACTAAGTGAGAAGAATAGTGGCGGCATTTGCATAGACAATTTCAGTTTGTCAAATTCTGGTTTGAATCCACAATCGGATGAGAATTCAACTCTGCCTTCTCCAGAGACTTCTAGCTCTGGCTTCTTTCCTATGGCACCCATGACTCCTCTAAAGCCAGTGACCCCTGTTTCAAAAGGCTCTGGAATAGTTCCCCAATTAGAGTAAGTCTTTTAATGTGTGTACCACCCCCATGTACATATTGTACATTGTCTTGTACAGGGCACTAATCCTATTTTAAGGTTAAAACAGTAGGAATGGCAAACCTAGGTTCAATGGTTCTTCTAGTAATGATTTGTGATTTTAGGCAATAATACTATTTGGTTATATTTCCTATTTGTGAAATGGGTCAAAAATTGTTAGTCACTAGGTAGAGAATTAACAGTAGCTAGATTTACAGAGGATATTAATGTTTGCAAAGCACTTCATAGTTGGTATGTCAAGGAGATAACTCACAACAACACTGAGGCAGTGGCTATTATCCCATTTTAATGATGAGGCTGAGAAAGGCAAAGAGACTTGCCCCATGAACATAGTTAAGTGTCTGAAGTGGGATTCAAACTTGGATCTTCCAACTCCCAAATTCATCTGACTATTCACCAAGCCAAGAACTGATGTGATTTATATTATATGGCACAGTAAAAAGAGCTCTGGATTTGAAATTTGGTCTGTGCTATTTATTCCTTGTATGAATTTGGGTGGGTTACTTAACTCTCTGCCCCATTCCCTCATCTATAAAATAGTTTGGACTAATTGAGTTCTTAGATTCCTTCCAGCTTTGGTTCTGTTATCCTAAATTAAAAGAACATTTAGCAAATTCATGAATTAAAGCTGTTTATTTGTATCCCGAAGTAAAATTACTTGAAAAAAGAATGTACCTCCATTTTTTATTTAATAGTATTTCTTTTTTTTTCCAAATATATGGAAAGATAGTTCTCAATATTCATCTTTGTAAGATTTTGAGCTCCAAATTTAATCCTTCTTTCCCTTCCCTTCCCAAGACAGCAAGCAATCTGATATAGGTTATACATATACAGTTATGTTAAACATGTCTCCACATTAGTCATGTTGTGAAAGAAGACTCAGAACAAAAGGGAAAAACCACAAGAAAGGAAAAAACAAAACAAAAAAAGTGAAAATAGTCTGCTTCGGTCTTCATTCAGACCCTGTAGTTCTTTCTCTCAATGTGTGATCAACATTTTCTATTATGAGTCCCTTGGAATTGTCTTAGATCATTGCATTGCTGAGAAGATCGAAGGCTATCATATTTGATCATCAGTGTTCTCTTGCTTCTGCTCACTTCACTTGACAGAACCTTTATAGGTTTTTCTGAGATCTGCCCAGTCATCATTACTTATAGAACAATAGTAGAACGTGCCTTAATGTAGTGAGCTGGTCATTGCATTTAGAAGTGCCTCTTACTGGAGAGAAAAGACATGAAAAGCAAAGAACTTCAACTGAGATTGAAGTGGGTTTTTTCTTTTTAGTGCTTTTTAAAAAAAAAGTATGCCAATCAAGAACTCTGCATGTTAAATATTTCACATCTTGAATAATTCTTTTAAAAAAAACAATACAAAGGGGAGGAAAGCACCTATTGTGTGTCAGGAACTTTACAGATATTATTTCATTTGATCCTCACAATAATTCTGTGAGATAGATGCTTTTATGATCCCCCTTTAACAGTTGTGGAAACTGAGGCAGAAGTGGTTAAGTGACTTGCCCAGGATCATGCAACTAGTAAGTCTGAGGTCATAGATGAACTGGTTTTCATGACTCCAGACCCAATACTCTATCTACCACACCAACTTAAGTACTAAGTACTTTTATGAAAGAAATAAGTAAATGTTTATGACTCGCCACAAAGAGTAATCTTGAAGTTATCAGCTTATAAAATTATTTTAAAATAGTCCTGTACTTCTTTGCTTTTTGCTATTTTTACATTGATAGTTACTATGTTTTATTTTTCTAGGAATATTGTATCCACTGTAAACCTGGCTTGTAAATTAGATTTGAAGAAAATAGCTTTGCATGCTAAAAATGTAGAATACAACCCAAAGGTAAGAATTTTCAGTATCCTTAGTGTTAGAAACACAAGCCCAATCAATACGAGTTGGGTGTCAAAATAAGTTTAGTGAGGAGAAGTTCAGAGGAATTGAACACCCCTGGCCAGAAGCAGATTCCACCCTTCTTTAGGAAGGAGGAGGAGTCCTGAATACGAAAATGAGAAGAGCTTTACTTTGTTAGCACAGAAACCTCCCTTCAGAAGATGGCTTGGTCCATTCCCTTCAGGGTTTCCGTTTTCCCCATACACCCATTAGATGTCACCTTTAGTATGACTTCCCCCCTTCATCATAGTCCTTATCCTGGTCTGAAGGTGTCTCAAGGCCATTGTCTGTCTTCTGATTGCTCGGGTCCACCTACTGTCTGCTAACTCTCTTTATCTTCAGTAATGTCTGGCAATTCTATGGAAACTTAACTCTTTGCTGTCTCTCCCATTTAACAAATTTTAAGAGCATCTCATGTGTTTTGTCTTTCTGCCTAGAACTGTATCATCAATCCTCTTGTAGTTCATTTTTGTTTTTGAAAAAGAGGAATTAAGTCAGTAAAAAGTTTTGGAGAAACTTTTTTTTTGGCGGGGAGAGATGGATTGTTCAAAGATTGAAATTCGTGTTTTTCTGTGGGTAAATGTTCATAAGCTTTTCTTGATATATTTAATGAGATGAGTGATTCTTAAAGTTCCCATCTTCTAGTTGTTAAAACTAAATATTTCTGAATGTGTGATGGAATACTGACTTTCTTTTTTTTTTATTTTAAATTTTTTTTTTATTTTTTACTTTTTGGAAGGGGGAAAGTAGGGCAATTGGGTTTAAATGACTTGCCCAGGGTCACACAGCTAGTTTTTGTGTTTAAGTGTCTGAAGTCACATTTGAACTCAGGCCCTCCTGATTCCAGGGCTGGTGCTCTATTCACTGCTCCAACTAGCGGCCCCCCCACCCTGTACTGACTTTCTTAAAATTATTCAATTTAGTATCATGCCTGGAAATAGAAACGAATATAATCAAAGAATTGAAGAAAAGACTTCAAAGATTAGTCTAAGCTACTTAACCTTTCAGATTGGGAGATGGGAGAGGAGGTTCTCTATGATATCTAGGTAACTCTCATCATTCCCAAATTTTAGAAGAGGAGTTAATTTCTAGAAATATAAAATTTTGAAACTCTTCAACCTACCAGTTCATGTTTTAACTTTAAAATTGTAGCTTTTGTGGGTTCTGCCAAGACCTCATTTTTCATGATCAATAGTCATCGCTTATTGAAGATTTTTCAGTAGATGGCAATGGCAGCTTAAACACCAATACAAAGCTCGTAGTTCCTAAGTTGATTCTAGTCTTAATAGGAAAATGTCTTTTTGATCTTTCTGGTAGAACTTAATTGATTTCTATCCAAAAACAACTTAGTCTACCAGTTAGTAAATCGTAAATGAATGTTAAGAATGGGGGAAAAAAATCTAAATTTTGAATAAAGGGAGGCTAGATGATATCACTAAGAGTCTAGTCGTGTTAGGATTCTGTCGGTATCTTAAGAAAGTCCTACTTTTCCCCTCTCCAATTTAATACCGTGTCCCCAAACGTTTTGCGATTTGTATTCCTGACCTTATCTCATGAATCTCACACACAGACTTCAGGGGCATGAATGCGAGGGAATATTTGAGGACATTTCCCAGTGAGAATACCTGGACCCCAGTTGGAAACCACTGCTTCTACGCCCCCTTCAGTAACTTATGATTACTGAAAAAACACTTAGACACAGTCTGATTAAAGAAGCTACATGTACTTGGCAGCTTCACATTGCTTCTTGGGAAACTAAACTGGTGAAGACAAGTGGGGAGGAGAAAAGGAGCATGTTCCTCACAAGTTTCAGAGTTTCTGTATTTCCTATAGGTATCTGGTCAACCAGCAATGATACAGCAACCAGATAAAACCGTTGCTGAGTGAAATTCGTGGAAAGAATTGAGAGGCAGAGAATACTGACTGTAGGAAATAATAGTCCCACTCTACACTGTCAGAGTCGGACCTTTTGGGGGTGGGGAGGGGGAAGAGGAAGTACTGTCATCTGTTCTGTGGACCTCATTTTGTGAGGACATTAATAAGTTGGGAAGGACAGAATTCAGCCAAGATGGCTGCATGAATGGAGAGAGGCTGCCCAATTCACCAAGTCCTAATCTGGAAAGACTGAAATTCACATTAGACTAATTAATGGTCAAGAAATCCAATAAGAAACTACAATAAGTTACTTCAGCCTGAGAACTGCACAGTGAGTTGGCTTGCATGAGCATAGGAAAGGAGGCTGCCAACAAAACGAGAGGCAGCTTGGGTGAACAAGTCTGTAGCCTCTTAGCACAGCCAAACAGGGAGCCTGCGAGGCTCTCTATTCAGAGGCAATAGGAGCCTAAGGGCTTCTCCAAGAAAGCCTGGAGGTAATGATAAACACACAGTGGAGAACATCTTAGAGGGGATGAAGGGTTCAAAATTTTTAAAACTTTGTTCTAAGAGATGACAGTACTCTAAAACTCAGAGGTCCAGAAGAGGTCAATGCAGAAAGCCAGGAAACTTGGGGCCACACCAAGCCAAGTTAACCACCCCCATTGGAAAGTGCAGCAAGGTCAGAGCCTGTCCCTAGCATAAAACCCCAATTCAAGAACTAAAGCTGGAGAGATGAGTAAATCAGATAAGACATCAACCAGTATTAAAAATTGTTGCCAATCTGGAGAGAAACTCTGTAACAACTACAAAGAGAATTAAAAGAAAAAATGGATTTTCTACAGGAATTATATTGATTACAAAAAGGAATGAAGTGAGAGTTTTAAAATGACATCAAAGTTCTTAAGGAAAGAATTGGTAGGTGAATAAATAGATAA
The DNA here is from genome assembly GCA_028646515.1 of Pseudochirops corinnae. NCBI lineage: Eukaryota > Metazoa > Chordata > Mammalia > Diprotodontia > Pseudocheiridae > Pseudochirops > Pseudochirops corinnae. The sequence goes on along the minus strand of CM053589.1, from coordinate 1,249,184 downwards.
TAAAATGGATTTTTTTTACTCCAGAAAAGGATTCCCTAAAAACTATAACAGGACAGACTAAAATAAATGACTGAGAGAAGGAAAAATTAGAATAAAAATCAAAAGATAAAATAAAATATAAGGTATTTGATTTAAAAAAAAAAACAACACATAATTAGATATCAATGTACTCACTGAAGACAGTTTTGTTTTTAAAGACTATGCTATATGAGGAATGATTGAAAGAACTTGAGATGTTTAGCCTGGAGAATGGTAGAGCAATCTCCTTTAAGTATTTAAAGAACTCGTGTGTAAGAAGAATGCGACTTTGCTTAACCTTGGAAAACAGAACTAGGAAGAGGAAATGGGTAGAAGTTACGGTGAGGTATACTTACATCTGATATAAGGAAAAGCTTCCTAAGCATAACTGTCCAAGAGAGTAAGAGGCGGCCTTGAGAAGTAGTGGATTCCCCTTCAATAGGTGCTTCTAAGTGAAGCCACCCCCATGCCAAGGAATGTTTCCTCCAGCAGTTACAAGAACCTTTCTAGCCAACTTTGAATATTTACCCTGTTACTTCCTGTTTCATATGAGTAATGAAATACATGGATCAGCAATAGTTACATTTATCTTAGAGAACCCAGTTTAAAAAAACAAAACAAACTTTTGGGAAATGGAGAGTGAGGAACAAATAGATTGGGAGCAGGGGAGGAGGTGGGCCAAGGAATGAAAGAGGAGAGAAGCTCTATCACCAGTCTTGTTTTCAGTAGCATGGACTATTCTATCAATTCTGAAAATCTTTTCCTGCATCATAGTACGTGGTCTTGCCAGTGTTTCCCTTATCCTACACCAGTCACTACTGCAGGATCAGCTCCTTCTCTTCCTTGAACTTTGCTCCTGTCTCAGCATGCTTGGAACGGAGTATCATCCCCAAGGACACACCCACTCTCATGTCCTCCCCAGAGGCCCCAGTTTCCTCTGCCCATTTGCCTCTAGCTCCACAATCTCCAGTTTTGTGCCTTTCTTAAGGCTTCTACCCCTTCTCCATCTGTTGTTGTTCAGTCACATCCTGCTCTTCATGACCCTTTCAGGGTTTTCTTGGCTAACAGTCTCCTAAAGAGGAAAATACTTCTTGGTGTTCTAGGTATAGCTGTAAGGGGCTGTGACTTCTGATCCTTCACTCACAGGTCACCATCTGGTGTGTTTCCCAGCATCACCCAGCTGACACAAATTAGCTTTTATGAAAAAGGGTTTTTAGGGAGAAAGTATGACAAGAAGGAGAGTTACAGAATTATCACCCCAACCCTTAAAAACACACACACACACACACACACACACACACACTGGGGAGAATGAGGTCAAGCTGCCTTAACAAAGATGGTGACGTACATCTAGGGAAGCCAAGGGAGTACCACCTGTATTTTGCTTCTGGCCGTTCTTTTCTCCCTTGGTATAATCCTTACCAAATTGGCTTCAGTGTGAGATGCTGGCGATGTTAGGCTGGCTCCTTGCAGGGAGAAGTTGTCTTCGGTGATAGGTCACTCTACTACTCGGTCTGGTCACTCAGTTGTTGTGCTGGCTTCTCATTGGACTTGACTGCTGTCCCTATCAGTTGCAGTAGGAGCGATGAATCTGATGGCTTTCCCATTCTCACTGGTTACCTGGGTATTCTACTCTCATAATACTTCCTCATCTAATATCAGGAAAGAATAAATATAAAAGAAGTAGACAATGGTGGTCAAGGTGTGAATCAGGCAGCCATTGCTCCTTCTTTTGCCTTCCTCATTTACGCAGCTGTTGTGGAAACGAGGTATCTCAGGCTCTGGCCCCAGCTGCTGTAACTAACAAAATGTTTTGTGCCATGATGCATTTTATCAGATGAGAATGCTTATTTTATTGCTATAGAATCAATCAGATCAAAGGTGTAAAATAGGTATTTACAATTCTTTTTTCAAACTAAATTATTTATTTTTAGTTTTCAATGTTCACTTCCATAAGTTTTACATTTTTCTCCCTCCCTCCCCAAGATGACTTGCAATCTGATATAGGTTCTACACATACATTCCTATTACACATTAGTCATGTTGCATAGAGGAATTATGAGTGGGAAAAGCCATGAAAAAGAAAAAAAAATAAAACAGAATCATCTGCTTCATTTTGCATTCTGACTCCATAGTTCTCTCTCTGGGTGTAGCTAGCATTTTCCATTGTATGTCCTTTGGAGTTGTTTTAGGTCCTTGCATTGCTTAGAATGGCTAAGTGTATCAGAATCAGTCCTCCCACACTGTAGCTGTTACTGTGTAGCTGTTACTGTGTACAGTGTTCTCCTGGTTCTGCTCCCCTCACTCAGCATCAGTTCATATAAGCCTTTCCAGGTTTTTCTGAAGTCTGTCTGTTCCTCATTTCTTATAGCACAATAGTATTCTATTACCTTCATGTACCACAACTTGTTCAGCCATTCTCCAGTTGATGGGCATCCCCTTGACCACCACAAAAACAGCTGCTATAAATATTTTTGTACATGTGGGTCCTTTATCCATTTTTTTATGATCCCTTTGGGATACAGCCCTAGAAGTGGTATGGCTGGGTCAAAGGGTAGGCACATTTTTATAACCCTTTGGGTATAGTTCCAAATTGTTCTCCAGAAGGTTGGATCAGCTCACAACTCCACCAATGATGAATTAGTGTTCCAACTTTCCCCCATCTTCTCCAACATTGATCATTTTCCTATTTTGCCATGTTAGCCAATCTGAGAGGTGTGATGTGCTACCTCGAAGTTGTTTTGATTTGCATTTCTCTAAGCAATAGGGATTTAGAACATTTTTTCATGTGACTATAGAGAGCTTTAATTTCTTCCTCTGCAAATTGCCTGTTCGTATTCTTTGACCATTTATCAATTGGGGAATGACTTGTATTCTTGGGTATTTACAATTCTTAGATGCTTATATTGATCAAATGTTTAAACTGCATTGAACAACCTAGTTAAAATGTTTTTCAGTTAATAAGCATTTATGTTATTTCTCTCCTACATCCCCCATCCCACTGAAAGTAGAAGAAAATAAAACCTTTGTAAATGTGCAAAATACATACATAATCAAGAAAAATGAATTCCCACAACGGCCACGTCCAAAACTCTGTCTCATTTTGCGTCTTGAGTCCATCACTTTATCAGGAGGTTATAAATGTACTTTATCATTGGTACTCTGGAATCATGGATGGTCATCACATTGATCATAGTTCTTAAGTTTTTAAAAGTTATCCGTCTGTGCAATGTTATTGCACAAATTGTTCTCCTGGTTATACCTACTTTACTCCATATCATTTCATTTGTGCATTCGCAGTTTATCTTGAAGCCATCTCTTTCATCAATAGTATCCCATTACAGTCATATAACATAATTTATTAAACAGGGATCTAAATTAAATTTAAATTGGATGCCCCAATTGCTAGGCACCCCCTTATTTGACACCACAAAAAGAGCTGTTGCAAACATTTTTATACCATAAATATGGGTCCTTTTCCTCTTTCTTTTCTATCAAAGAGCATACCCAATTTAATAATTGTTTGGGTGTAGTTCCAAATTACTTTCCAGAATGGCTAGACTGGTTCAAGCTCTACCCATAGTGTGTAATTGTACCTGTTTTCCCATAACCCCTTAGCATTTGTCTATTTCTGATTTTGTCACTTTTGTTAATCTGATGTGTATGAAGTAGAAGTCTACCCACTACGATCCTAAGAGAGGAGATAGTCAGCTGCCCTCTGGGGCTCTGGCCTACTAGTCCAAGTGGGAGTTGGGAAGTACCCCTAGAAGGAGTGTGTCACATTTGCCTTCTCACTATTAAGAAAGAAAACACCCTAGGGCAAGGGAGCAACATATACCCTTTTGTATATGTGAACTCAGTTCTGGCTCTGTCTTCTGAGTCATCAATCTTCCTGACTCCTTAGCCAATCAGAAGACTCCTCATTACCAACCATCATTAGCTCCTCAATCATTGATGACCAGGGGTAGGTTCCCCTGGCCTCCAGATAAGAAATAGGTAGTAAATGCTGAAAATATTCTCCATGTTGCACAACAAAAGCCAAGTCCAAGCAGGCTTTGATGCCTGAGCACTCATTGGCCAGCCCCTCCATTTTACACACATGCCCATGAGCACATATGTACACGTTCTATTTCCCAAAAGGAAGTAAGCTCCTTGCAGGTACAGACTTTTCCATAATTGTCTTTGTATCCCACAGTGCCTGGAATGTACCAGGTCCTTCATAAAGACTGATTAAGAATCTATTCAAAAGGAGAATTTAAACATCTGTTTAAAATTGGAAAGATGAGGGACATGGCATAAGTTTAAAGTTTAGGTCCCTAAGCAAAAATCTACTAGTGAAATGTTCTCTTTTCACTTGCATTCCAGCCACCAACCTGAGGGTTCTCAATATGGCAACAACTCTGTGGGTTGTAGCTATACTTGGGCCAAAGGAGACTAAGCCTTAGGTACTACACCTGGAAAAGTTGGTATCTAAGACAAATGACTAATTCCACTGGGACCATAGATGAACACTCAGAGCAAAAAAAGAGACTACAGGCTTAGGTAACATACCTACCACTGAAAGGACTGGCCAAGGTTATTAGACCGGCATGTTCGACGTGTAGGATACCTTCTGGACATTGTGGTTTGTAGCTACAGAGCTGGTAGCATGTATGAATTTAGTATGATTGCTGGGAACCCAGGGCTCTCACTTGAACTCCTGGGCATTACCAGCTCTCAGTTGTTTGTTAATGCTGCCCCTCCATCACAGGACATTAGAGGACAGAGAGATGCCTGTTAGTTGGTACTTTCTGCCCTGTGTGTAGAATGATATTTCCCATTCTCCTAACAATTGTTTCAGTGTTGCTAAAAACCTGTCCCTAGTACCCTTCACCCTATCCAGTTCAACCTTGCACATTCCCAGTCCCTTTCTTCTTCAAACTTCTCTTTCCATGGAGCCCTATGGAATCTCCAGGCTTTCCATCTCGTGCTCATGGAAAACTTAGTCTCTCTAGAAGTCCCCTATTCTCTGGCCACTCTTCAGGGGTGGTGCTACTCATTCGTGTTCCCTGACACGCTAATTGAGGAAGCAGAACAGGTTCGATCCTTGTTCCCCACTGCCACTTCCAGATTTTTCCTTCTTCCACCATTACTTGCCGGTTTCTCCTTCCTTGAGAGTTAGTCCACCTTTCTAGTGGACCCTTGTGTTTGCAATATATGACACTCTAGTTTCTTTTTCCTTTTCTTTCCCCTCTGCCTAAAAATGTAGCAAGTGACACATATTATCACACAGCTATCCTTGTGATACTGTTAACCCTATATGGATTGCCACTTTTTTCAGTTCCCGTGAGGGAGGGAGAAATGGAGTTGAGTCATATCTAGTCATGGGGAAGTTTCTGGTGCAATAACACTGGTCCCAGACTTCAGTGGATAAAATCTCTAACCAGCAAGTACAGTAAGCAATAAGGGAACAGATCTTTGGAGAAGAAAAACTGGTCCTTCAGGTACCAGCAATAGGTGTAGAATAAGCTCCTTCCCTTTTCCAGAAGGTGGGGAAACAGGAAGAAATCATTCAATAATTTAGAGGGGGCATGAGCTTTGAGCTAAGCTGGTCAGTTGGCATTAGGAGTCTACTACCATGTGCCAAGCTGTTGATACAAAGGTAAAAGGCAGTCCCTGCTCTCAAGAGGCTCACAGGGGAAGTGACATGCAAATGCCTATGTACAAACCAGCTATCGACATAATAAATTGGAGGCAGTTAACAGAGAGAAGGCCTGGAGAGAGGCGGAGGGGGGAAGAAGGAGGAGAGTAAAAGTTTCTATCTGTCTCATCCTTACAAATGTTTTATCCAGCATTTCCACCAGTTCTCAGCTGGGTGGTCACACCTCAACTCCTTAAGTGTTGTCCATCACAGCTACCCAATATCATTCGAAAGGAAGAGGCCTGGGGGCAGGGTTCCTAGGGACTGTGCCCATTTTACTGTCCCTCTTTTGCCTGCCTCCTCCATGTGGCAAGATAGATCCCCTTCATTTTTCTCTTTCCCAGAGTTCCCAACTCCAAACTCAAATGTTGCTGTTTCTGTGATCTCTGGCTAAAAATGTGCTGGGTTTCCAAAGGTGCTGCTGCCGATCCTTAGTTCTGCTGGCAACACTCGTTAATATACGAGGAAGCGTCAGACCAACATGCTCCATTCTTAAAAGAAGGGGGAAAAGGCCTCGCTTTCCTCTACCATCTCCTCAAATACACACCAGAACTCTCTTTACTACCAAACTGCCAAAAATTAAAAAACCCAAGTCAGCCTCTTCGCCTCCTGGGGCGGGTTCACCATTCATTCGCATCCCAACCCCTTGCAACATGGCTCCTGAGCCTGACTCAACTAAAACTCGTTTTTGTTTTAAACTCTTCATTTCAAAGTTACCAAGGCTCTTTTACCTGCTGTCCTCATCTTTCTGAACCTCTGTGCTGCTTTTGAAGCTGGATACCCCAGCCTCCTGCACACGTTCTCTCCTGGCTTTTGTGGCATCGCCCTCTCCTGGGCCTTTGACCTGAGTGCTCCTTTTCATTCTCCTTTGCTGGACTTTGTCTGGGGTCCACGTCTCCTCTTTGTGTGTACTCCCTGTATTGCTTTTTCTTTCCCACCATCTTGTCATCGCTCCCATGGGTATTACCCTTTTGCAGATGATCCCAAAATCTATATCTCACTCTGATACCTCTTCCCAGATGTTCTACTGGCATCTCAAACTCCAACATGTCCAAAGCACAGTCCATTTTCTTCATACCCTTGCCACCAACCTAACCCTATCCTTCTTCCAACTTCCATATTTCTGGGTAGGGTACCCCTATCTCCTCTGTCACTCGGGTTCATAACCTCAAAATAATCCTTAACTCTTTGCCCTCGCTTTCCTCCAATACCTAATAATTTCTCAAGTCCTATGATTTCTCCCTCAGTGACTTCTCTCATATCTATCCTCTTTTTTAACGTAGCTACCATCCTGGTATAGGCTCTTATCACCTCTCATTTGGGTTACTGGGACAGCTTCCTGTTTCCAGTGCCTTTCCTCTTCAATTAATCTTCTAAGCCAGTGGTTCTCAACCTTCCTAATGCCACGACCCTTTAACGCTCATATGTGGGTGTGTCTGCACGTGGGCGGACCCGCCTAGAGCCGGATAGAGGAGTGTCTCAGTTCCTAAGACCATCGGAAATATGTGTTTTCCGGTGGTCTTAGGCGACCCCTGTGAAAGGGTCGTTCGACCCCCAAAGGGGTCGTGACCCACAGGTTGAGAACCGCTGCTCTAAACACTGGCCAAAATAATGTTCCTAAGGGAGTTCAGATCTAAACATATTTCTTTTTGCTTTTTGCTTTTGTTTTCAATTTATTATTTATTTTTAACATTATTTTCTTTTAAAATTTTGAGTTCCAAATTCTCTCCCTCCCTCCCATACCTACTGAGAAGGCAAGGGATATGATATTAATTATAAATGTAAAACATATTTCCATATTAGTTGTGTTTCCCCAATTCTGTCTCCTTTTGCACTCCGAGTTCCTAGTTTCTCTCTCTGGAGGTAGATAGCATTTTTTACGCATGAGTCCTTTGGAATTGTCTTGGATCATTGCATTGATCTGAGTAACTCAGTCTTTCATAGTTGATCATCACCACAACATTACTGTTACTTAACACCATGATGTCCTGGTTCTTCTCACTTCACTTTGTATCAGTTCATATAGTTCTTGCCATGTTTTTCTAATCTCCCCATCACTTCTTATAGAACAGTGGTACTCCATCACGATCATGTGCCAGAACTTGTTCAGCTGTTTCCCAATTGATGAACATCCCCTTGATGTCCAATTCTTTGCCACCACAAAAAGAACTGCTGTAAATACTTTTGTACAAGTAGGTCCTTTTCCTTTTCTTTGATCTTTTTAGGATACTGACTTAATAACAGTATTTCTGGGCCAAAGACCATGCACAGTTTTGTAGCCCTTTTTATAGCCTAGTTCCAAAATGTTCTCCAGAATAACTGGACTAGTTCACTGCTCCACAAGCAGTTCGTGAGTATATTTATTTTTCCCTCATCCCTTCCAGCATTTGTCATTTCTGATAGGCATGAGGTGGTACCTCGAGTTGTTTTAATTTACCTTTCTCTAATCAAGCAGTGATTTAGAGCATTTTTTCATATGACTATAGAAAGCTTTGATTTCTTCTTCTGAAAACTGCCTGTTCAATTCCTTTGATCATTTATCGGGAGAATGACTCTTCTTTTTATAAATCTAACTCAGTTCTATGCACAATACGCATTTGAGAAATTAAGCCTTTATCAGGGAAACTTGCTATAAAAATTATCACTTGTGTACACCCTTTAGCAAAATGCAGTTTCTCTGATTATCTCTTTTCATCAGCTATTTTTACTTTTGCTTTATCTAACATCACAATTCCTATCCCTGCCTTTCTTACTTCAGCTGAAGCATGTTAGATTCTGCTGCAGCCCATTATTTTAACTGTGTGTGTGTGTGTGTGAGTGTGAGTGAGTGCGTGTGTTTCTGCTTCAAGAATGTCTTTTGTATACAATATATTGTTGCATTCTGGTTTCTAATCTATTCACTCTCTGCTTCCATTTTATGGGTGAGCTTACTCCATTCACATTCACAGTTATGATTACTGTGTATTTTTCCTCCATCCCATTTTCTTCTTTCTTTCTCATTTTCTTTCTCTCTTTTTTATCCTTTCTCTTCCCCTCCCCCCCCAAAAGGTCTATTTTGTTTTTAAACACTGGCTTCCTTAACCTATCCTCTCTTTTACTATCCGCCTTCCTTTCTCTTATTCCCTTTCCCTCCTATTTCCCTACTGGGTAAGTTACATTTCTATACACAACTGAGTGTATGTGTGTATGTGTGTGTGTGTGTGTGCATGTGTGTGTGTGTGTGCGTGCATGTGTGTGTGTGTGCGCGCATGCATGCATGTGCATTCTTCCCTCTTTGAACCAATTCCAATGAGAGTAGGCTCAAGCATTGCCAACTACCACCTCCCATTTTCCCTTCCACTCTAAAAGGTCTTTATGTACCTCTTTTATGTAAGACAAATTTCCCCATTCTATCTCTCCCTTCCCCCTTCTCCCAGTACATCTCTCTTTCTTATTCCTTTAATTTTTTGGAGAGCATTCCAACCCAATTGATTCGAGCATGCCTTCTGTCTATGTAAACTCCTTTTAACTGCCCTAATAATGAAAAAGTTCTTAAGAATTACACGTGTCATCTTCTTATATAGGAATAGTTTAATTTTATCGAGTCCCTTATAACTACTCTTTCATGTTTACCTTTTTATGTTTCTCTATAGTGTTGTGTTTGAATGTTAAATTTTCTATTCAGTTCTGGCCTTTTCATCAGGAATGCTTGGAAGTCCATTATTTCATTAAATATCCATTTCCCCTGAAGGATTACTCTCATTTTTGCTGCATAGGTGATTCTTGATTGTAATCCTAGCTCCTTCTTCCAGAATAGTATATTCTAAGCCCTCTACTCCTTTAACATGGAAGCACTAAATCTTTTGTGATCTTGACTGTGACTCTACAATATTTGAAATGTTTCTTTCTGGCTGTTTAAAGTATTTTTTCCTCTTTCACCTGGGAACTCTGGAATTTGGCTGTAACATTCCTGGGAGTTTTCATTTGAGAATCTCTTTCAGGAGGCAATTGCTAGATTCTTTCCATTTCTGCTTTACCCTTTGGATCTAAGAAATTGGTGTAGTTTTCCTTGGTAACTTCTTGAAATGTGATGTCTAGGCTCTTTGATTATTTCGGTCAAACTGTGTTTACTTGATCTCCAGAATGCTGAGCCTCACTTACCTGTCCTGCTGCATCCATCTAAGAACAGTCAGCCTTTTCCATTTTCCATGCAGCTGCACCTTCCTGTATGTGCTGTGTCCTCTTATTAGAGTATGAGCTCCATGAGAACCTGGACTGTTCCATTTGCATCCGCAGCACATAGTTTGATGCCTTGTATGTATTTAGTGCTTAATAAAGGCTTTTAAAATCATTCCTTCATGAAGCTGGATAAACAGGAAAATCTTGCCCTTGTCAAGATATTAGAAGCCACCCTGTTTTCCCAAACTAAGGCCCAGCAAGCAAGCTGTGCCCTGACCTTGGCATGACATCAAACCTTTGTGGTCACCTCTGGCATAAAATTATTATATTACAGCAAGTATTCTCTGAGCTCGGACAAACGCTCGACAAGCTCAGACAAGTACCCATGTTCTAGCCATAAAGCTCTGCTACGAATCAAACTTGTCTAATCGTTGCTATCATTGTCAGGTTACAGCTCATTGTGTAACCATTGGTATAAGTATTGTGATCTCCCCACACTACCTCAGCTTCCCCCTCTAGGGGCAGGGCTCTGGCACATGTGCCCATACTTGCAAGCCATTTTCCTCACTTTGAAATTAAACTTCCGTTTGATTCCTGACTCTCCTGTTTCTAGGATGCTTTGTTCAGCTATAGACATCTGCAGGTTAGAGGCCAGTTCTGTCTGGCTGACGTTAATTGGTGGTAGTGGTGGAATTGGACATGGAACCAGGCCATTGGACTTTTCAATACTAGCAGGAATAGACCATGTGCTACCAGAAATTTATTTCTCCAGAGTCTGACCCCCTCCTTGTCGGGTGAGTCCTCTACTCTTATCCCTGCTCCAATCCACCTACTTCCCACCTTGCTCAAGCTTGCCATTCTTTGTGAGGAAACTCTAGGAGCCCTCTGGTGACCTGATTCATCTCAGATCTCTCTGTTAAGGACATCCATTCTGTACACTCTAACCACTAACCAACTGTTCCTGCCTACTCTTTTTGGCCCTGGCCCTGCATGTCAGAAGGTTCTTACCCGCTCTATTCCAGCTCCCTGTGTCCTACTCTACCACCATCACCACCACCACTTGCGAAGAGAGTGTTTAATTAGCTCTGTGCCTCTTTAAAACCAGTAAACATATACCTGGCTATGGACTGTGACTATGCACACTGTTAGAACTGTTTGTGTCAGTATCTATCTTGTTGTTTTGTTTGTGTTTGTGTCTTTGTAAAATGTAAAATGTCTGTATTGTGTTTGTGTTGTTTGTAGATTCTGTTATCTTGAAAGATTTAAAATGTGGCCAGCCAGAAAAACTTCTAAGGATTGTAGTCAGAGAGTTTAGAATAGGGGCGAATAGGTGATACAGTGAATAGAGCACTGGCCCTGCAGTCAGGAGGACCTGAGTTCAAATCTGGCCTTAGACACTTACCATTTACTAGCCATGTGACCTTGGGCAAGTCACTTAACCCCAACTGTCTTGCCCTCCCCCCTCCAAAAAAAAAAAAAGCAAAAATAAATAAATACATAAAGACTTTAGAGTACTGGGAAAGATTAATGAACTTTCATAGTTAAAGCAATTTTCCCAGTAAGCAGGACTAACTCCCATTTTAGACTTTCTCAGGGAGATTAGGTTATATGAAAAGAGAAAAAAAACTTTCAGACACTTTCCCCCTGTTGTTTCAGCTTTGGTTATGTTGGAATTACAAAAATAAAGTCAGATAATCAAAGTCTGTGGAATTACTAAAAACATCTTAGCAGATTAAGGAGTTTGAAGATTTATCATTTTAAAATTGCAGGGGAGAACTCCTAGGATGTTGGGGTAATTCCAGGATTTCACTCCTTTCTGAAATATCTTAGTAAGTTTTTGGGGGGGTACCACTCTGTATAATTTGTTTTAAGGAAAAATATGAATTAAATTCTAAAAGTTTTAAAAGTTAATGGCAAGATTAACAGCTTCATTATTCTAGGGCAATGAAGGAAGGCAGCTAGTTTGGAAGTAATCCTAGAGTGAAAAAAGAAAAAAATATATAGATAAACAGTTTGCACCTTATAGTAACCTCTTGTTAACCCTCCCTTGACTTTTCTGACCATGAAAAGAGAAAAGACTGTTTAAACCAAAGAAAATCCTACAACTTCCCCTGGTCAGAGACCTTCTTCCTGGTAAATCTTCTCAAATCAGATTCCCAAATATAGGTGTTTAAAAAAAATGCTGGAAAAATGCAGGGAAACTGGAATTACATTCTAGTTGCAGAAATTTATTAGCTGTGTAATCTCAGGCAAGTTATCTGTTTGCCCCAGTTTCCTGATCTGTAAAGGGAAAAATAATGATGGTACCCACCTCCTAGAGTTGTTTTGAGGATCAACATAATAGAATGATTGTAAAATCCTTAACACAGTGATTGGCATGTGCTGAACATTATATTATTATCATTATTATTTCTTTAATTGAATGTAGTGATTCCGTGCCTGAGAACTCTAAAGTGGTTTTGAAATGTCAAATGTAATGGGATCAATGATTTTTTTATGTGATAATTTGGAAATGCAGCTAATGTCGTCTGACGTCGATGGTTTGTGTTATTATCGTATTTCTAAATTCTCTTATATTGGCAAATGTGAGAGACCATTGTAACAGAAATGCCGTTCAACAAAATAACTTTTTAACCCAAATGCTGTTACACAGGCTTTTAAAAAGGAAGTGATAAAAAGATATTTGAAAATTGTTGAATATTTAATGAGATATGTTTTGTTATAAAACAGATGCTATATAATGGCAAATTTTCATTTGAAATTCTTGGCTATTATGAAAGTACATAGGGTGGTTTGAAGATGTAGCTTCAACATATTAATAAGTCAACTATCATTTATTTGTTGTATGTCTGAAGCCCGAGAATATGAATAGTTTTAATTTATAAGTAAGAGATAAATGTTAACAGTTAGAGCTTGAACAGCTCTCCTGATATTTTCCTAAGTTGTGGTTAGTGAAATTTTGCTATTTAAGGGAAAATTCCTGGGACTGTAATTTACTTTTGTTCTGAGTTTTGATTCCAGAGATAGTTGTCTAAATTGCCATGAAGTCAGTAGTAGAAAATTGCACATGCTGTAGTCTGGGAACTGTGCCTGGGAAAAGTTTTGGGCATGACCTTGGCATGGCCTTGATAGGAGCCTTCTGACTCTGTTTCTCCATTGTGCTGTTTCCTTTCTGAAAAGGAAAATCTTGAGCCTTGCTTTTTAACACCATGTGATTACATGATTGGCTGTCAGAGATGATTCATGCCCTGAATTAAACAGAGCCGAGGGAGTATTTCCCCCACTATGATATATAACATTGTAATCACTATGTCCCTCTTTTTACTTTTATAGCAAATTTCTATAATCAAGAAGTTTTGTAAGTACAATATTAAATCTATTAAATAATAAATTGATACTTAGACATCTGAGTTACTATAATAGGCTGCAAGTATGAACATCTCATAATTTTAATCTGTATTGTGGTCAAATCATAATATAGAGAGTACATCCTTCTAAAGGGAAAATGATTAAACAAAGTAATAAGACAAAGATGTAATGTGAAAGTTTTCTAATTAAATGGAATAGTAAATTTTGAGAAAATCAACAGGATTAGACTGTTCTCTCTAAGAACTGTAAAGAGATGTATATGATTGGCTTCCAAAATTTATCTATCATTAAAATTGAGGCTTTGAGCATATTTTAGTAATAAGTTCTCAGAATTGGATTTTACACATAAATTGTATGGATAATGGTAAAGAAAGTGAAATTATTTTAAGGTGTCTGTCTGATAATCTTAAACGGCAGAAGAGTTCATTTTGCAGTCGGACCAGCATAAATTTCTAAAAGAATCTTATATCAAGTACAGGATTTAGGTAAGCATAGAAACAGCAAAAAGTATAAAAACTGACATTCTCTGAAGTTTCAAGATTGGAGAATCAAATTTAAGTGATTATACTGAATTATAGTAAGATTATAGGAAGTCAGAATTATCTAGGAACTCCTGGATTTAGAGCCAGAGAAGCAGAGCCCCGTTTAGAACTATCCTGAGAATAAAGCCTATTGTCCAAGACAGATCTAGGGACCAGATAACCACACAAGACACCCGAGACTCAATGTGCTGGTTAATTGGCCACTGAGAATGGGTTACTGGGATAGAAGGAGACTTGATGTTCATTGATATTGGGGATAACCATTCTATTACTTTGGTCTTTTGTTTCAAGATGTTTTTGTTCAAGTTTTCTTGCTGAAGTGTAAATCTTCCTTCTCAAAAACTAGTCTAAACAGTTTACTCTGTACCTGACTTAATGTAATTGTGCTATTATGGGAATCAGGGAAAACTTATTGCATTGTTTGAACCTAGCCATCTGTGGCTAGAAAACTGGATCATCTCTATGTATTGTTTCAACTCTTAACTGAGGACCTGTGTTATGCTAACCAGAAACTCAGATTCAAAGATTGATGCAAGGAGTTTTATCACAATTGTACATCTCAAGCAACCCATATGTCTTATCTGAAAACTGGTCATCAGTTATTGTTTCTCAGGGCCCCTACTGGGTCCTTCTGACTACTCCCATAGCTGTCAGACTTGTCACCTGAAGAAAGCCCCCACTCCTGAGTGGGTGGCAGAAACCTCCAGGAGCCTCAGGGTCTGTCTAGTGTGGACCCAGAAGCAGCTGGCATCCAGATGAGACGGCTGTCCCCAGATTCTGTATGGGGGCTGAGTGTGCCATCCTGGTTCTTGTCTTTTTCTCTTCCCTTTTATTATACGCCCAGACACGAAAGCCCTGATGCAAGTATGTGTTGGCATTTTCTCCCTCTACATTCTTGGTCCCCTTCTCTTTTCTATTTGCAAGCAAACAAGTAACAGTGACACCTGGGACATACTTCCCAAAAGGTCCCCTCAAGGAACTCCCCCCGGGGAACGTCTCGTCCTGGCCCAAATGGCCTCTTGTGGCATCTCGGCTCATACCTTCCTCTCCTTTATTGGCTGGAAGAGTAGGGGTTCTTTCAGACCCCCTTCCTTTGGCCAAAAGGGGGAAATGTTGATATTAGGAGACCTCCTATTTTCCAGAGCTAAGGCCCAGCAAGCAAGTTGTGCCCTGAACTTGGCATAACAACAATCCTTTGTGCGCACCCTCTGGCATATAATTATTGCATCGCCTTCACCAGCCCCAAATGTTCTCTGAGCTCAGACAAACTTGGACAAACATTCATGTTCTGGTCACGCAACCCTGCTAAGAATCAAACTTGTCTCATTGTTGCTGCTACCCCTCATGGTCAGGCTACAGTTCACTGCACAGCCATTGGTATAAATACTGAAGTCTCCCCACACTGCCTCAGATCACCCCCATAGGGGCAAAGCTTCCGCACATGTGTCCTCACTTGCAAGCCATTTCCTTCACTTGGAAACTAACGTTCCATTTGATTCCTGACCCCCCTGTCTCTAGCCTGCTTTATTCGGCTCCCCAGGCATCCACAGGTTAGAGGCAGATTCTGTTAGGTCTGGTTGACCCGCTAAATGGAGAGCATGTCCTAGAGATTAGTTCTCATATTTTACTTGATGAAGCTGCCTACAGCTATAAGTTTCTTTTGCCCCAGGAAACAAATTCTATTTCCTTTATTCTAAGATGCCTCTGATAGAAATGTAAGCATTCTATTAAACAAGGCGTTAACAAAATGTTTGCTAATTTTGTTCCCACCCCCTTTTTTCTTTGACATGGACCTGGATTTTCAGTTGTGTAGAGAACTTCCAATGAGGAAACTCCCTTTATCAGTCTTAGAGAAGTTGCCTGAGCCAGTAAGAGTCTAAGTTAATTTACCTGAGTTTACTACCAGTAAGGCTTGAATCTGCCCTCTGAGCCTGGCTCTGTCCTATATAGCACTGATTTGTAAATTCCGTAATAGAAAGTTACCCCTTTTGTCCATTTAGATGTTAGTACCTTGGAAGTTGTTGCACACCAAGTTACGGTCATTTTCACCTTGATTTGAACTAGTCTGAGCTCTTTTTTGAGAAGATTTTGAAAGGGAGAAGATTCAGGGTCCTTGAAGAGAGAAGGAGGCACAACAGAGAGGAAGGAAAAAGAGAGACTGAAAACCTTGTTATATGATCTTGTCTGAAGTCTACTGTGCCCGTCTTCAGAAAAGCTGAGAAATCGCAGTCAAGAAAAGTAAACTAGGATTTCCTCTTTGTCTTTGAAAACATCACTGGCGTCTAGATAACCTGGCAAAACAGATAAAATAACTCTTCGTGGGGAAAAACATTTTTAAATCTTAGGATTCGGGTTTGGGTTTTTTAATTACCAATGTGATTTTCCTGAATTTTTAATGAGACGATGGCTTCTAACTCATGAACAGGAAGTGAATTCTCATTTCACCTTTTGACCATAGAGATTTGCTGCTGTGATAATGAGGATCCGAGAGCCCAGGACAACAGCACTTATATTTAGTTCTGGGAAAATGGTCTGCACAGGAGCGAAAAGGTACAAATCCCCATGTTGTCACCTAAAAAAAATGAGTCTGACCTAAAATGGATGGTATTGCTAGAAAAACATGTTTGTGTCCAGGTGTGGTAACACAGGCCTATGACTCCAGCTATCAGGAAGCTGAGGCTGGACTTCTGAGGTGTATTAGGTTGTGCCAGCTGGGTGTCTGACCCAAGTCCAGCACTGACACACTGAGCCCAATGAAGCAGGATGCCACCATGCTGCCCTTTGTTGCTGAGTCATTTTCAGTTGTGTCTGACCCCTGGTGACTTGGCAAAGATATTGGAGTGGGTCGCCATTTGCTTCTCTAGCTCATTTTACAGATAAGGAAACTGAGGCAAACGGGGTTAAGTGACTTGCCCAGGGTCACAAGGCCAGGTTTGCTCTCTCTCCAGGCCTGGCACTCTCTCCATTGTGCCACCAGCTACCCTAGTCTGTGCTGCCAGGTCAGAAATGGAGCAAGGTAAGGCTTCTGCCCTGATGAGAGTTGGGATTCCCAGTTGGGCCTAGGAGTGATCACTGCATTTCCAAATTGAAATAGGAAGATAGTCTTTAAAAAATATTTTGATGCAGGACACAGTGGTTCTATCCCAAGGGTTTGGTTTAAGCATTAGAGCTCTATTGCTGCTAATTTAAAAACGAAACCTAATATTTTGTCGCTACTCAAAACCACTGCAGGATTCCAAGATCTTGACTTATGAAGTTACCCTTCCAGGCCACTAATTTCTGTTTCACTCCTACTGAACCCATTCTTCTCCTACATTGTGACCTCCAGTCACAGATCATTGATCTTGAAACTGGAATAGCGGGAAAGAATGCTGTCTTAGAGTTCATCTCTGCCAATCTCCTTGTTTTGCAGATACAGCCCAAAGGTATATGAATAGTTGATAGAATCAGGCCCAGAATTCTTATCTACCAGTCTTCTGTTATTTTTTGGCCTTTTTCTTTCCACGTACCAGCTCCTAGCCCTCCTTGACTGTCATGACAATTTAAGGTAGGGGAAGAAGCCATATTGCAAGGGGGTGTTGAACTGTCCACTTGTCCCCTCCAGCTAAGCTGAATCTCCATTAGGGTCATTCCCGCCAAGTCCTGCTGATGCCTAAGAATTTCTTGTTCTACTCCATCTATACTTTGCAAACCCCAATCCTATGTAGATTCTACTACGTTTGCTTTCTTAGCATGGGTTACCAAGCTGCCTAGTATTTCTGGAGAAAATCACACTGATAAGCTCATTGATTCCCTTACAGATTCGTGCTGTCTAGCCTCAGCTGGGGCCTTACTGCTGCTCAGCTTCCTGTCCACTTCTCTCTAGGTAACTCCCTGTTGAAATCCCCTTAGTGACTGATCCAAACCTTTTCTGCTTTAGCTTTACGATTACTGTCCTCATTTTTAACAGTCATTCACTTTGAGTATAGCCTTCCCACTTTAGTATCTTCTTTCTCCCTGTTAATCTTTCAATAGATCTTCATCTATCCATTCTTCTTTGCTTCTATTTCAGAGGGAGAGCTCTCCTACCTTTCCAGAGCTGCTCCTGTTCCATCGCAAGGGAGCTTGCCCATCAATCATCCCCTGTCTTTCTCTCTTGCATCTTCCATTTTTCCCTTTCCATTAAGACTAGTTCCTCTAGTTACAAATATACTCAGCTCTCCCTTGTCTTAAAAAATAACCTCAAAACTCTCCTCCATCACTGCTGCTCCTGCACTTCAGTGCTTTTCCCCCTTCCTTTTACTAATATACATATTAAAAGAGTAATCTAGCCATGTGACCCTGGGCAAGTCACTTGACTTTTCTCAGCCTTGCTTTCTTCACCTATAAAAAGTGGGGAGAATACTGGCACCTCCCCCCCCAGGATTGTTGTGAGAATCAAAAGAAATAATGGCAGAACCATGCTTTGTGATCTCTGAAGTGCTGTGTAAATGCTGATCATTAGTATGATTGAGAGTAGTCTCCACTCCCCAGTGAGAAGCTCAGGATCGTTAAAATACTGGGCAATTTCTCAAATGTGATACAGTCTCAGCTCTTCCTACTCAATGCTGATCTGTTCCATTCCATATGCAATTCCTCTCCAAGGTACATATTTTGATAGCCCGACTCTGTGAACTGTCTCAAAATACGTGTCATGATCTAGGCAATATGCATTTTTTTTCTTTTGTACTGATCAAGAGATTTTTTTAAAGCAGTGTTTGGGAATTTATTAAACATATTATTACTATGTAATACAGAATATAATGCAACATGAGTCTATGGCTCTGGTTGAAGGAAATCTGTGTCTTTTTTTTTCGTTTAAGTTTACATTTATTAACACAACCCACTCACAAACCCTTTCTTGCTTTCATTCTCATTGGGGGGGGAAAATAAAAAACAAAAACCTTCATTAAAATAATAGGCCATGTGTACACCTGTATGCATGTGTATAATTCTGCATCTTGAATCAGCTTCTGTCAGGAGATGGGTAACATACATCATCACTGGTGTTCTGGAATCATGGATGGTCATTACATTGATCAGTGTCTTTAAGTCTTTCAAAGTTATTTGTCTTTTCAATATTATATTACAGAAGTTGTCCTTCTGGTTCATCTTATTTTTTTCTGCATCAGTTCACATAAGTAAGTTTCTGGAGGTTTCTCTGTGCTCATCTCTTGTTATCTCCTATAGCACAATAATATGCCATTATATTCATATACTAGAGCATAATTCTCCATTCCCCAACTGATAGATACCCCCTTAGTTTCCAGTTCTGTTATACATATTTTCACACATGTAGGTCCTTTTCCTCTTTACTTGATCTCTTTGGGGAATATGCTCAATCATGCTATCACTGAGTCAGAGGATCCACATAGTGTAATCACTCTTTGGCTATAGTTCCCAAATTGCTTCCCCAAAATAGCTAGACTCATTCACTTCACCACTAATAAGTACAGGGATGTCCCTATTTTCCCATATCTCCAACACTTGTCATCTTCTTTGCCAGTCTGATGGGTGGGAGATGAAACTTCAGCATGGCTTTAATTTGTGTTTCTCATATTAGTGATTTAGAGCATTCTTCCATATGGTTGGTGATGGTTTAGATGTATTCTTTTGAAAAGTGCCTGCAGCGTGTGTTCTTCATCCACTTTGATTTTTCAAATCACATGGATCTCATTAAGGAGGATTTGTAGCTTTTCACGCTTTGTTTCAAATAGTCCGGTGTCATCCACAAACAGGAGTGTTTGAGAGAACCTTCTCAAGGAGCTCCATAACAGTGAGTGTGCGACGTGAGCAGAGGTCTCTATATTTTCCCTCAGTTATTCCTCATTTGAACAAAGTTTTCTAGTCACAAAGATCACAGAATCTTGTGTAACTTTGGTGTGTATACTGTGCACACCTAGTTTGAATGTAACCTTTAAAGGCTGTGTTTTGTTCTGCCAGTGCTGTTAAATGTGTGTGTGCGTCTGTGTGATGGCTAGGCAATGCAGTGGACAGAGAGGTAGACTTGGAATCAGGAAGACAACCTGAGTTCAATTCCAAGCTTAGTCATTTACTGGCTGTGTGACCTTGTTCAAGTCATTTAACAGCTGTCTGAATCAGTCTCCTCATCTATAAAATGGGGGTAATGATATCACCAAGCTCTCAGGGTCGTCATAAGGATAAACTGAGATAGTATTTAGGAACTGCTTTGCAAATCTTGCAGTGCCATGTAAATGTTAGTTGATATTATTATAACACATACGTATTAAAATTAACAATACAAGTGCTTAAAAAAAAACACCCGTTTTCTATTAGGAGTTATCTTTTTGTCCTGCTGGTTCCTGATTCTTTTCAAGTTCTGGGTGGGGAGGGAGGAGAAGGGAGTACTTACTCATCCCCTCCTTCCCACTTGCTGATCTCATCTACTTCTAAGCTCCAGGCATCACAGAAGTTCAAGTGCCCCTAAATCCATCTATCCCTAAGCACCCCTTTTTTTGCTGAACTCTGGAATCAGATTTCCAATTGCTTGCTTGAGACCTCCAGCGGGATGCCCCACCATTGTTTCAAGATAAACATTTCTATGTTAGCTGTGTGGCCCTGGGCAAGGCATTTTAACTCAGTTGCCTCTAAAAAAAGAATAAACATTTCTAAAACCAATGTATGATCTCCTGCTACCCCTAAGTTCTGTTAAAGGCACAGCCAGGAATTGTCTCAGTTACCCATGATTAAAGCTTTGGGGTTCTTCTCGATGCCTGGATCCCTTCTGCCGGTGATCAAGTCCTGATTCTGGTTCACTCAAATTCCCTTGCTTTGGCCCTCTTTCCCTATTGAATGACCCTAGCAGCCTCCTAGTTAGTCCCTCTGCTGATCTATAGATTCCAAAGTAAGCTTTACTTTCTGCTCAGAAATGGTCAGTAGTTACAATTGCCCACACACTCCTTAGCCCGACATTAAAAGGTCTTTCACCATCTGGCACCAGCATGTCTTTCTAGCCTCATTATCCACTATTCTCCTCTTCAAAAAGAATGTTTCAAACATACTGAATTCTTTGTCATCGCTGGCTGCATTGGGCTCATGGTGTTCCCTTCATTAAAATATTCTTGTTCCCTCCATCTCAGACTAATAGGTTCAGCTCACATCCAACATCTTTTTTTTTT
>CM053589.1:1201276-1227760 GCA_028646515.1 Pseudochirops corinnae | reverse complement strand
CCCCCCCCCCTTCTTTCTTCTTCCCTCCTTTGCAGTTTTAGGCCTGTCTTTAGATGGAGGGATCCGCTTCGTTCCCAGCTCCCTCCCTCTCACATCCTGCCCCATCTCTCTGTGCCCTGCCCCAGCTCAGGTCTCCTCGGTGTCCCGTCTGCACTAATCACGGCTGTTACTACGGCCTTCTAATCATTTTCTTCGTGTTTGACGTTCTGAGGATATTAGCAGAAACTCCCTTTCCAGAGTTAAGGCCCAGCAAGCAGGTTGTGGCCTGAGCATGGCGTAACAACAATCCTGTGTGCTCGCTCTCTGGATGATCTCAACCCCAGACTTGTTTCACAGCAGCGTCAGGTGGTCTCTAAGTGTGGACAAGCACCTGTAGTACCCAAGTTCGTGTTGTTGATGTTCCTCATTGTCAGGGCTACGGCTCACTGAGGAGAAGTTGGTATAAATGCTGAGATCTTCCCATGCTGCCTCAGGACCCCCACCCATACCTACACCCACCCACCCACTCACACACACACACACACAAACACACTAGAAGCCAGGCTCTGGCACATGTGTCTTTGCTCCCTGTTTTCCTCACTCTGAAATGAATTAAACTCCTGTTTCATTCCTGACTCTCCAGTCTCGAGTCTGCTTTGTTTGGCTCTGGCCACCTACAGGTTCTGATCCAGTGGACAGAGTCTGAGTTAAAAGGCAGATCTACAGTAAAACGTGTCCAATAATCAGGTTATTTAATAGACATGTTTTGGAAATCTGTCAAGGATGCAACTCTTGATACACAGCACTCAGCATTTACACTGTCATTTATGAATTTTTCACATGCATGTGTCTTATTTGACCAACTACTTCAAGAGCTCCTTGACGGCAGAGCCCCTTCTAGCACTTACAATAGAGACTTGAATATTGCACACGCTCACGTGTATATGTGTGTCTGTGTGTTTTAAATAAATCAAGAACCATTTTGGAATTTGTCTAAGACCTTTCATGTGTTTATGCCCCTTTCCAGTGAAGAATCATCTCGACTTGCAGCAAGAAAATTTGCTCGTGTGATACAAAAGCTTGGATTTCCTGCCAGATTTCTGGATTTTAAAATCCAGAACATAGTTGGAACCTGTGATATGAAATTCCCCATCAGGCTGGAAACCTTGGCGCTCACGCATCAGCAATTCAGTAGGTACGATAGCCCTCTCTATAACCTTGGTTAATTTAAAGTTGAAAATCATTCGACCACATAATGTATGTCATTTGGAAAATGCTAGATCTTTTTTAAATTGGAAGACAAAACAGAAATAGAGATACCTTACTTAAGTGGTTATAAAATTATCATATACCACGTTTCCAATCTTTAAAAAAAACAGTCTGTGGGCTGCTTTAACACCTACGACGTCCAAGGCAATTTGCTGTGACTCCAAGCAGGAGAGGAAGAGGGGTGTTCAGTTGCTAGAACTAAGAAAGTTAGCAGAGGGACAGAGATTCAGAAGTAGGAAGGGAGGGAAGGGACTGTGGAAGGAAGATGTCAGGAGTCAGAGTCTCATCTGATTCCTGTTTTAGGGCCTCTATTACCTAACCAGAACTGCCTCTCTAGACTACAAGGATTCTTAGCCTGGGGTGTGGGTGCATGCAGTATGTGTATATATATTTATACAGATACATAATGACTATATTTCTATGTAACTGTTCTCCTTTGTCATCCTATGGATTTTATTTTTTTGTACTTAAAAAACAAACACTGCTCTAAGGCAGGGTCTGTGGACTCCACCAGACCACCAAAGGAAGAATCTCTGTTCTAGAGCATTTTCATGACTCCTCAGGCCTATCCTGACTATGGGGTTGCTTTTGCCTATGAAATGCATGATGGGCACAAGGTCTTCTTGGTCTCATGGCCCCCACACTGCGTGCAAACCAGCTTGGGCCCAATTCGACTTGGAGCTAATGGGCAATTACTTAGAGAACAGGGAAAGGGGAGGAAGTGCGGCAGCTACATCTCAAGGACCTGCATGTTTCACTGTTATCCTTATTTTCAGCAATAACAGCATTTCGTATCAATGGCAACGTATTTTAAAGTTTACTTTCTCACTTAACCTTTCAAAGTTGCCCCCCTCAGTTACCTCACTTTAGAATACACTCTATGGGTTGTCAAATCAACCTCATTATTTAGAAGCAGCTGGATGATGCAGTAGATAGAGCCTTAAACTCTGAATCAGGAAGACTCAGGTTCAAATCCAGCCTCAGATACATAACAACTGTGTGACCCTGGTCAAGTCACTTAAGCTCTGTCTGCCCCAGTTTCTTCAAGTGTAAAATGAGGATGATAACAGCACCTGCCTCCCAGGGTTGTTATGAGAATCCCATAAGATAATACTTGGAAATTCTTAGCATAATGCCTGGCACACTATAGGATCTTAATAAATGGTTGTTCCAAAATAAATAAATAAAAAGGCTTGTTCCCTTCTCCTCCACCCCCACATTTATTCCCAGTGATGAGATCCCTCAGTTTATCCTCGAATGAGTCTGAGATGGGTTCGCCACTAGCAGTGGCCGCTACTGCAGCTTTTGAATGACTCTTCCAGAGACACTCGGCAGGGGTAAGGACTGATAAGGAAAACTGCTCAGAGATTGCCACAGTGTGGTTCTGATCACATCCATGGAAAATCCGACGTGCTCTCTGTTCCTGTGGGTGATACGTTAGAAGGTGGGGAGTTTGTAGTTCTCCAAGAACCCTTTAGGAAACTTTTATAAAATAAAGAATCTCTCGGTGACACAAATGACCAAACTTTAATTTAGCTTTGGGACATGTTAATTTGAGGGGGTTCCATTTGGCAGCTGGGCATACCTGAACTCAGCACTGCCCACTCAAGGCTCAGTGTTTCCACAGGTTAGCAAATAGCCTTGGGTTTCAATTCCACAAACATTAAATGCATACTTTGTGTTTGATGCCTGATTCTGAATAGCTGTCATATGATGGACCCAACCTTGAGGATCTCAGTGGCTTGTACAGCAAATTGGACTTTTCCAGCAGCTCTGGCTCCAGCTATGTCTCGGTGAAGTTCCTTTCTGCTTCCTGTAGCTGCCTTGAGGAACGTGCCCCTCAAATACCATAAAATAGCCCCTCTATTTTGTCTATGACATAGACTCACAAATCATTAAAGCTGTGGAAGGGACCTTGGAGATGACTTTGTTCAAACCCTTTATTTCAGGAGTAAGTTAACAGGTTGGAGGAAGTGAATTACACGGTCAGTAAATAGGAGAGCACACCTTAGAGACTGCCAGTTTTGGGGGGTTTTTTTGTTTTTTGTTTGTTTGTTTTACTAGAGAGCCCTATTCAGCTGGGGGAAGAGGAGAAGGCTCTAGTCTGAGCTCAAGAGGCCAAAGTATAGAGAACACGGACCTCTCAGACTAAAGGGCATCTCCTTCTCTTTTCAATATATGGCCCTGTAGGACGATGGTTGCAGAACCACAGGGGCAGTAACTTAGGACTGGAAAGGACCTTTAATTCCATCTGATCCAACCCCCTTATTTTATAGATGAGGAACCTGAGAGACAAATGAGTTGCCCAAGGTCACACAGATACCAGGTGCCAGAGGCAGGATTCGAACCTGGTGTCTCCTGACTCAAGATCCAGGGGTCTTTCCGCCGTATCAAGCTTCCCAGTAGGGAGGAGATGTTAAAAGCTCGATTGAGAACTCCATCTGCTAAAAGCATTTGAGCTTCCACTTATAAACCAGCCAAATTTAAAGGCACAGGGGTGGGTCCTGACAGCTGTTTGCAGATGTGAGTTGGTGGAAAGAAAGAGATGTTCTAGTATTATAGTATCTAGTATTATAGCATAATAACCCAAGGTGGCTGGGTGGTACAGTGAATGGAGCACCAGCCCTGGAGTCAGGAGGACCGGAGTTCAGATTTTAACACAAAACTAGCTGTGGGACCTTGGGCAAGTCACTTAACCCCAAATGCCCTGACTTCCCCCTAAAAAAAAAAAGCAAAAAAAAAAAAAAAAGAGGGCATAATAGAGAGCATGCAAAACTTAAAGTAAAATGTTTAGGTGGTACTACCCAGTGGAGCTCAGTCGAAAATACTGAGCCTCTGTAATTTCAGTAGATCACTTGGAATAGGAGGTTTTATTTATGCATAGTTTTTAAAAACAAATCCTCTCCTATAAAGAAAAGAATTCTCACTTTTACCTCATAATCCAGTTTTTATTAATTGTTTCTTTGGCTCCTTCCCAAAAATGGGAGGGATGGGGATGATGCTTTCTGGAGTTTTCTTAGGCTGTTTCTGCTACACGTTTCTAGGACAGATGTGTGTTTTATGCATCATTTTGTAGCTTATAAAAACTTAGTAGTCAAGGGGAGGTTAGAGGTCATTTGGTCACAATCTTTCACTCTCTTCAGAGCTCCTTTTCACAATAGCCCTGACAGGCAATCAGTCTGCCTCTGCTCCAGCACTGCTAAAGGTGCTGGCTACTTCACAGAACAACCTATGCCTTTGATTGATTGTGCTTTTACTTGTGCTAAAATCCATCCTGTACAATGTCTACCTATTGACAGGAAGGAGGGTGCACCTGAACTTAACACCGCCCAACTCACAGCGCGACATTTCCATAGCTTAGCAAGTGGCCTTGCCTAGTCTAGCCCCATGTTTCAATTCTGTGCTCCTTTTAATCCTTGTTCCCTGTGACAGCCTTTCAAATATGTTGGGGGGGAGGGGGGGAGGAATCACCAAATGTTTTTGTTACTAGGCCCACTATCCCCATTTCTCATATGATACGGCTCAGAATCCCCCCTCACCATCCTGGTTACCATCCTTTGGACATATTTCACCTTCTTAATGTCTCTTAAATTGTAGATCCCAGAATTGAATGCAACACTGGACACGTGGTATGCCCAGTATATAGAAACATGGAATTAGGAGTTCTGTCCTGAAGGATATTGTACCTGTGTTGACACACACTGAGAATGGGCAGCCTAGGTCATGCTGATTGGTGTTGAGCTTTCAGTCAATTAAAATGGTCTTTTTTCATGTCTTCATATTGTGGGAGTGAGGGACCCTAGGGACCACCCTGAATTCACTATTGTCATCCCAAAAGCACCAAGTTCTTCAGTACAGAGCCAGAACACACATGGCCCAGACCCTCAAAGATTAGGAGGACTCACAGGTTTGCCTCCATTGCGGTGGCTCGACAAATTAATGATTATTAATCATTTTAATTTAATTAATAAGTATTAATTGATTTAATCTATTTCATTAATAAATGTTTATGAAATTACTAATAAATTAATATTAAGATCATGTTCTACTTGGACTAAATTAGCTGATGAATTTATATTCAGATTATTGTAAGATGGCACATGTTCAAATCAGTAACCTGAAGAAATCAATAACTTTGGAGGCTTTGGACATTGTTAAATGAGACATTCTACTGTTACCTGAAACTGTCCGGCTGCTACAGGTTTCCATTCCCTGGGTATCTTCCAGCAAAGAGCCTGGATGACTTTCTGCTGATTATGTTGTGGAGAGAATTCTTGTTCAGGCAGGAGATGGTACAGGTTGAGCCAGATGGTCTCTGAGAGCCCTTCCAGTCCTGAAGTTCTGTGTTTCTTAAAAATCGGTTTTATATTATATCTTTCACAATGATATTGTGCAAGTGGTATTCTCAAAATGTTCTAGTATGTAATTTTATATACTGCATTTTAAATATAAAATGAAAATAGTTGTCAAGGACTTATAATCTTTTCTTCTGATATCATAACAGTTATGAACCTGAACTATTTCCTGGCCTCATTTATAGAATGGTTAATCCAAAGATTGTCTTGCTTATCTTTGTGTCTGGAAAAGTGGTATTAACAGGTAAGTTCTGAAAATATCTGCTATCTTCTACACAAATGCAAATATTTGTTTGTCCTAGTTATCTGTAAAATATATATATATTTATATATATATAAAATATATATAAAATGTATATATATGTACACACACACATATAGATAGATAGATAGATAGATATAGATATATATACTTGGTGATTTCAATACTTTTGACATACAATAACACTTCATATTGGGGCAGCTAGGTGGCATAATGGTTAGAGTACTGGGCCTGGAGTCAGAAAGACTCATCTTCCTGAGTTTAAATCTGTCCTCACACACTTTGTGACCCTAGGCAAGTCACTTCACCCTGTTTGCCTCAGTTTCCTCATCTGTAAACTGAGCTGGAGAAGGAAAAGTCAAACCACTCCAGTATCTTTGCCAAGAAAACCTCAAATTCAGTCATGAAGAGTCAGACACATCTGAAAACTGTTGAACAACAACAACAAAAAACCCTTTATGTTAACCCAACTGGTCCAGAATTTGTGATTCAGATAGGTAAATTACCTGAAGTTGACTTTATCTTGACAGTCTTTTAATACTGTTATAATTGGTAAGAGATCACTTTAAAGGTGGCAAAGTATTCTACCTGTATTGAAGTAGGTACTATGAGGGTTGTCCTCTATTTTAAAAATAAATTAGCTGATGTTTAGAGAACTGATCTACTGGTGGACATCTAACTAGCAAGTCCCAAAAGGAATTATTATCTTGGTATCTCTTGACTCCAAGTCTAACATTCTTTCCACTCTGCCTTTAAATGAAATGGATAATTTAACATATTAGACATATTTAGCCAACTTAAGTGAGCCAAAGCAGGCAGGTTCTGCATATAAGGGTTATGTCTAATTACTGTGTGATCATGGCTAAGTCACTTAGCTCCTCTGAGCCTTGCACAATTCTCTAAAGACACAGATGGGTTTTGATGTGCTTTGATGTAAGCAATTTCCAAACCAACAAAATCAAGTAAACAAACTTTTCAGGACAGGGATTGTTATAAATAATTGGAATACATTCATTAAAGCGTGATCCGAAGAACCTCTACTGAATAACATCATTCGTCTAATTAGTGTTACCACCTACACTCAACATCAATAAAAAACATTTCTTCAAGTACTCTATGATTTAAACTTCACTAAGTCAGTTCAGCCTTTTCCACCCCCCCTTAAGGTGAGAAAAACTATAAAGTTTTAATCTACATGAGATTTTAATTTTGTGCAAAGAGTTGTTAGGACTTTTGCTACTGCTCCAAATTGTGTGCGTGAATAAGGATATGTATCAGTACTAACAAGTGGCACCGAGGATGATCGTGCCGACATCCAGGCAATCCAACTGAGCAGGACGGGCAGACTCTTCCCTATGCTGGCTGTCCCTACAGTCTGCACATGGGAACAAAGAACTAGAAGTTCTCCTGGTGAGATCTGGAATTTGCCCTCAAAGCTCTACATTCCCAGTACCGTATTGTGCTTGCAGAGAGGAGCCAGGACCTCATCATGCCCCAGAGCATCTTGGCTACAGGGAGAGAGAGTCCTAAGTATCTTTCCCTTTACATCCTTGTTGCAAGTGTTCCCCTGAAGGACTTTATGTGCAAAGGTGTCCTGCTGAGTTGCCCGGAACCTTAAGCCATATAGTGTTCCAGTTTTCCCAGCAGTTTTTGTCCAACAGTGAGTTCTTACCACAAAAGCTGGGCTCTTTGGATTTGTCAGACAGCTTACTCTAATAATTTACTACTGTCGTGTGTACCTAATCTGTTCCACTGACCCACCTTAAGGGTTTTTGGGCTTAAGACCAATTTATATTCCCCTTCACAGCCTCTTATGGAGGCATCTTGACATCGTTGCCCTCATCTGAGTTTGTGTTTTGGTCTTTCCTTTAGCCATGGTAGCTTCCTATGGTCAGGACTCATTTCTGGTTTTTCATCAGTTTTTAGCCTATTTCATGACTTTTAAAGTTGAGCTCTGCTTCTCGGGCATGGGGGGAACCCTCCCAAGGTTCTTGCACTGGGAGGCTGGGGCTTGGTCACTGTCTTTTTGCTCCAGGGCTCATGGCTTGCCCACTGCACTGGGGTGGCCTGGCCTGCTTGGACCTTTTGTGCTGGGGTTCTGGAGCTGGCGCTGAAGGCCTCACAGCCGGCCTGCTGTGCCACTAGCTTTCTGAGCCAAGACTGAGGGCCCTCGCTTGCTAGTGTGTGCCTGCTGGCTTGCGCAGATGCTGTCTGAGCTGGGCTGTGCTTCCCTTTTACCCAAGTGAGGCAGAAGTCCAAGTTATCTTGGGTTGGAAAACTCTTTCACTCTGTCTTTTTGTGGATTCTGTCACTCCAGATTTCTTTTAGCAGCTTGATTTAATGTTTCTGAGGGAAACTGGGGAGAGTTCAGGCAACTTCTGGCTTCTTTCCACCATCTTGGCTCCTCCCCGAAAATGTTAGTTTGTTTTGCTTTGTTTTATCTGGCATTTTTACTGGCTACTCTTTGTCCTTTCGATTTTGGGCAACAGTAAAATTAATAGAAACTTGGCGACTTGGAAAAGTACAATAGGTGTTTAAAAAATATTGCTTGAGTGCAGATTATCAAAAGTTACATCCTCATTTCTGCAAATGAGAGTAGGTGCTGGCAATTACATTTGTACCAGGATTCAGAGTGGGCCTTAAAAAGGGGTGCCACTTGGGTACAGACTAAGGTACAATCCTGGGGGAAAGCATGAACCCAGAGTGGAGTGAAGGGGGTGGTGGGATTGTCAGGTTTTCTCTGGCCAACCTCTAAGTAAGACCAAGAAAATCTACAAACTAAAGCTTAGGCATGGCTCCTATGAGTGGTCTTCCCAAAATGTGGTAATAGTATCCCTTCTAGATAAGGTACTTGGGGGCAGCTAGGTGGTATAGTGAATAGAGCACCAGCCCTGCAGTTGTGTGACCTTGGGCAAGTCACTTAATCCTAATTGCCTTTCTTTCCCCCATCCAAAAAAGAGGTACTCAATGAGCTAAACAGCATAGGTATCTAATATAGGACAGTTTTTCGTGTTCTCTACTATGGAAAATCTATAAGGTGTAAGAGAATCACAAAAATACATGAGCAAACACGTAAAACATCTCAAATACCTCCATCACGGTCATTATAAGAAGATAAAAACAATTTTGTGGGACTGCTGAATTGATATTTCTCATCCACTTTGGACCTAAGCACTAAAAAGTTCCAGGGCACAAATCTGGCAGGGCAAGGGCATGATCTCCTTTAATCCTGCAGCTGCAGGTCAGCCTTACCATCCATAATCTCCTGTCTCATGTTCATGATAACTCTGTTGGGCAGCCAGCGCCTGACTTGGGAACTCTTGAACTCCTCAAGTTAGACACCAAGACTGGAATCTGGAATCTTCCATTTCTTAGAATCACTTATTGCTGACCTGGGCTCTCATCAAAGGAAATAGAAAACAGAAGAGGGTAGTCAAGGGCTCAAGATCCAGGCTCAGGCCAGCCTAGATCAACACACGTTCCCACTGCCATGTGATCGTGCTGCAAACTCATACTGCCGCCGGGAGAAAGGGGAAGAAAGATCCAATTTTTGCAGGTACGATACAGGAGTGGAATGATTTCCATAGCTCTCATAGTCCACAGGAGAAAGTTCCCAAATAAGAGTCTAATTATCTTTGTGATGCACACACATCATGGAAACCAGATAGGAGTCCTTTGTGTCAGCCTGGTGAGATGCATGTCTCTCAGCAAGGAGTCAGACTCGAAAAAAAGAGTCTCTGGTACCAAAGAGTTTGCAATTTTACTGGAGAGAAGCAACATGAGTCCAGATAAAGTAAATTCCAAATAAACCCACACAGCTTCTGAGGTGTGGAGGTGAGGAGAGAGCCCTGGGAACTATGGAGATCAGGATAGACATTGTATAAGAGGTGACGCCTAAAACTGAGGCAGAAACGAGGAAGCAGGACCTTCTCAGAATGCCAAGGCACAGAGGTGGGAAATGGAGTAGTCAGTAAGCCAGGTTGATGGTCTAGTAGAGCAGAGGTGTCCATCATATTGTCTGCTGCCACATGTGGTACCAGCACTTTGGATGCAGCCCAAACCAGATTAAACTGGTATTGGGAAATACTTAACAAGGTGTATAAAAACACATCAAACACGAATAAGGCTAACGTGCGCCTCCAGCAGGGATCCTTATGTGTGGGTTAGTGGTCTTTGTTTCTAAATGAGTTTGGCACCCCTGCTGTAGAGTATATATACTCTGCATGACTGCAAAGAAATGGTTGGATGAGCCTGGAAAGATAGACTGGAGACAGATTTTGAAAGATTTTAAATTCCAAACCAAATAGTTTCTTGGGCAAGGAACTGTTGGGGAATATCATTTTGACAGCTATGTGGAGGAATTGGAAATGACGGAGATTGGAGGCAGGAAAAACAATTAGGAGATTATTGTAATAGACCAGGCAAAGGAGCAGTGATGAGGGGCTGTGGCTGTGTGAGTGGACAGAAGGAAATAGGGGCAAGAAAGTTTATGGAGATAAAGTTGGTGAAACTTCCTAACTGGCTATGAAGGGTGGAGAACAGTGAGGCGTCAGGGAGTGTGCTTGATAAAAAGTTTGGAAGATGGGTGTGATTTGAGGTAATGATAACGAATTCTCTTTTTGACACATCAAATCTGAGATGTCTCTGGGACATCTCTGGCAGCAGAGTCAGGATTTGAACTCGGATCCTCTGACTAAATCCAGCATCCTTTCTGCTGTACCACACTGTCTAGAACCTGCTCTTCCACATACAACCTCGCCATGACATAGTTTTCCCATCTGTGAAACAGGGAATTGAATTAGATGATATCAATGATCCCTTCTGGCTCCAAAATCCTGTGTTAACGCCAACTTGTAATTTTCTTTCTTTTAGTTGTTGGGCATTTATTGCCCTCCAGGGGGAGCCAAAACACAGCACTATATGGTATGGTTCGAGCTTGAAGGGAGAATGCCCTTAGTAAATCAGCTTTGGTTCTGGAGCTAAAGAAAACCTTTAAGTAGAGGATGGGGTGGGAGAGAGTTTCTTATTTCCGCTGAGAGGCAAAACCTTTACTACAAATTGGTGTGTTACTAAACTCCCAGGAGTGAATCTCAAAGTAGAACTGCCCTTGAAAATTTAGAAGGCGCGAAATCTTTTTTGTTGTTTACTGTGTGTCTTACACTTTAGACTAAGTGTCCCCAAGGAGGGTCCATAGCCATGTGTTCAGAAGCCCAACAGGGTAGAAGAAACCTATGTCAAGTTTTTTCTTATACTTGTCTGATAGAAGAAAAGTGATATGTGTGTGTATATGTATGTGTGTGTGTGTGTATATATAATAGACGTGTATGCATGTACATGTGTGCATATATATGCCTATGATACAATATAAAAGAAATTACTCTATGGAATGTCAAACTTGCAGCTTACTTGTAGATTTTAAATTTAGATTATAGATTATAGAGATCGGTTATTCATGTGCAGTTGTGTAAAACACTTCCATTTTAGTCAGTTTGTATAAGAGCTGAATAAAAGAAAAAATAAAAGTGAAAAATAGCCTGCTTCAGCCTGTATTCAACCAATATTAGTCCTTTCTCTGCGGGCAGATAGGATGCTTCATCATGAGTCCTTTGGGATTGTCTTGGACCATCATGTTGCTGAGAACAGCTAAGTCATTCACAGTTCTTCGTCAAACAGTGTTGCTGCAGAGTGAAACACTCTCCCGGTTCCGTACGTTTCACTGTGCATCAGTCTGCAGTCTTTCCAGGTGTTGCTGATATCATTCTGCTTGTTTTGTTATTTCTTACAGCACCATAATATTCCATTACAATCACATGCCACAGCTTGTTTAGCTATTCCCCGATTGATGGGCATCCCTTTGATTTCCAGTTCTTAGAGCTGCTTTAAATATTTTTGTACAAATGGGTCCTTTTCCCTTTTTTGGATGTCTTTGGGATATAGACCTACCAGTGACATTGCTGGATCAAAGGGTATGCACAGTTTTATAACCCTTTGGGCATAGTTCCAAATTGCTCTCCAAAATGGTTGGGTCAGTTGACGCTGCACCAATAGTGCATTAGTGTCCCAGTTTTCCCACATCCCCTCTAACATCCAATATTTTCCTCTTATGTCATATTAGTCACTCTGATGGGTGTGAGGTACCTCTGAGATACCTCAGTTATTTTGATTTGCATTTCTCTAATCAAAATGATTTAGAGCATTTTTCATATGACTGTAGATAGCTTTGATTTCTTTGTCTGAAAACTACCTGTTCATATCCTTTGACCATTGGCCAAGGGGAATGACTTGTATTTTCACAAGTTTCACTTAGCTCTCTATATATTTGAGAAATGAGGCCTTTATTAGACTAGCTGTAAAAAATCTTTCCCCACTTTTCTGCTTTCCTTATAATTTTAGTTGCATTGGTTTTGTTGGTGCAAAAACTTTTTAAGTTTATATAATTGAAATGATCTATTTTACATTTTGTAATGTTCTCTATATGTCTACTTTGGTCTTAAATTCTTCCCTTATCCATAAATCTGACAGATAAACCATTCCATCCTCTCTAATTTGCATATGGTATCCCCCTTTATGTGTAAATTGTGTATCCATTTTGACCTTATCATGGTATACAGTGTGAGATGTTGGTCTCTACCTAGTTTCTGCCATTCTGTTTTCCAGTTTCCCCAGCAGATTTTTTTCAGATAATGAATTTTTGTTCCAAAAGCTTGAGTCTTTGGGTTTACCATATTCTAGATTACTATCATCATTTACTATAATCTATTCCACTGATCCACCACTCTATTTCTTAGCCAATACAAAATTGTTTCTAAAATTACCATTTTATAATGTAGTTTGAGATCTGGTACTGCTAGGCTACCTTCTTCTGCTTTTTTTTTTCATTGACTGTTTTGATATCCTTAAATTTTTGTTCTTCCGGATGAATTTTGTTATTTTTTCTAGCTCTAAAAAATAATTTTAATAGTTTGGTATGGCACTGAATAAATAGATTAATTTAGGTAGAATTATCATTTTTATTATATTGACTCAGCCTACCCATGAGCAATTAATATTTTTCAAATTGTTTAGATCTGAATTTTTGTGTGAAAAGTGTTTTATAATTGGGTTCCTGGGTTTGTCTCAGCAGGTAGACTCCATAGTATCTTATACTATCTACAGTTATTTACATAAATATTTCTTATTGTTTTAAGGTAAGCTCCATTTATTCCTATGCTCTCTAGTGTTTTTTAATAGGAATAGGCACTATATTTTGTCAAAGGCTTTTTCTGCCTCTATCGAGATAATCATATGATTTCTGTTGGTTTTTTTATTGAAATGGTCAATTATCCTAGTAGTTTTCCTAATATTGGTCAAGAATTTGAAAAGGAATAATCAATAGACATTTATTAAGTACCTTCTACATGCAGGGCACTTACTGAGCACTAGGGGCACAAAAAGAAGCAAAATGTACTACCTGCCCTCAAAAAGAAATAATAGGAGAAAGGAATGGAGCATAGCAGTAAAGATATCAAACTATATTATAAGAAGTAATCAAAACAATCCAGTACTAGTTAAAAAATAAATCAGTGGAACAGATTAAGTAATACAACAGACAGAAGCAAATGAACCTAATAGGTTGTTTGATAAACCAAAAATCACAACTACGGAGGTAAGGACTCATTTACGTGGGGAAAACTAGTCAACAATCTGGCAAAAAATTAGGTATAGAACAACACTTTACACAGACTTCTAAGAGAAGCTCTAAATGGATGCATAACCTAGATGTAAACCTTCCAGTCATCAACAGGTTAGAAGAAGGAACAAAGAAAAAATTACTTTGCAAACCTGTTATAGGAAATGTGTTTATGAGCAAACAAGGAATAGAAAAGATTGCAGAAGATAAAATGGACAATTTTGATTATATAAAATTTTAAAAGTTTTTATACAAACAAAACCAATAAAGCTAAAATTAGAGGAGAATTAGTTCATTGGGGGAAAAATCTTTGAAGTATGTTTCTCTGATAAAGGTTTCATTGCCAAGTTGTAGAAGGAAATGATTCAGATGTATCAGAATGAGAGACATTACCCAATTAATAAATAGTCTAAGGAACAAGCAGTTTTCAAAGGAAGAAATCCAACATACCAGCAGTCACATCCCTAATAATTAGAGCAGGAGTTCTTAACTTTTGTTTCATGGACTGGCTGGTAAAGCTTATAAGCCCTTCTCAAAATTATGAGTTGTTGGGGTTTTTTAAATTAATAATTGAAGAAAATTCTAAACTTAAGTTAGAGGTTAGTGAAAATAAAGGTGTAATTTTTTTCCCATGTAAATTCTTATTCCTAAGATCAAGACTATTAAGAGAATCAGTGGGAAAAAAAGTGAAGCAAAGTACTCAAGCAATGTCAGATTTCAAAGTGTATTACAAAGTAGTAATCATCAAAACAATCTGCTACTGGTTAAGCAATACCAATCTGTGGAAGAGATTAGGTACACAATATGCAGCATAAATTACCATAGAAATATAGTGTCTGTTAAACCAAAGAATCCAAGCTTTGGGGACAAGAACTCACTCTTTGACAAAAATTACTGGAAAAATTGGAAAGCAGTTTGGCAGAAACTAGATACAGTTCAATATCTCACATCGTATGCCAAGATAAAGTCAAAATGGGTAGGCAATTTAGCCATAAAGGATGATATTGGCAAATTAGGGGAGCATGGAATATTTTATCTGTCAGATCTATGGATAAGGGCAGAATTTGTGACCAAACAAAATAGCATTTTGCAATGTAAAATAAATAATTTTGACTACATTAAATCAAAAAGGTTTCAGACGATGTTAATGCAGCCAAAAATTAGAAGGAAAGTAGGAAACTAGGGGAAGAATTTTTACAGTAAGGTTCTCTGACAAAGGAGGGAGGGAGAGAATTTGGAACTCAATATTTTTTTTTAAATGAATGTTTTAAAAATTTACATGTAATTGAGAAAAAATAAGAAAAAAAAGTTCATGGGCTTTCTGAAATCTATGGATATCTTGAGGGTCCATGGCCCCAGCTTTAGAACCACTGAATCTGAGGAATGCAAATTTAAATGAGTTTATACTTCATGCTCATCAGATTAGCAAACTTGACAGAAATGGAAAATGACAGTTTTGGGAGGAGCTGTAATAAGACAGGCACACTAATGCTTCATTGATGAAGTTAGGAACTGATCTAGACTTTCTGGAAAGCAATTTGGAATCATGTCCCTAACATAGGGACATTGTTAAATTGGATATAACCACCACTAGACGTATATACCAAAGAGATCAGAGAAGGAAGAAGGAAGAAAAATCCCTGTATGTACAAAATGTTTCAGCTTTTTTATAGTAGAAAAAAATTGATGAGGGAGTATCTATCAGTTGTGGAATGACTGAACAAATTGGTATACGAATATAATCAAATATTATGTCCCATAAGAAATGAGCAAAGGAATGGGTTCAGAGAAACCTGGGAATATCTCTATGAACTAATGTAATGTGAAGAGGACCAGGAAAACAACATCTACGATGATATCACAAATACAAGCAATTTTGAAAGACTTAAGAATTCTGATCAGTGAAATGACCAACTCTGATTTCAGAGCACACCTTAATTCCAAGAGTCCAGTGATGGAGAATACTACCCACCTCCTAACAAGGAGGTGATGGGCTGAAGCTGCAGAATGAAATACATGTGTGTATATGGCCAATGTGGGAATTTGGTTGGCTTGACCATGCATATTTGTTATGAGGGTTTGTTTTTTTTATCCAATTGGGGGAAGGTGAAAAAATTTGAATACTTGCTCATTGAAAAACATTTTCAAAAGAAATTTTAAAACAGAAAAAAACAAAAGACAAAGGTGGAAAAAAAATTGGAAACATCAATTACCCTCCTGGAATTCCCCAAAAGGAAAAGTACCACCCCTAGATTTAGAGCTTTTAGATCAAATTTTAAAATACTGTAAGCATTTACTACTAAGTAACCACAATTAGGATCATGTAATATGAAAGCGTCTGCTACAAATGAGAGATGTCGGAATATATTGCAGAAGGTTAAAGATAGGGATTTATAACCTGCAACAACAATCTACCTTCCGAAGCTGAACGTAATCCTATAAGGGGAGAATCTTTGTTTTTTCTTTTCTCTTTCTCGTGGTTTTCCCCTTTTGTTCCGATTCTGCTTTCACAATATGACTAATGTGGAAATGTGTTTAACATGATTGTATATGTATGACCTATATGAAATTGCTTGCTGCCTTGGGGGGAGAGAAGAGAGGAGGAAGGGAAAAAATGTGGAACTCAGAATTTTACAAAAATAAGTTTTGAAAACTATACTTATATGTAATTGGAAAAAATAAAATACTTTTAAGGAAAAAATTAAAGTATATTTGCGTAGAAAGAAGGAAGAAGAGGAATAGAACTTGCTATTTCTCTTAATTTAATTGCATGAGAAGAATATATAAATATGGAGGAAAGGGGAAAAGTGGGCAACACATGAATCTACTCATCTGAAATGAATAAAGGAAGACTGAACTTGTATTCATTTGCAGAGAGAAAGAGATTGGTGTCAAAATACAGCCAACTGACAGGGAAACGTGCAGTGATGAGGAGAGGGGTAGTTGAAA
Organism: Pseudochirops corinnae; assembly: GCA_028646515.1. Lineage (NCBI taxonomy): Eukaryota > Metazoa > Chordata > Mammalia > Diprotodontia > Pseudocheiridae > Pseudochirops > Pseudochirops corinnae. Next base: position 1,211,277 of record CM053589.1, on the reverse strand, counting down.
GGGAAGACAGTATTGGATAGGGAATACAAACAAGCAAAATAAACTTTCTTATCTTGAAACAGAGTAAAGGTAGGGAGAGGAGAAGGGGGACCAAGGAAATCATTTACAGGAGGACAGCGCCGGTAAGAAAAACAATTTTGAAGGATTTTTTTAAAAAGCCTCTGATCAGTGTAGTCACCATTTTTCGGAAGGACGTGTGGTGAAGTATGCAATCCACCTCCTGCCAGGGGATGTGAACACAAGGAGCCGAGATACACGTTTTATGAACTGGCCGCTGGATCTGTTTTTGCCTGACTTTACTTATTTGGTAAAAAATTTTTTCTCTTTCTCTATTTTTAATTTTGGGGGGAGGGGATTCAATTAGGGGGAAAATGGAGTATTAACTTCAATCAAAGTCATTTTTTTCATGCACAGAAGAGAAGAAAGTATGGACAAACAGGAAAATAACATGGAATTTATTATAAACTTTTAAAAAAGCAACTATCATGAAATAGCAATTGACAGTTTCTTGTACAATTTGTGTTCTGCTATGTATATGGAAAAGCTTATTTTTTGGCATTTAAGTTCAAAATTAATATTTTTTAAAAAGAAAGTGTACATATTTCTAAATTCAGTCTGGCATACTGCCTTCATCCTCTTAAATTCTGGGCACAGCTTTACAAGACGTGTCCAAAATATGCATACTGGATCAACGAACAGGGAGTTGCCCAACCAAATACACATCATAAACTGGGTGATAGGCATTCTTTTAAAAAAATTATTATTTCTCTCTTCTACTGCCTCCCACCCTATTCTCATTAAACAATTTGTGAGAGAGAAAAATCCTAAAATAAAGCCCTTAATATTTATCTGCATAGTTTGGAAAAATAAATTCCTATGTTGGCCATGTCCAAAAATGTATGTCTCTTTCTGGCTTTTAAGTTCATCACGTCGCCGTTAGCAGGTATGTTGTGTTTCATGTTCGTTCTTCTTGGACGTATGATTTCTAGGTGCCTTGATCAGATTGCTAAAGTCTTTCAAAGCTGTTTTCCTCTGCACTGTAATCGTCATGTAAGTTTTTCACTACCTTCTGCTCATTTTATTCTGCTTCAGTTCAGAGAGGTCTTCCTACTTTCTCCTGAAATTGTCGATTTCAGTATTCTTTTATTGTATGATAATGTTCCATTCTTAGACGTTTTGGCTCAGCCATCTCCAGCTCCCTTGGTTTCTAATTTTTGGCTGCTTTGAAAAAAATTGCTATAAATACTTTTGTACGTATGCGTAAGGCCTATTTCTTTGATCATTCTGAGGGTACAGGCCTACCAGTGGTATAGCTGAGTAAAAAGATATGCATAGTTTAGGAACTGTGGGGTAACTGATTGGTTCCCAATTGCTTTCCAGAATGTTTGGACTAATTTGCAGCTCCATCAACAGTGCATTATTGTACTTGTTTCCTCTTAGTCCTTCCAACATTTATTGTTTTTCTCTTTTTGTAATTTTTCCTAATCTGATGAGTATGAAGTAGGACTTGGGTTTCTTTAATTTGCCTTTCTGCCTTAGTGTTTTAGAGAATTTTTTCATGTGGTTGTTGATAGCTTGGATTTCTTCATTTGAAAACTGCCTGTTCATACCCTTTGACCATTTATCTATTAGGGAATCGGTTCCTTATATATCTTAGATATGAGGCCTTTGAATCCTTTATCTGAGAAACTTGCCATAAAGCATTTTTTTCTGGTTTCCTATTTCTCTTTTCACCACATTGGATTTGTGGAAAAACTTTTCACATTTTATGTAATCGACACTGTCCATTATATCTTGTATGATCCTCTTTATCATCTGCTTTGTCATGAACCCTTCCCCTATCTCTAATTTCTTCTTCATATCTCTAATTTGTTTATGATGTATGTAACGCCATGCACAAGCAGATTCCCAGAAGAATGCTGCTGTGAATAGCATCCAAGGTTCCGATTACACAGTACAGTGAACACTCTATTTATTCCATTACAACTCAAGGCAAACATTCACAACAAATCACAATATAATATTCACAACATTACATCTTATCACAGAAAATCACAATATAGTGTTCACAACAGCTTAACATTAAAATGGCCACATAGTTTTCACTACAGTGGCCACAATATTTAGATCAAGGAATAAAAGAAAAATTATCTGGTTTCCCAAAGGGGGAAACCTTCCTTACTTAATCATTCAATCAGTTCACAGTATATCAATCTTCCACTCATGGGGCAACCATTAACTCAATCAGTCACTAATCTAGATTCACAATTACTAAATATCATTAATCACTAAGTACAGTCATTAGAAAATTACACAAACCCTCCACCCCTTGGTGTCTTCAATTTCATCATGTGTCCAAGGGGAGGCCTTTTCTTCATCTCAACTCTGGGTGGTCTCTTTGATTCCCCGGATCCCCTTCCATGATCCCAGCTCCTACCTGAATCCACCAAACAGTCTCCTGGATTCAGAGGTAGACAGCTCCCAGGTTCTCGTCCAGTCCTCCAGGCAGTCCCTGGCACACACCAAAGTTCACAGGGTCCAGCACATCTCAAACCCTTCACCACTTCTGTTGCTGGGAACTCAAAGATCAGCCAAGCCACTAACCAACAAAGGCTTATCCCAGTCATGCTTCTTCAGTCCTCCAGCAGTTCAGCTGGCCCTAGGACCCAGGAGAAATCTCAGGCTTGCAGGAGGCCTTCCAAGCAAGCCCTCTCAGCCTTCCAGGAGGCCTTCACCAGATTCTGGTCTTAGGAAAACTCCAACTCAGTTCTCAATCAGCTTCCAGATGCTGCGAGAGGATCTTTCTCTCTCTCTCTCTCTCTCTCTCTCTCTCTCTCTCTCTCTCTCTCTCTCTCTGTCTCTATCTCTGTCTGTCTGTCTCTGTCTCTCTCTCTCCCTCTCCCCACTCTCTCTCATCTGTCTCTCTTCTCTCAAGAAAAATCCAACTCATTTCTTCAGTCCAGCAGCCCAGCTCCCAGATGCTGAGGCAGTCCTGCTTCCTCCAACAGGAGCCACCAGGAGGAACATTTCTGATTCTGTCTCTCTGTCTCTAGAACTCTTCTTATATACACATAGTGGCCTCCTGTCTCAGCTAATCCCCTCCTGCCACGTCAGGAACAGGGGAGTTCACAACCTCTCCATAGCAGATAGAGCTCACACCTTCCATACTTAGCCCTAAGTTACATATCTGCTGAATTGATTGCTATTACAGTGTGATACTTTATATTTAGGTCATGTATCTCTTTGGAGCTTATCTCAGTTTATGGGGTGAGTTGTTGATCTAATTCCAATGTCTACCAGATTGTTGTCCAATTTTTCCAGCAGTTTTTGTTAAAAAAAATTGTTAAATAAAAACTTCCTTCAGTTACTGGGGTCTTGGGGTTTATCAAAACACTATATTACTGTTTCCTTGATTCTGTTTGTTATTCTCTCTCTCTCTCTCTCTCTCTCTCTCTCTCTCTCTCTGTCTCTCTGTCTCTCTGTCTCTCTTTCTCTCTCTGTCTCTGTCTCTCTCTCTCTCTCTCTGTCTCTCTCTCTTTCTCACTCTTTCTCTCTCCCCGCTGAATTGTTTTAATGCTTAGTGCTATGTAGTATAGTTTGAGATCTACCTTCCCACTTCTTTTTATTGTTACTCTCGAGGTTCTTGACCTTTTCTTCCTCTATATGAACTTTGTTATTATTTTTCTGTCTCTATAAAATATTATTTTGGGGGGCTGGACTGGCACAGCATTGAATAAGTTAATAAATTTGGCTAGCACTATTTTTTTTTATTATATTGTCTCTACTCAACCACGAACAATTCATGTTTCTCCACTCATTTAGGTCTGACTTATTTCTACAAAGAATATATCATAATTGGATTCATAGAGTCTCCATGTAAATCATGGTAGATACATTCTCACATATTTTATATCTTCCAGTTATTTTGCATAGAATTTCTCTTCTTGCTGGGTTTTATCAGTTATATATTGGGATGCTAGTGATTTATATGGATTTATCTTATATCCCACAACTTAACTGAAATTGTTAATCATTTAAATTAAGTGTAATTGACTCTCTAGAGTTCTCTGAGTATGCCATTATATCATCTGATATGTTTTAATCACTTGGAGTTTCTCGTGTGCATTGTTAATGTAACTGGGCATTCAGAATGCCTCTGAGACCTGGCTGCATGGACTTCCTGGAACTGTTCAAGTGTGTGAGAGTGTAAGCACCTCCCTGAGATGGGAAGGATTATGAGAGTTTGGGAAGGCACGGAGTTCCGGAGGCAATTTTTGCAGAGGAAAGAGCAGCAGCAGAGCACTAGCAGCCTGTAGTTGGACAACTAGGGAGACAAAGAGATGCTCCAGGAGGTACCTTGAATGGAGATTAAGGTTATGATATTGAACAGCCCGAGTGTTCTTTCGGTTTATGTCCTCTGTCTCTTCAAATCAGTGAGAGAGCATGTGACTGTAAGGGACCCTGCAGACTTTAGGCATTTGGTCCCAGACATTTCTTTTTATTTTATTTTTGGAGACTGGGTGCTCCTGTTAGATCCAGACTGGAAGTGCAGTGCCATCAGCGTGGAAACTTCAGCCTGATTTGTTTTTGACCTGGGTTGGTTGACTCCTTCTCAGGCAGCCTGATGGCCACTTCCTGCCACCCACCAGGGTCTCACCACATTGACCCCAGACTTAGTGTAGACACCCAATCGGTTTTTACACTGCTTCAGCTCAGAACTCCTAATCTCCAGCAAGCCACCAGCCTCAGCCTGACACCACACCTAGCTAGACTTATCTATTACTCACACTGCCACTCATTTCTGGCTGTTTCCTGGCGTCTCAGAAGTTATTTCACCTTTGATATAAAGTTCTCAACAGTCATAATGGCTATGTGATTTGTATCAGTTATTAATTTGTGAAAACCAGGAGTGTAACTGTGATGTTTAAAAAAGTTTGAGAGACATCATTTCTGGGTAATGTAATAATTTTATTAATAAGGCTAGTATATTATTAATGAAAGAGGTAAGTGACGCTCTCAGATGCCAAAGACCTCTAATGGCAAAGAGCTCACAGTTTATATGTCTTTGAAAGAGCAGGTGTTCCTGAGGGTGACAGTCTCTGGTTAACAATTAATGAGAAAATGAATATTACAGTGAAAGGGCTGGCTATATTATAAAGAGGGTCTTAAGGTACATGACACTGTACACTCAAAACTTGGTCAAAGAGACTTCTCAATTTCCATATCACCTGTCTAACAAAAGGGAGAATCCACTTTCCCAGACCTGTCTGAGTAAACACCATGAGCAGGAATCCACCCATATGCCTAAACTTAGAATTTCCTTTACTGTCTTTGATTAAATCTTAAGCCATCCTGGTTGGATAAGTCTTTGAGAAAGATTTCTCACACTGGTTGAGGAAGTAGAAAAAGGGGGAAAACCTTGGTCCTGATTCAATAATTAGTTATTAATTCAAGAAATAACAGAATGAGCTAGTGAATGACTGGGTTTGGTACAAAGAGGAAGACAGAGATGTATCTCTGCTGTGTCAAATAGCTACTGTTTTAAACCTACATTGGTGGTTCCGAGCTACAGTAGAGAATCTTGTCATTTTCACCATTAATACCTTTTGGTTATACTTCCCAAAATGAGAATTTAAGCTGGATCCAGGATTTGTCTTCTGCCACTCGGACTAACGCTGCAAGTGAGGTGGCCATGGTGGCCTGCTGAGGAGGACCGGGTGTGTGTGAGCCATGCTTGTCTTCTTCCCATTGTTTTTTTCAAGAGTATGCTTAAAGAGGGTAAGGAGATTGACTGAAAGGTAGCTTTGTCAAAGAAGAGGACAAAGTTGTAGGTGGCCTGGGAAGAGTGACTGTGCCCAAAATTCCAAAGGTGGGAGTTGGAGGAAGGATCAAATATTTCTCCCTTTTACATTCTACCTTAAAATTACAATAGTTTCCCAGACAGATGTGGTTTTTCTGTTATTCAGATATTTCAGTCATGTCAGTTCATTCATGGCCCCTTTTGGTGTTTTCTCGGCAAAGAAAGCACAGTGGTTTGTCATGTCCTTCTCCAGCTCATTTTACACATAAGGAAACTGAGGCAAATAGGGTTTAGTGACTTGGTATATTAGGCTAATTTTAAAAAATAATTATAGATCTCTTTGAGAAAGCCCTATAGTATTCTGGATTTTGTAATTAGCATAATTATTGTTATAGGTCCTGAAAACAAGAGCATTCCGAGGGCCACCCCATATTTAGGGAATACCTTTCCCACTTGGACTTGGCCTGATGCGAGGGAAAGAATGCTAGATTTGTGATTTGTGAGTTTGAATCTTGGCTTTCCCACTTATGACCTGTGTGTAACCATGAGCAAGGGAAGAGGGGGAAAAATAAGCATTTAATAATCACCTACTATGTGCCAGGCATTATGCCAACCCTGGGAAGTAGGTACTATCATGATGCCAACTTTATAGTTGAGAAAACTGAGGCTGAAAAAAGTAAAATGACTTGCCCAGGGTCATAGAACTGGTGCCTGAGGCCACATTTGAACTCAGATCCTGTCCCCAGCATTAGTGCACTTACTCACAGGGCTACCTAGCTGCGAATCCATTATTCTCAACAAGAGAGCCTCAGATTCCTCATCTGTGCAAGGAGGGCTTTGGACTAAGTGATCACCAGCTTTGCTTTCATCTACAAACCTAGGCTCCTATGACTGCGCTGGACACGCTGCTTGCTAGTAACAAACATCTTCAGTAAGTGTATCATCTCCTTGTCTCACGCCTCATCTGATACCAAAAACGGTTGAACAAAGTTCTCTTTGTGGTCACAGCTTTCGAGGAATGCCCTCAGTGTGTGTGGGGGGGGAGGGGGGGGCACATGATGCTAGAAAGCTTGCAAGACTGCTTTCTTTACAAAGTTCTTGTGTTCTGGACTTCCTCTTTTTTCATCTAAAAGTGGTGTAGTGTTATGTCGTGCATGGTTGCCATTCCTTTTGCATACCATGCACATTGTTCATCCTTTGGTTCCTCAGCTCTAGAGAAATAGGTTCCCTTTCAAACCAGGTGGGACATGACAAAGGCCTTTCCTCCCGTACCTTCCTGGCTTGTCATAGACCCTTCTCAGACGACTGACTCATCACCTAGACAGAGATCCCAGTATGTGCCTTTTTTTTTTTTTAAAGAATGATAGCATGTATTGCTTCAGTCACCATTTAAACTCTAGTCTTTCTAGATCTGTCTCTGAGTGTAGATATCTCCTTCCATCCTGAGACTTGTAGAGTTGTCTTATACCTGTGCGTTGCTGAGAAGAGTCCAGTTTATCAAGGTTGGTCATCACACATACGATGTGTCTGTGATTGTGTTACAGGTTTTGCCTGGTTCTGCTCTTCTCACTTAGCATCAGTCCGTATAAGCCTCTCCAGGTAATTATGAAGTCCATCTCCTTCCCATTTCTTATAGCACAATAGTATTCATATTTACACATTCATATACCATAGCTTGTTCAGCCATTCCCCAGTTGATGGGCATCCCCTATATTTCCAGTTTTTTGCCACCACAAAGAGAGCTGCAATAAATATCCTTGTACATATGGGTCCTTTTCCCACTTCTGTGATCTCTTTGGGATACAGTATGTGCCTTCTTTGCCCTGAGCATTATAAAAACTAATCATTTTCTCTTCTTCAGCTTTGTTCCTCTGGCCAGGAAAAAATAGCATTTGGGGAGGAAAAGAAACCAACTCAGTGTCAAATTTTCTCTCCTCTCCTGGGTGTTCCCTTATGGCCTTACCAGCTGCGTTTGTGTAATGAAGGACATACATCAGCAACACAATCATTAATCTTCTCATAAAACTATCTTAGAAGACTAGGAAAAGGAAGGTAAGGAAACAAAACCAAAATTTAAAAATGGAGATAAGCCTCTCTCACCCTGAGGAAGGCTTCAGGTTATCCCTCCCTTGAAAAGAAAGGGAGGTTAAAAGAATGTGGGGAGAGGAGAGGAAAAAAAAGTGATTAGCTCTGGTCTGGGAGCCCAGACTTGCTCCCACAGTGTGAGGTCTTTGCTTCTCTCTCATGCATTAGTTGGTTATGCAGTGCTGGTCCTGAAAGACTGGTGCCAGTTCCCTGTGGCAGTTGCCTTTTCCGTTAGCTTCTCCAGATGTGCATGGCTCCTGGCTGCTGCCACGCTCCACTGTGTCTGTGGTCTCCTCTCTCTAGGCCCTAGCCTAGAGCTCATATGTTTTCCTGTTCTCTGTGCTGACTTGAAGCTGGTGATTCTTCTCTCACAGGGCTTTCTGCTGCCCTAACTCCTTAGCAGAGGAAGGCCTAGCTTGTCACTTAGTACCTGAGCTGTGCTGAGCACAGAGTCAGAGAAGGGCATTATAAAGCAGGTACTGTTTTATGTCGCTGTTTAGTTACGTCTGATTCTCTATGACCCCTGGACCACAGCGCGCCAATTCCGGTCATGAGATTTTCTTGGCAAAGATGCTAGAGTGGTTTGCATTTCTTTCTCCAGTGGATGCAGACAGAGGTCAAGTGACTTGCGCAGGGTCACAAGCTAATGTCTGAGGCTAAATTTGAATTCAAGTCTTCCTGCCTCAAGGCCTAGGACTTTATCCACTGAGCCACCTAGCTGCCTCCTGTTTTCCATTTTATAGGCTGGACAAATTTCACTTAAAAGGGGAGATAAAGCAGCTCCTGAAATTATCATTTGTTTGGCTTCTTTGCAACCGGAGGCAAAAGCCCAGCCAACAGGGACTCAAAACTTGAAAGTTTGATAGGATTACCAGTGACTTGAGGGGAGTAGCTTTCTGACTTAGTGTGACAGTGGGTGAATGTGGAAGCAGTGGGAAGTTAATCACATTTTATCTGAGGGTTAAGCACAGTTGGTTTTGTTGCATTTCATGGTCTAGAGTACTTCACTGAATTCTAATCACTGAAGTAGCCTAAGCTAGGCCTGGCCCAGAATAGCTCCCCCTCCCCCCCACCCCACCATGAGAATCAGGCATATCAGAACTGAAAGCCATCTGTTGTTTAGCAAGCAATCCAGGGCATTGTTTGTTGTTGTGGTGGTGGGTTTTTTTGCTTTTTTGGAAGGGAAATTCAGGTTAAGTAACTTGCCCAAGGTCATACAGCTAGTAAGTGTCTGAGGCCAGGTTTGAACTCAGGTCCTCCTGACTCCAGGGCTGGTGCTCTCTTCGCTGGGCCACCTAGCTAGGCTACCCTATTCCAGGGCATTCTGAAATACTGACATGGTACACTGATCCATTTTACTTGTTCAAAATCCTGTAATCTATACAAAACTGGATCTTTCCAGTCTTCTTCTGTCCCGCTGCTATGGATGATACAAGGCCAGCCACTCTCTGTATACCCTTAATTCCATCCCCTCCCATCTTCTCTGCCAGATTGCTCCCACTCTCATCCCCACTCTTCCTCCTTAATCTCCAATCTCTCCCTATCTATAGATGATTCCCCTGATGTCTACAAACATGCCCAATCTCCCGTCTGAAAGAAAAAAACTTCAAAAAATCATCCAATCCCCCCAGGAATCATCTTGTCTTCGCTTCTCAGCTAAATTTTTTGAAAACGTTGCCTACACGTGTTGCTGCCACTTCTTCCTCACTCACTGTCTTTTAAACTCTCTACAGTCTGGCTTCTGACCTTGTCTTTCCGAGGAACTTACTGTCCAAAGTTACCAGGACTAGGACAGTGCTTACATCTTAATGGCCTTTTCTCAGACCCATCGTGCTTGACTTCAGCAGCTTTTGACATTATTATACCCCTTGTCCACCCAAATACTCTTTTCTCTCCAGGTTTTCGTGGCACTGGTCCCTCGCGGTTGCTTTGTCTTGAAGACAACCACTAAAATGTTGAATGGCATGTGTTATGGGAATCTGAAGATCTTCCCTGCCCCTAGGCCCTTTGCTAAAGTGGCTATGTGACTCTGAGGACCCTTGGATATTTGAAAGTAGACTCTGTTCCCTAATAGGCTGAATGGGGTCACGTGGAGCCTGTGGTGCCAGGCTTGTTT
>CM053589.1:1180878-1200776 GCA_028646515.1 Pseudochirops corinnae | reverse complement strand
GATCTGTTTTTCTGTTTGTTTGTAACTTGTGTCTGTATTCTCTGAAGTTCAGGGGGCTGCCTTTTCCCCCTGAACTAGGAACATGATATGTCTGATTAAAGTGAGATTGTTAACCCATTTTGAGTTGCTTTCCTTTAGAAAAGCAGATCTAAGAAGCTGTGCTAGTAGCTGCCCTAGGTATGCTGGGGTGCTTGCTGTTACAGCATGAAAAAAATCGCACGTGGCAACCAGATTAACTTGGATGAAAGGAGGAGGCTAGCAAGCCAGCAGAAAGTTTTTAAGCTAGTACAGACAATAAAAGAGGATAATCCAGAAACTGCCTGGGTCAGCATTTTTAGTGATTATCTTCAAAGCATTGTAACTGTTTTTCAATAGCACTTAAAGTTCCTACAGAGCTAGGTGCAGTTTTCTAGGTTCTAGCTCTTTCATGCAGAGGTAATCATACATAAACAAACACAAAATTGGTGTTATGCTCAAACTGTTCTCTAATATATCAGTCACATTTCAACAAATTTCAGTTTTCAAAACAAGTGTGACAGAAGAATTGACTGTACTTTAAAAATGTTTTAAAATGCGTCTGTGTGAGGTAGTGACTAGAGCACTAGATCTGGAGTCCAAAAGACCTGAGTTCAAGTCTAGACTTAGACAATTACTAGTTGTGTGACCCTGGGTAAATTACTTTGCCTCTGTCTGCCTCGGTTTCCCCGAATGTAAAGTAGAAATAATAACAGCATCTACCTCACAGGGTATTTGTGAGGATCAAGTGAGATATTTTTGAAGTGCTTATCACATGCCTGGCTCATAGTAGGTGTTTAATAAAGGCTTCTTCCTTCCTTGATTAATGCATACTGACTTTGGAATTCTGCAATGACATTACTGAACAGCAATTCTTTTATATGGTTTCTGAGATATTTCATCACAGAAGGGCTAATATTCTATGACAATTCTTGAAAAGGTCAGGAGTCGGTACTATGGATTCTGTGCTCTTCACCTTAGGCACATCCCATATCCCACTCTTACAGTGAAAACACCTTTATCTACCAACTGAGCTTCTCCTTCCGCTAGTTCTTCCATTCTTAGGCACTAGAGAGTCACAACTCAACTTTTTTTTTCTGAATTTGTTCCCAAGTTGAAGAAACCAGTGCTCTGGGTCCATTTTCTGCCACCACTTGTATTTATCTTTATACAGACCTTGGCACAAGGCGCATGGTTAAAATCTTCAACTATTGAGTCCTAAGTTTGCTGCTTACAGTATGTTACTAGTATCTCAAATAAACCAGGCAAAGTACCAATTAATGCTGTCATGCTAGAACTATTCTCTGGGCTTAAACATACCAGAGATCAATTATCTGTTTTGCTGTCTTCATGTACAATTTCCTTATCAAACTCCAGGCTCTCTCTTATGCAGCCCATGTAGGGGTAGTCTTAATCAATATATAAACCCTAACCCTTTCATAGGCTGCAGAAGAATTATTCTCAAATGTTTTTCAGAGAGGATTGAGATACCATGATCATCTGTGATTCACTCTCCAGTACAGTAGTGCATTTCTCAGTCTTCATTATCATTTCTGTGGGATCCTATAAGTCTAGACGTGATGGAATCATACTTAAGTAAGAACGGAATCTTGGGGCCGCTAGGTGGCACTGTGAATAGAGCACCAGCCCTGGAATCAAGAGGACATGAGTTCAATCCAGCCTCAGAAATTTAACACTCAATAGCTGTGTGATCTTGGGCAAGTCACTCACCCCCAATTGCCCTGCCTTCCCCCCTCCAAAAAGACAAAAAAAAAAAAAAGAATGGAGTCTGATCTCTATCTCTGACCTCATCTCTGTTTCTCAGAGCTGATTCATTTGGAAGTCAGTCTCTGGTGCATTAACAGCTTTTGAAGGAGCCAGGTCCTACTGGCTCCAAAGAGTCAGTTATTAAATTTCCAGTGTGAGCATCTTTACCCCAGGAATCAGCAAACACTACAAATCAGGACTTGATTTTTTTTTTTGGTTGATTGTCTAGATGTAAGTTATGGAGAAAATGGTAATAAGGCAAATTAAACTTAAAAGTGTTCTCTGCATATTTCTTTTTCAAAGAACAAGTTGTTAAATATTTACCACCGCACTCCCAGGTACATACATCCCTCATGCATTTGTCTAGACCACTGGTAGTAACAAAACATAGCTCACCTTCATCATCTTCTTTCCTTTACTGCTTTTCTGGAACAGAAGCTGCTTTGGCTTCTGATTCTAAGCCCTTTACCCCTTCTGGGAGGTGGGGGGTGGGAGGTGGGGGGCTCTGCCACTTCGGTCATCTCCAAGATGACCCACCTTGGTTCCCTACAGCAGAGTCTGAGTGCTCCGTGGGCCTTAGTGATCCATACCTATGGACATTTCAGAACCCCATTAAACAACTTTCCACTTCTTCAGTGTGCTCTTGGACTTCTCTTTGTGATAGAGCATTCTTTACCCCTATAGAATGCTGGGCATTGGGGGTTGGCCATATTTCTTTAAGTTCTTAGGTCTGGTGGTGCAGCGGAGAGAGTACTGGTGACGTTTCAAACATGACCTCAGCCACTTACTAATTATGTGACTCTGGGCAAATCATTGAACCTGTTTGCCTCAGTTTTTTCATGTGTAAAATGGGGATGATAGTAGCACCTACCTTGCAGGATTGCTGTAAGAATCAAATGAGATAAGATTTGTAAAAAGTGCTTAGCACGATGCCTGGCACAAAGCAGGCGCCGTATAAATGCTTATTCCCTTGCCCCTTCCCTGCATGTATGCATTCATAGTTACATCAACACAGTTCTATTGAGAATTTGAGCTGTCTCTCATGGTCCATGGGTTCTGCAAGAACCAGCCCTCAGTAGTAGTTTCTCCTATCTTCAAAAAAAATTAGATACCTCCTGCTGAAAGGTAGGGTAGTTAGGGACCCCACACAGATATCATTAGCATTTTCTCTGTCACCAAACTGGCTGACTAAAATTTGCAAACATTCAAATACTGTACTCTCAGAGTACTGTATTTTGAATATACCACATCATAAGCTGCTTCCCTAGGGTTTTCTAACAATCACCTATACTTCCCCACCTCAGGCCTTTTTCTCTCTTCAGAGGCAACACTACATTCCATCTGGGCCTCAGAGGGTTCCCCCTTCAGTGATCAGGGTTTCTCCCTGAAACCAGACCAGTTTTTTATTTTGAGTCCTTTATATTAGACCCAGTAAGTTCTACTGTGGAGATATGTATTAGGAAGTGTGGAAGCTATCCATCTACTTTAACCCTTTCAGTTTCTTTGTCTTCAGTGGAGTGACGTGGTTAGATTTTTGCTTTCAGAAGCTGCTAGATCTTGTGTTAGCTGGATTGTGTTTCCACAATACTCATATTGTTTCTTCCTGACAGCTTGTAATATTTTCTCCTTGTCCTGGGAACCCTGGAATTTGGCTGTAACATTCCTGGGAGTCTTTTTTTTTTTCCACAGGAGTAATGATAATTTACTGTGAATGGTTTTAGAAATGGGAGGTAAAGTGACCTCAGATTAATCATACATATTACAGCCTATACTGAATTCTGGAAGCTTACAAAATTCCTGAAGTTTTGCTATCTGAATATGTTTTTTTTTTTAACTCAAAACACTGTTTTCTTAATAACCATAATCTGAATTTCATCTACATATGAAAATTAGGGCCTCTTTTATATACAGCTCAGCTTTAAGTTGCTGTAGACAGTGTATCAAGGACTCATTTGTAGATATTAGGAGTCTTTTTCAAAAGGTGATCAGTGAATTCTTTCAATTTCTATTTTGGGGGAGGAGTCAAGATGGCAGTGTAGAAGCAGGAGAACTCCGTGGCTCCCTCCATAACCACCTCAATTACCTATAAAATATGACTCTAAACAAATTTTAGAGCTCCAGAACCCACAAAATGACAGAGCTCCCACTGAAGGCAACCCAGCAGGCAGACGGGAAGGGCTCATTGTAGAGCACTGGGAGTCAAGCCCAGCACTGCATGAACGCGCACCTGAAGCCCTAGGGTGGCCAGGATAAGCCACGGCTGGAGCATTAGGGAGAGTGGATCACTGGCAGCTGTGGCAGTTTCCAGAATTACCAACCCATAAGAGCCAAAGACAAAGGGAAAAGGTCAGTGGAACTCGGCTAAATTTGGGGGAAAGAAGTGGGTCCAGCTGGCTGCCCCCAGGACAAAAAGGCAGCAGAAGTGGCGGCCCTGCAGCTGCCTCCACATGGTTGCTTCAGAGCTCCCGGCCTGCAGATTGCAGGGGGTCCAAGCAATCATTCAGAGGCTAAGCGCTCTTGCCTTAACCTGCCTGGATTGGGATCATGGTCTTGGGTGGTGGTCCTGAGGTGTGTGACCAGTGAGCCAAAGCTGGTGGGGGCTGTAGAGACTTCTAATAGCACCTGCAGCTGCAAAATCCCCAGCAATTTGGGACAAAGCTCTACCCTCTGGAAGCAGAGTTCTACTGTGGCAAAGAGCTCAAAAGTCAAGTAATTGACTGGCAACATGAGCAAGCAAAGGAAGCAAAGCAAGCACAGCCATCCAACTTAAGTACAGAAATAATGGGCTAGTACATTGACCACCAACTCCCATAACAACCAAAAAATAGCAATTCCCATGTGACTATATAATACCATATAAAGCATCACAGCCTGAGCAATTAGCCACAAATTAGTCATGAGATCGGAGTCGGTGGTCAGTGTACCAGACAGTTTGTCTCTAGCATTACAGCTGGGCTTTGTGGGACAGAAATCACCCCTACAGAATGATGCCCTGTATAAAATACTCTGTGACCAGCCCATTATTTCTGCACTATCCTCTGGAATATAGAAAAGGCTTTCTTACATTGAACCCTCCTTTTTAATGGCATTTGTTGTAATTAAATTTTACCTGAATGTGTTACCCATGGCAGAACGGATGGGGCCAGGTCAGTCAGCAAGCATTTATTAAATGTCTGCTGAATGCCAGGCACTATTAGATACTGTGGATACAAAGGAAGGTAAAAGACGGGGTGGGGAGCAGGGGTGGGAAGGAGAGACCTTAGGGCTTGGTCAGGCTTTCTTTATAGAGGAGATAGGGGAGAATACTAGTCCAAAATATCCTCCATTAAGCTTCAGACATACAGCTCTTGGGCAAAGTAGGTTAAGAGTCCTAATATAACAAAAAGTTCTATACCACAAACATCCTGTAGGGCATCTAATTTGGTAGTGGAATAAACTATGGGCCTGGAATAATTTGTTTTTCAAAGAATTCCAGAGTCCTTTGAATATGGCTATTAATGTAATCATCCATAGCACTTGTTAACCAGAGTTATTGTAGCTTAGACAGAACCTGCTGCTTTATGTTCAGCAAAGATTTCAAACCTAGTTCATGCCAGACTAAACTTGATTTTTTTTTAAGGTTTCTTTGCCTGTAAATTAGGGAAACATGTTGACACAGATCGTCTACCCAAACATTTGACAAGGTATAACTTGCTTATTCTCATGGACAAAATAGAGATATACTGGCAAGGGTGTGCTGGTAGATGTTTAACAACCAGCCCTCTGGAAAAATGTATACCCTTGACATTTTTAAGTTTAAGCTAATTAATAATGCTTTTTTCTTCATCGCCTTATGTCTCAACAATCAACAAAGCAATAAATCAAGCCGAATTGTAGTGTTTGTCGATTTCCAAAGTGTATATGCTCACACTGAAAAATTTAACAATTGGTTCTCTTGAGTCAAATCGAACTGGCTCTAGCTCACCCCCCGATAGGGGGTAAATGACAGTTTAGTAAGGTGGATTTGAAACTGATTAAATGAACTGGCCTGGTTAATCATTAATGGGATAGATGAAGCCTTCTAGTGGATCTCTTGGGCATGCATCATAAGTCTTTTGCCGTTTGCTTTTTAATTATTTAAACTGGTATATATGATGTGATTGTCAAATTTGCAGAAGACACAAAGCTACAATTTGAGAATTAACACCTTGGATTAAGAAGGATCCAAAAAAATCTCAATGGGCTAGAACGAGATGAATCAAACGTGATGAATTTAAAAGAGATGTAAGATGGGGCAAAGTATAGCTAGAAGAAAATTTTCTGAAGAATATCTAGAGGCTTTGGCAGAGTTCAAGTTCACTATAAACCCATAACAGTATGACTTGAAAAAGTAACGCAATTTTAGGCTGCATGAAGAGAGTCATAGTGTCCAGTAACACAGAATGATAATTTCACTAATGCTCTGGCCGGACTTCATCTGGACTGGCATACTTGAGGCAGGATATTGATTAACTGGACAGAGTACAAAGGAAGACTAGCTGAAGATCCTCTGTTATCATGCCATTTGTAAATTCACTGAATGAATTTTAAGTGTTAAATCTAAAGGAGATAAAATTTAGGGGGACATGATAGTGATTTTCAAGTCTTTATAAGGATGATGATGATAATGAAGAGGAGTAAGATTAGTTCTGGTTAACTTTAATTAGTGGAAGTTGTAGAAGGGCATTTTTAGTTTGAGGGAATGGGTTAGAGGACACCTGATTGAGTTCCCTCCACTTGATGAATTATAGGATGGAAGGGATCATAATAGAGACGACAAATTGTTAAGATAGTCACATTCGCATCTTGTATGGCTTTGGCTCAGAGCCTCAGTGATCTGTTGGAAAGAAAACAAAGCAGAGTGACCCACTCACAACTTGTAAAGGAAATATATATTTTTTAATACTTATACTTTGCTTTTCTTATAGGAGGCATGAAGAAGTGATTTCATCAGTGTGATATAATTAGAGGGTAGCTAGCCATTGGCTAGCTGAAGGATCAACCACCCCCCTGGTAGCTTTTAAAAAGCTAATGGTCTCTGCAGATGCTCTTTAAGGAGTCACTGCAGATATCTAGCAAAGATGGGCAAGGTGACAGGGACAGAGAATTTCCTTCATCACCCTCACCTTTATGGCAGCATCACATGTAGTAGAACTCAGCTGTGAGTTGAGTGAATCAGTGGGAGCTACCAAGTAGGATTCATTCTTTGCTTTTTCCCTTGAATTTCTTCCAGAGTGCCATGGAGTGGAATTATTCTCCTCACCTCCACCCCCAATAGCAATGCTATTTTGTGGCAGGGCAACTTGCCCAGTATGAAACCCCACACCTACCAGTGGGGAGATCCGTAGAATCTAGCTGTAGAGTTGAGCTGAACTACAAAGAGAGGCAGGCTCAGGGAACACTTCTGGATAAAGTCATTTTTTTCACAGGTATTTGAGATAACTGGGGACCAGCTCAAGTAAGGTCCAGCTTTGGCTCTGCCATCTTGACTCCAAGGAACACTTCTGAGTGACTTACACAGCAGAAACACTCTGCCATGAGGCTGCCACAGAAAAGGAAAGAATGTTGGTGCCCTGAAGTGGTAGAGATGCAAACTGCCTTGGCCAGGGGTGGGGACCACATGCGGCCCTCTAGGTCCTCAAGTGAGGCCCTCTGATTGGATCCAAACTTCACAGAACAAATCCCCTTAATAAAAGGATTTGTTCTGTGAAACTTGGACTCAGTCAAAAGGTTGCACCCAAGGACCTAGAAGGCCACATATGGCCTTGAGGCCCCAAGTTCCCACCCCTGGCCTTGGCCATTTCTGTTTGCTCCCTTCATAGAAGGGTGTGCAAATAAATGTTTAACCATTAACTCTGGTGGGAAAAAAACTTCCACAAGATGTGCTTTTAGGTGTAATCTGCATTATTAGTATTTTCTTTGTCACTTTCTTAGCTATAGACAATCAGCGAAATAAATCAGACAGCGATTTGTAGTATCTGCTGGTTTCTGAGGAGGTGATGTTCAGAGTGAGATTTTAACCATTGCCTCCCGTGACCCACTAGGGGCTGCCTCCAACACTGCTGCACTGTATATGTATCTCCCTCTAATTGTGGGTTCAGTGTATACACTGACTCTTCCATTGTTGCTGTACTTATGGGAGGGTGCAGCCATCGTTTGTGGGGGGAATGTTTTGTTAATACTGTATATTTTATGCCATTTTAGTCATCGCCATTGCTTCAGAGTGTGTCAAAGGATTATAAGTGAGTGTACTGGAGGGAACTTTAGGGGTGTGGACCCAAAGAGTGCCTTGAACCTGGAGTGGATGTCCCCTGTGTGACCCACTCTATGTGTGCAAGTTGTGGGGATAACACAGGGAGGGACATGCACAGGTTTGATTCTAGGGTTTTCTTATAATCAGAGATGTCCAAAAGAAGAACCATTTGCCAAGGGAAGTCGGCTTATCTTCACTAGTGATTCTTAAGCAAAAACAGTAGAACCATTTGCTGGAATGTTTTAAATGGGGTTCCTTCACAGTATGGGTTGGACTTAATGACCACTGATGTCTAAGTGATGTTTAGCTATTCTGTGAACTACAGCTTTCACATCCTCTTACCTTTCCGCTGCACATACACCCACATTATCTTCCTAGAATAGGACAACTAAACAGATGGCAGCTATAGTATTTGTACTTTTTAACAGATAATAACTCAATGAAGTTTGAGTTAAGCAGAAGAGTGAAGATTTTGGTTTTTAAAGTAGAATCTGTTCTAGCTTAAAGACTCCACATGAGTAAACTGAATAAACTTTATATTTTTTTGTAGGTGCCAAAGAGCGTTCTGAAATTTATGAAGCATTTGAAAACATCCATCCCATTTTAAAGGCTTTTAAAAAAGCCTAAATAGCATTTTTTCAAAACCCTTAGAAAATTGTTAGTTTGTATGTATACAAAAGCAACCATTTAAGTCAGATTTTTCTCTTATTAAAATTGGCACAGCCCTGAACCAGTTTGCTAGTTTATGACCATTCATGATGTAAGCTTAAACTTTAAGTGTTTCATTAAAGTATGCTGCTATCTCAACAGCCATATGCAAGCAAGCCTTTCTGTCTTTCTCTAATGAATTTGTTGCAAGTGCCTAAGTAATGAAAAAAATAACTTTTTTTATAACTTTGCATTTTATTTTTTGAACTTGGAAATATAAATTTACTTTAAAAATAAAATATACTAGAGATAGCATAGATTTTTTGAGAGGTTCAGGACTGATGTGTTCTAGTGCAAAAAATTTCACTGTGCATTGTTATTCATTAACTAATTAATGGGCAGTTTTTTGTTGAACATCATTTTGTTGTGCCTGTTTTTGTTGAACATGTCACATACTATAAAAATAAACATTCTACAAAAATGTAACAATGTGTGTAGGGAATGTATGGGTCTTGTTTTGTTTTACCTATGTAGATTGTATGTCCACGAGTCTGTCTAGATGTGGCTCACAGGGAGGCAAGATTTCTCTAGCATAGTGGTTATCAACCTGTGGGTCGCAACCCCTTTGGGAGTTGAACGACCCTTTCACAGGGGTCGCCTAAGATCTTCAGAAAACACATGTTTCCGATGGTCTTAGGAACCGAGACACCAATCCTCTATCCATCTCCAGGTGGGTCTGCCCACATGCAGATACACCCACATATCAGTATTAAAGGGTCATGGCATTAGGAAGGTTGAGAACCACTGCTCTAGAGGCTCTTCCCCCTACTCTTCTCCAAAGATGACACTTTGATTCCTACCAGAAGGAGAAACAAGAGGTTGGGATCAGACACTGGCCACACTGCTCTCCTCAGAGAGAGAGAGAGAGAAAGGACTAGGTTAAATTTCAATCTATCTGCTGCCTTAAATATTGTTAGGCTAGAGAAAAGAATTTTTAGGTTCAAGGTGCACTGCTGCCATCCCTTGATGGGAAAGGAGGGCCCCAAGCTCTATATCCAAGACTTGATCCCCTCCTCACCAAGATGCCAGTTCCACAATGAACACACAGAGCAAATACCAAGTGAACTCATTATCCAAGTCAGTAGAAAAACAAATCAGAGAAATTATACATAGGAGAATATATACCAGGCAATACACATGAGCAACACAGGATGCGCTTTCCCACTGAGAACAAGAAAACTCAGTTCCACCACGTCTCACCCAAGGGGAAATGGCTCAAAATCTCTAGCCCAGTAAGCTGGGCAAAGGGACCTGATTGAAGTGCCTGCTCCATGACATGTCAGCTTCTTTCCAGAGCCTTTCCCCCTCCAGGGAGCTGAAGAAAATCTGGAGCAGGGTATCTTCTCTCTAGAAGCCAGAAACCCAAAACCCAACAACCAAATAAACAAACTCTCTTCTCTCCAGCTGTTGTCTACTCTGTCCTGCCCTTCATGCAGGCATGGAACACTGATTAATCAATCAGTCTCCCCCAGGGAGCACAGAATCCCAGGGACTGGGCCTTGGAGGCAGAGTTTACATGTGCAGATGGTGATGTTTTTAGAAGACTAAAGTCTGTTCCCATGACATGGCTAGACAGACGTTCAGAGACTTGTGTTTCTGGCCTGCTGTAACATCTAATTGATGCTTCGTGTTTTGCAGCAACTAGAGGCAAAGATCCTGCCAATGAACAAATAGGAACAGTGACAATCTAAACTAGAAAACGGAATGTCTTGTCTTGCCTTACAAAAATTCTAGTAAATAAAAAAAGTTGGATAAACATTGAAATAAAGTTTTTGATAGAAGTTAAATTAATTTAGTATTAATTAGTATTACTATGTCATATTCAGTTGCAGTAATTTTTTTTTCTTTTTGGAGGGGGGAAGGCAGGGCAATCAGGGTCAAGTGACTTGCCCAAGGTCACACAGCTAGTAAGTGTCAAGTGTCTGAGGTCAAATTTGAACTCAGGTCCTTCTGACTCCAGGTACGGTGCTCTACTCACTGCACCACCTAGCCACTCCAGTTGCAGCAATTTTTAACCTAATTCATTCAAAGAAACTTTTCCTTCACAATCCAATAAATTTTGAGATAGCCTTAAGTCTTAAATACCTAGTTAAGGGAATGATACATGATAATGATTTGTCAGGGACAGTGATATGGAAAGTAACAAAACAAGAGAACTCAGCAGAATTGTAGTACGTTTACAGTGCTTTTTTGAGAAATATATTAGCATCAAACATGCCGTGAATCCACTGTCAAGACGAATTGTAGAAATTAATCTGGTAGTCCACAATCAGCTAAAATCCATTCATATTTATTACATGATTTTTTGTTTCCATGTAGAAATGGCATCATTCAGTTTTTAGTCACTAGGATTTTTCACTTACGATGTTCTACCAAGATTAGCAATGCTTGTGTTCCTTTACCACTAGTGGTCACAGATGTAACAAGGTTCCATAGGATGAACTACACTCACTCGTAAATCACTACAGTTTGCTACTTGATCCTTTGGCACATTCGTTCTCATCACCATGAGTTCTAGAGTAATGTGGGGATAGGTTTGGATATTTCTTGATGGATAAATTCACCAATTACTAAGTAACAGTATTTGTCAAGCTCTAAGTCCCTCTATCTCAGTTTATTCACTTTAATTATTACTTGATAAACTAAAGGAAGCTTCTTTTTTTACAAACAATTGCACATCTCATTAAAACTTTTACTCTTCTAGGCTTGAATAATATTGCTGGACCTACAACTTATTAACATTCTAAACATAATAACATAGCTCACAATGGAGAGGTTCTGCGGAATTTCACATGTTCAGCCTGTATTCGATTGCTTGTCCTTCCCATGGGGGTAGGTGACTAGGGAGGAAGAGAAAGAATCTAGAATCTAAAGTTCTATAATCAAATGTTATAAATATATATCTATATATATATGCAATTTTTATTATTATTATTATTATTATTATTAACTTCATCCAACTGGAACTTGAGATACACAGGCACTGTGGTTGGGAGATCCATCCTGCCCTACCGAAAAGTCAGAAGGGTGAGGGGGGAAGACATAGGAGAGAATAGACTGGGGGAGGGGAGACACACTGGGATGGCTGTTTTGGGGCGGTGAGTAGGGGAAAGATGGGGAGAAAATATGTAACTCAAAATCTCGTGGAAATGAATGGTGCAAACTAAAATAAAATTTAAAAAAATAAATAAATAAATAAAGATAAAAATAATAACACAAAGGCATAAGTTTTTAGTTTATTTTTTTTAACAACCTTTTAAACATGAGGAATTATTATAGCCAAGAGTTGTTACTAATTTTCCTTGTAACTACAGATGACATCTAAAAACACTTTCAGTTCACTGAGGATAGCAACTAATTTCTCATAGGACTCTCCATCACCTTCCTAAGATAAGAGTTAAGGTAACTTCATTAGGAAAGAAGTTATTTTTATCTGTCTTCTTTTAATAGTCTTCCAAGTTCCCTCCTCATAGAATTAGTTAAGCTTTCCAAATCTCCTCAATAAATTCTGGTTATAATGTTTCTTCATAATGAGTTAAATAATTCTCCAAAAAGAAGGGCATTTTCTTAATCCTTGTTCTGTCTTCTTTTTGTCTAAAACCACCATCAACTTTCTCTTGTCAGTCTTAAAACTGCCAACCCAACCTCCCATGTGCTCAACATTCCATTTGACTCTCACAGCTACAGTAACAGTAACTCTAGCTTCTGTAGGACAGGTTACTAGTGCTGGTGTTACAGACACAATCCAAGTGTCACTTAAGCCTAGCCACTCGTCTTCAGACTTGAAAACATCACGAATGTCTCTCTCCTGCTTGAACATCTTCAGTAGTGCTCTCTTCAAGAATAAAATATGAATTCCTCAGTCAAGCGCTTTACAATCTTCCACAATCTGGCCCTCATCTCCCTTTCCAGGATTATTTCATATTATTCTCATTCACAACCCTTCTACATTCTAGCCAAACTGATCTTTTGATTAGCTGTATAATATAAAATGGAAACCAGTTATAGTGAAATATGCTTATTAAACTATTTCTAAAACACAAAGTCACGAACCCCAAATTAAGCTCGCCTGCTCAATATAAGGCATCCCTTAATTCCCTCTTCCACCTCTAACTATGTAACCCTCCCCCCATTCAAAAACCAAGATATGTTGTAAAACAGCAGTTCCCAACTTTTTTGTTCTGTGAACCTTTCACTCCAAAATCGTAGTGTGAACCCCTCGGTTTCATACTCTAGTGGTATTCTTTTAAATTTTTTTCACTAAGTGCCCACGATAACTACAATGAGAAACTTTGTGCAAAAAAGCTTGAAAGTGCTGCAGAAACAAATTACAGTGCTTCAAACATGCACATGCTTGTTACAAAGGAAAAATGGATCTGTCACATAACTGGCGATTATTTACTGCTTAAGACACCATCAAATAATTTTTAGAGTGCATCCCTTGAACCATCATAAACTCCCGAGGGGTTCTGGAAGCACTAAATGGCAACCAGTGTTACAGAGTCACTGTCTATCAATAGAAATTTTACCTCCAAGCTGTTTGTGTGCCAGCCAGCATAAAAAGGCACTTGGGAGTGACAGGTTTTCTCTGACTCTGATTGGGTTTTCTCTCCCTTTTATTTACTTTGGGCTCTTTTGTCATTGGTAACTAACTCTCTTTAGTCTAAAATCTAAATCTAAAATCTTTAGTCTGAAGAAGGCAGCTTTATCCAATCAGATTAGCGTTGCTCTAGGAAATTCTGTCCCTTACAACCTGTCTATGATCAGGATCAATGAGGACCTTTACCAAGGCAGACATGGTTGTATTTAATCAAAATACTGAAAAAGAATATACAGTAATCAGATACATCAGAGCAGCTAAGACAAGCATCGACTCTCAGTCTGTGAATCCTTCCCGAAGGAGACAGCTGGCCACCTGCCTTGGTCAGTAGGCAAGCTCAGACTTGAGATCCCAGTTCTTCCTTCTAACCCAGAGAGCCACCTGCCTTGCTTCTGGCAAACAGGCCAAAATGAAGACTCTCTGAGCAATATTCACATGCTCAAATTCAAACTTCTCTCCCACGCTGCTCCTCGGAAGAGAAGGAGTTCTCCTGCTACTGCTCTTCTTTATGCACCTCTGTTCAGGTCCCTGATGGAAAAATATGCTACTTAGGATGCCCCTCAATTCTTTATTTTATATTATTTTTTTTTATTAATTTGTTTACTTTTAGTCTACAAGATTCAGTTCCACAGTCCCTTGAGTTTCAAATTTTCTCCCCTCCCTCTCCTCCCCCTCCCCCGCCATGGCAGCATGTAATCAAATATAGGATCTGCAAATACCTTTCCATCAAACAGTCAGGTTGTAAAGAAGGATTATAACCTAGGGAACGGACAATGGGAAAGACAAAACACAACAAACAAGAAAAAGAGAGCAGGCAGTTTGCTTCCATCTGCGTTCAGACTGCATCTCTTTCTCTGGATGTGGACATCTCTTTCCATCATGAGTCTTTTGGAGTTGTCTTATAACCTTGCATTGCTGAGAAGAGTCCAGTCTATCAAAGTCGGTCGTCACACATACGATGTGTCTGTCATTGTGTACAAATTTCTCCTGGTTCTGCTCTTCTCATTCATCCTCAGTTTGTAGAAGTCTCTCCAGGTTACTATGAAGTCCATCTGCTCCTCGTTTCTAATAGCACAATATTATTCCATTACATTCATGTACCACAACTTGTTTAGCCATTCTCCAACTGATGGGCATCCCCTTTGATTTCCAATTCTTTGCCATCACAAAAAGAGCTGCTATGAATATTTTTGTACATACAGGGCCTCTTCCCACTTCTGTGATCTCTTTGGGATACAACCCTAGAAGTGGTGTTGCTGGGTCAAAGGGAATGCACTTAGTTATAGCACTTTGGGCATAGTTCCAGATTACTCTCCAGAATGGCTGAATCAGTTCACAACCCCACTAA
This sequence comes from Pseudochirops corinnae, assembly GCA_028646515.1. Classification (NCBI taxonomy): domain Eukaryota; kingdom Metazoa; phylum Chordata; class Mammalia; order Diprotodontia; family Pseudocheiridae; genus Pseudochirops; species Pseudochirops corinnae. The sequence continues at coordinate 1,186,067 of CM053589.1, read as the reverse complement.
CAATGCATAAGTGTTCCGATTTTTCAACATCCTCCCCAGCATTTGTCATTTTCCTGTTTTGTTATCTTAGCCAATCTCATTGGGGAGATGTACCTCAGAATTGTTTTGATTTGCCTTTCTCTAATCAATAGTGATTTAGAGCATTTTTTTCACATGCTTATCTTTAATTTCTTCCCCCGAAAACTTCCTGTTCATATCCTTTGACCACTTATCAATTGATGATTGACTTGTATTCTTTTAGATTTGGCTCAATTCTCTGTATATTTTAGAAATGAGGCCTTTATCAGAAACAATGGTTGTCAAAGTTCTTTCCCAATTTTCCACTTCCCTCTTAATCTTGGTTACAGTGGCTTTATTTGTATAGAAACTTTTCAATTTAATGTACTCAAAATGATTCATTTTGCATTTTATAATGCTCTCTAACTCTTGTTTGGTCATAAAATCTTCCTTTCTCCATAAATCTGACAGGTAACTAACTATTCCTTGCTTTCTTAGATTGCTTATAGTATCAGCCCTTATACCTAGATAGTGCACCCATTTAGACTTGATTTTGGTATACAGTGTTAGATATTGGTCTATGTTCTGCCATACTATATTCCAGTTTTCCCAGCAGTTGTTGTCAAATAGTGCATTCTTATCCCCAAAACTGGGGTCTTTGGGTTTATCAAACAGTAGATTACTGTAGTCATTGACTGCTGAGTCTCATGTACCCCATCTATTCCATTGATCCACTACTCTGTTTCTCAGCCAGTACTAAGTACTGTTTTGATGACTCTGCTTTATAATGCAGATTAAAGTCTGGTATGACTAGGCCACCTTCCCTAGCGTTTCTTTTCATTAATTCCCTTGATATTCTGAACCTTTTGTTCTTCCAAATGAATTTTGTTACAATTTTTTCTAGCTGTACAAAGTAATTTTTTGGTAGATTAATTGGTATGGCACTAAATATGTAATTTAATTTAGGTAAGATTGTCATTTTTATTATATTAGCTCAACCCAGCCATGAGCAATTGATATTTTTCCAGTGAGTTAGATCTGACTTTGTGTGAAAAGTGTTTTGTAGTTGTGTTCATACAGATCCTGGGTTTGTTTTGGAGGTAGATGACCAAATATTTTATAACATCTGCAGTAACTTTAAATGGGATTTCTCTTTCTATCTCTTGCTGATGGGTTTCATTAGAAATATATAGGAATGCCGAGGATTTATGTGGGTTTATTTTATATCCTGCAACTTTGCCAAATTTATTTGTCTCAAGTAGTTTTTTGCCTGATTCTCTAGGATTCTCTAAGTATATCATCATATCATCTGCAAAGAGTGATAGCTCAGTCCGACGGTTCTCAACCCATGGGTTATATTCAATTTGTAACAATGAAAATACATCCTGTGTATCAGATATTTACATTATGATTCATAACAGTAGCAAAATTATAATTATGAAATAGCAATGAAAATAATTTTATGGTTGGGGGTCACCACAACATGAGGAACTGTATTAAAGGGTCATGGCATTAGGAAGGTTGAGAACCACTGGCTTAGTCTCTTCTTTGCCTAATTTGATTCCTTCAATTTCTTTTTCTTCTCTTATTGCTACTGCTAACATTTCTAGCACCAAATGGAATAAGAGGGGTGATAGTTGCCCCTTCTTGATGAGTTCTTCCTACATCCACCAAATGCTTCTGAGTGTAGGTGATGCTGAAAGGTGTGTAGCCTTGCTATTAAAATCTCATCACAATTGATCCAACCATTCTGAAGAACAATTTGGAACCATGCCCAAAGTTTGATCCAGCAATACCACTACTAGGTCTGTATCCCAAAGAAATCATAAAAAAGGGAAAAGGACCCATATGTACAAAACTATTTATAGCAGCTCTTTTTGGGGTGGCAAAGAATTGGAAATTGAGGGGGCACCAATCAGTCGGGGAATGACTGAACAAGTTGTGGTATATGAATGTTAATGGAATACTATTGTTCTGTAAGAAATGGTGAACAGGTGAACTTCAGAAAAACCTGGAAAGACTTGCATGAACTGATGCTTAGTGAAGTGATCAGAACCAGAATACTGTATACAGTAACAGCAACATTGTGCAATGACTATCTTTGTTAGACTTAGCTCTTCTAAGCAATGCAATGACCTAAGACAATTTTAAGACTCATGATAGAAAATACTACTGATATCCAGAAAAAGAACTATTGAGTCAGAATGCAGATTGAACCATATTGTTTTCTCTTTCTTTTGTTTTTTGTTTTTTCTTTCTCATGGCTTTTCCCTTTTGTTCTGATTCTTCTTTTTCCACAACACGACTAATGTGGAAATATGTTTAATATGATCATACATGCATAGCCTATATCAGATTGCATGCCATCTTGGGGAGGGGGCAAGATGGAGGGGGAGAAATTTAGAACTCAAAATCTTATAAAAGCCAGTGTTGAGAGCTAAAGATAAATATTTTTTAAAATCTCATCACAGGAAAAGGGCTTAACAGGCAATAAGTAGAAGGCTCACATCATTTTCCCCAGTCACTTCTCTGTCAAAATGAGTATCCCATGAGATTGTTCTCTCCTCCTCCTAAGCCTCCTCTCACATGTGTGGCCTAATAATGCTGGGATTTGTCCACCTTTTTGATGTATAGCAAAGAGGAGGAGGAAAGCAGAGTTATACTCAAGTTTTTATCTTGTATGTATTTTTGTTTGTCTAGTAGCAGTGGAGAAAGTGTATGAGATAGAAGGCTATGGAGAACTAGCTACACCCTCTTAGCTAGCTAGCCCCATCCCTTAAATGTGCCATATCTTTTGTTCTCGGTTCCTGCTTTAGACTGTGACATTCTCTTTGGTTAAAGCCTTTAATCCTTCTCTTCCTTTCCTGAGAATAGTTTTGTTGTGAGGAATGGATCAATGGAGGTGGGGAAAATTCTCTGAGTTGCCACCTCACATACAGCCTCTACCAAGCTTCTGAGCTTATTCTGTGTTCATAAGGATTCAAATTAATTTGTTCTCTGTATTTGGAAAGCTATAAAAATATGCATCAATAACATCTCTTTTCTATCTAGCTCTAAGCCCCCAGATGGTGAATCCCCTGACAGTTAGAAAAAGAATCTCTCAGGGAGAGGAGAGGAAAGGAGAGAGAGGAGTGGGAGCTGTGGTAAGATCTGGACGAATAGATTAGAAAGTGGAGATTATAAGGGAAGCTAGGGGAGCTAATGAGTTTACCAACTGAAAAAGTGTAGAAAGAGAAAGGCCCAGGACAGAGCCTTGAGTCTTCATTGTTAGCAGACGTGATGTAGATGAAGAACCAGTAAAAGAGAATGAGGAGTGGTCAGATGGGTAGGAGAAAAACCAGGAGACAGTAGTGACTTTCAAGAAAAAAAGAGACCATCATGAAAAAAGGGTTGATCATCAGTGTCAAAAGCTGCAGAGAGTGCAAGAAGGATGAGGACTGAGAAAAGCCCTTTAGATTTAGAGATTGTCAGTAACTTTGGAGAGAGGAGTTTCAGTTAAATGAATACAGAAGCCAGATGGCAAAGAGTTAAGCAAGAAGAAGGAAAGTAAATGGAGGTATTTAGTGTATCTGGCTTTCTCCAGGAGTTGAGTCAAAAGAAAGAGAGAAAAGATATAGGATGAGAGCTAGCCAGGATGGTAGGATAAAATGATGGGTTTTTGAGCATGGGGGAGACTTAGGCATGTTTTTAGGCAGGAGGAAAGCTATAGATAGACAGGGAACAATTTAATTTAATAAAAGAGTAGGGATGATAGATGATACAATCTGCTTGGAGAGGATGGAATGGAATGTGATCACTTATGTACATAGAGGGTTTTGCCTTGGCAAGGAGAAAGACTACCTCTTCATGTGAAAAAGGAATAAAGAAAGAGATCTTGCCAGAGTGCATCTGAATATAAGATGAGAATTGAAAAAGAAAGAGTTCTTAGAAAATGATGTCAATTTTTTTAGTGAAATATGAAGCAAAGTTCTCAGCTGAGAGGAAGGGGGAGGAGGAGCTGTGGGAGCTTTGAGAAGTGAATAAAGGGTTTAGAAAAGCTACTGTGGTGAATGGGATAGTAAATTTGGGAGGTGTAAAAAGGATTGCCTTGCCTTAGTGAAGGTCTAATTGAGATTGTGTAGCACAGTTTTATGGTGGATGCAGTCAATATGGTTATTTCATTTTCTCCAGTTTCTTTCTGTAGCAGTAATGGGGGGAGTAATCCAAGATGGGAGCTTAGAGGAGGAAGATCCTCTATATGATAAGGGAGGAAAGAACTGAAAAGAAGATAATGGTATAAAATTGAACTGATTCACCAATGGATCAAAATGGGGGAGGGAAGAGAGAGTAGCCAGTGCAGGGGTGATGGCCCGAGAAAGAGCCAAGGGTTCAAGGGATTGGAAGTCACGGTAAGGGCAAAGAACAGGGTTTGAGGTTTCAAGGCAGAGGCAGAAGTGGAATAAAAACAGATTATGATCAAATAAAGGAGTTTCAGAGTTTATGAACATGGATGTAGGACATTTGCGGGTGATGCTAAGACAGCAGTTCTCAACCTGTGGGTCGCGACCCCTTTTGGGGTCAAACGACCCTTTCACAGGGGTCACAGTGAAGAGGTATAGAGAGAGGGGAGGATTTCTATGAAATCCTTTAAGGGTTCGTCATCTGAAACGAATTACTGGACTCAGCTGTCTTTTGGCAGAGTTACAAAAGTTTATTGTTACACTGACTTTGAAGGGGGGGAGGGGTGCGCTAAGGGGACCTGCAAGCTGACAGGAGTCTAAGGCAGAGTTACAAAGTTCTATGTTACGCTTTGCAGCAGGCAGGAGAAGGTTAAGGATAGCCTGCAAAGTGCAGGGGCTAGAGATGCAGTTTTTAAAGCCACAAAACTGTCAATCAAAGGTTAATTATGCTAACTAGGTAGGCAAGGGTGGAGTTAGGGAGGAATTTGGGAGGAGTTTAGGAGTGCTCAGTGCTTAAAGGGACATACACTTTTTGTATCAACTGCACAGGCATATTGCCCATAATTCACCAGGAAATTCCCCTAAGGGGGGCCACGGAGAGGTGTGGTTTTTGCCTTGACACGTCACTAGGTTACTTTTTGGTCAAGGATGAATGAGATAGGTCCAATATGGCTGTTGGGAGGACAGGCTTGATTGTTTCAGAAGTGCCAAGTTTGGAAGCTAGACTGATTAGGGATCCAGGAGGTACCATCT
>CM053589.1:1155368-1180778 GCA_028646515.1 Pseudochirops corinnae | reverse complement strand
AGCTGGCCACTTAGAACAAAGGAGGTCTCTAAACTAAGGGTTTAATGATTAAATGCTTGGGTGATGTATTCATGGGTAACTGTATCTAGGCAGACTGCTAGCTCAGGGAAAAGACTTTTAGGCTGGGGGCAGGGGAGAGGCAGAATTAATACCTTTATGGCTTGGGGAAAGTGTGACTTTTACAACTTAATTGCACTGGCTTGTTACAAACCGATGTTACATACAGAGGTACCCAAACACAAGTGAGATTTTTACAAACTGAGGGTACGGACAAAAGCATCCCAGACCTCATCAATAGGGGTCGCCTAAGACCATCAGAAAACACATATTTCCCATGGTGTTAGGAACAGGGACACCGCTCCTCTAGCCATATCCAGGCAGGTTCGCCCACATGCAGATACACCCACATACGAGTATTAAAGGGTCACAGCATTAGGAAGGTTGAGAACCACTGTGCTAAGATCAAGCATATGACCATCTCTGTGTGTGAATGAGATGAGGTAAAGACGGTCATGGGAAATGATAAAATGAGAAACTGGGAGGTCAGGGTATTGAGGGGATGTCAGTGTGTATATTGAAGTCCCCTAGTATGAGAGCAGGAATTGCAGAGGAGAAAGGTCATGAGTAAGGCCCTGAATTCATGGAGGAAGGAAGGCTAGTATCTTAGAGATCTGTAGGTAAAAGCTTCTTGATTGGAGGATAAATATATAGTGAATGAATTTCAAAGAAGGAGAGTTTACTGTGTGATTGTTGAAGGAAGAGAGCCTGGAAGTGGCGATGGGGAGCAAGGAGTAATCTAACTATCCCACTATGACCAGTGAGTCTGGATGAATGAGTGAAAGTACAGCCAGTGCTGGAAAGGGTGGTCAGGGAAGCTGTGTCATCAGAAGGGAACCATGTCTCCGTGAGTGCAAGAAGATGAACTGAGCAAGGAAGGAAGAGGTTTACAATGGAAACTAATGTAAGTTATGGTGTAGGCATTCCAGAGAGCACAGTGGAAAAGTTGGGTAGCTTAGAGGGGGACATTTGAGAGGAGTTGGATTGAGGGGGATGGGAATAAGAGCAGTCAATGGAGGATGGGAAATGATCAGGGATCTGTGCTTGACTGGAAAGTGGAAAAGGGGTGGTTCATGGAGGGTGCCCAAGTGAGGTGCAAGTCAGGCCTGAGGAAGTGTACATGGTCTCTACCTACCTGGAGTTTGAGGGAAGGGTAAGGCAGACCCCAAAATTGTGGGAACATAAATGTGAAATAAACTTTGGAATGGATCAGGATCTTCTAGGGAGCGAAATATTAGAAGTAAAATGGTATCACTACCTTAGATCTATCTCTCTAGCAAGTTCAGCAAAATCAGTACCCAGACACTCATTTTAGTCTCAAAGTCCTGTACTGGCCATATCAGTGAAGCTCTGCTCCTGCTTCCATGGAAATATTTTTCCTTAGTGTGACCAGGCTGTCATTGTGTGACTCAAAGGGAGGTGGTACAGACATCTCTAGAGATACAACCACCCTACCCTTCTCCAAGTGAGACTTTTTTCCTGCCAGAAGGAAGAGCAGGAAGTTAGAGCTAGAGTCCAATATGGTCTCTTAAGAGAAAGGAGAGTGCCAGGGCAGAATTAGAACTATCTGATCCTTTAAATATGGTTAGTGTAGTAAGAGTGGGGAACCCGTGGCCTCAAGGTCACATGTGGTCGTCTAGGTCCACTAGTGAGGCCCTTTGATTGAATCCAAACTTCAAAGAACAAATTCCCTTATCTAAGGAATACGGGTTCAATCTAACCTCTGATCATTGTTTCTTATTATTGGAAGGAGGGGGATTCTATGTTTCATATCCAAGGTTTTAACCCTTTTCTACCTAATGCCAGTTACACAATGAAGACACGTAGCAAGTAGCAAAGAAACTCAAATTTACCCAGTGACTTACGTAGGTCCCACAGCTAGTGTCTGGGGTGGAATCTGAACTCAGGTCTTCCTGATTCCAGCCTGGTGCTCTATCCATGACACCATCCAGCTGCCCATCACATTTTGTTTTGTTTTGTTTTATGGAACTTATTCCCAAAGCCCCTTTGAAAGTAGCCTTTCTCCAAGGGATATCATCACAATTACAGCGAGCCTCAAATTCCTCCTTGTTTTACCTTAACCTCCTGGCTAGTCCATTTATTACTATATGAACCCACACGTTTTAGCCTCCCAGCTTCCTACCTCTTTATATTTTGTTGTAGCCACCGCACCATAAATGGGAAAGTTAGCCATTTTGAAAAAAAAATCCTTATTACTTTCTAGCAGAACAGGAACCTTAAAGCCCATTTCTATCGGACTCTCCTCATGGGAAGAGATTGATCGTTCAATGCTTCATGCCTATGTGAGGGGCACAGTTGGTGAGAGCTTGAGAAAGGAGAAATCTTGGGTCTTCTGGCTTCCAGCTTTGAGAGAGAAGATACATGGTTCCTCTCTTCAGCTCTCTCCTGAAGGAAGAGAAAGACTTTGGAAAGAAGTCAACAAGTAGAGGAGTCATCAGTCTCTATTATATCCATATTCCCGGCTTGCTATACTAGAGACTTCAGAGAATTTCCCCTTATTAAGATATAAGACTATGTCTTGGCTAACTAAGCATTTTGGGGAGAGCTCTCCCAATGAGATCTCCAAAAAGAGAGTTCATTCATCTGGATTGTCCTATGTATACATTCTCTTTTTTTCTATTTTGCTATGGATTTGGATAAATGGGTTTACTCACTGTTTGCTATGTGTGTTCATTGTAGAATTGGCATCTGGTGGGAATGGAGCCAAGTCTTGGTTACATTGCTTGTGGGTACTCTTTCTCCATTAAGGGGTTGTGATCGGGAGTGCAGCTCGTACCTGAAAATCATTTCCTCTGAACTAAAAGTATTTAAGGGAAAAAGAGATATAGTTCTAGCCCAGTAGCCCCTTTCACTGAGGCCAGTCTCTACCCCCAATCTCCAGCTTACCCTCCAGGGAGCAATCAAAGTTTCCCTTGGAGAGGGAAGGGGAAAAGAGACTATTTTTGCTTCCCTTGGAGTCACATCTAGAGGTACCCGTGTGGACACACAAAAAACCTACAAGAGCAAAACACCATAAAGTCCCATCACAATACCCCTCACTCTAACATCATTGATGGATTGAAATGATAAGAGGTGGACCTCAGTCTTGTGTCCTCCACCTGGGATCCCTTTTGCCCTCAGTCCTGTTCTCCACAACCAGAGAGATCATAGTCTTCACTCCTTCAGTTCCAGTTTGCCTCGAGAAGGAATTAGCATCTTCCTTTTTCATCCAGTTTACCCAGGTTTTCTTTCTCATTTTCTATGTGCTGTCCGAGGATTATTTAATTTCCTGCTCTTCTAAGACCATTTCAGACAATTTGCCTGCAACCTCTGAAATATCTCACACAAAGCTGGAAGACAAGACAGATAAAACCCCATGCCAGGGGCACAGGATAAGCCTGGTCACGATTTTTCAGTTCTGTAGCAACCTTCTTATTTCAGTACTTTTCCACTTAGCCATACATTTCTCACCATCTTCTCCTGTGCCCCCTTGTGCATTGGCATCAAGTAGCAAATTAAATTTTGATTTTCTTTGGAGGACCTTGTCCAAACCTCCATCAGATTTCTCTACCACACACTCTGCAACAGATATCAGCACATAAGCTGCCGTGAAATTCAAGGTGTTTGTTTTGGTTATGTTTATCATGAGCAATGCAGGATTCTGAAATGGTTTTTGTGGTTGCTGTACTTGCTTTAGGGCAGTGGTTCTCAACCTTCCTAATGCCTCCACCCTTTAATACTGGTACGTAGGTGTATCTGCATGTGGGCAGACCTGGGAGATGAATAGAGGAGCGGTGTCTCGGTTCCTAAAACCATCGGAAATAATATGCTTTCCGATGGTCTTAGGCGACCCCTATGAAAGGGTTGTGTGACCCCCCCAAAGGGGTCACGACCCACAGGTTGAGAGCCACTGCTTTAGGGCATATGATGAAACCATTTTCGGCTCCTCCTTTGTTTTTCTCTGCAAGGCAAAGCTGTTAGCCCTCCTTCAATCTAGCTCCAACTTCCTTTTATCTTGTTCTAGTTTATCACATGCCTACCAATATTGATACAGTCTTGTTCTTCCAGCAGCAAGTGAACTTGCTGGTCCTCTCCTCCTTGTTCCACATCTCCGTCCACATGACTGTGGAAGCAACATATGGACATCACTAAATGCCATTTTTCATTTTCTTTTGTTTCAGGGCTGCTACGGCCAACTCGTTCAACATCACGCAGCAAATAAACTTGATGTCAGACCTCAAATCTATTTATTGCAAAATGCTGACTTTGTCTTTGTCACTTACTCCAGGTAATGCCCGCAATTAAGGGTACCCCAAGAAGAGATGCAATGCATCTGAAAGCCTTAAAAACTGGATAGATGAACGTCTTCTGCCTGCTGAACGGGAGGCTGGCACGGATAAGAGATCTGTTATCCGAGGGTCTGAGAATCTCTTTTAAAAGTTCCCCTTTCAGCGAAGGTCCTTCTTCCATCTGTGCTCTACTTACTGGCAAAAAGCGAACTGATCTAACAAAAACGCGTCTGGGCGAACTAGCCAAAAGGTCGCTGGAGGAAAGCTGTAGTGCCCCTGCGGAGAAACGACTCAGTCTTAAGAACCCTAACGCTTATTTTAATAATAATAACAGCGTCACTATAGCACTGCAGGATTTGCAAAGCGCTCTGCCTATCCCACGGGATCCCCATCTGTGAGGTCGGCGCTGTTATTACGCCCATCTTACAGAGAAGAAGTTAAATGACACTCGCCCAGGGTGACGGAGCTGATCAGGGCTCGGGGCAGGATTCAAACTCGGGTCTCCCCTGCTCAGAGTCCAGCGCTCCGTGCCCCGTTCGATACCTTATCAGAAGTCTCGGACCTCGGGTTTTCCCGTCACTTTTACTCAGGTTTTCCTTCTGATCGTCTATACGGTTTTTCCTGTTCCAGTCAAATTGTAATCGATAATTAAACAAGTCGAACAGTCCTGTGGCTTCTCGCAAAGGCGGCGGGTCAGCGCTTCGTGCCCAGGCTACTGACAGCTCCGGTCTATGCGGTGCCGGGCCCTGGGCTCCGGGCGCTGCGATGACCTCATCTGACACTGACAACAGCCTGGGGGGGGAGGGGTGGGGAGCGTGTTAATGACCACCACAACGATCCTGGCATTCTGCCGGTCATCCCCACTTTACAGAGGAGGAAACTGAGGCCAAGCACCGCGCCCCCGCGCCCCGGGGTCGCCGAGCCAGGTCTCCCCGACCCCAGGCGCCCGCGCTCTCCACAGCGCCACAGACTTAGGAACCGCCCTCGCATCCGGCCCAGGCTAAAAATAGCCCCACGCCCTTGCGTCCTCGCAGCACAGGGCTCCGGAAGCACGTGGGCGGGCGGCTGGAAGCCACGCCCCCAGTTCCGTCCCCGCCCCCGCCCTTTCCGCCCCGCCTTCCCCAGGCTCCTCCTCCGCCCAGGATGCACCTGGTTGAAAACAAAGTCCCACGTGACTGGCTGTGCCGAGAGGCCATCATGGCGTCTCCCAGCGGGCAAGGGTCCCGGGCGGCGGAGGCTCCGGGCTGTGGCTGCCGGCCGCCGGGCCGGGAGCTGGTGGTGGACTCGGTGGAGGACGCGGAGGGCTTGTACGTGGCGGTGGAGCGGTGCCCGCTGTGCAACACCACCCGCCGGCGGCTGACCTGCGCCAAGTGCGTCCGCACCGGCGACTTCGTTTTCTTCGACGGCCGGGACGGCGAAAGGTAGCGGCGGCGGGGGTGGGGCGCTTGTAGTTTGGGGCCGGAGTGGGCCCTCTCCCCACCCCGACCCCCGGCTGGCCGTAACCCTCCGTCTCCCCACTCCTGACCGAGAGCTGCGGTGGGGGAGGGACGGCGCGCGCGTGTCCGCGCTGGGGCTGCTTGGGGAGGCTGCGGGGCTGGGCTGCAGGCCGGCCGTGTAAGGCACCCAGAACACGCCTGCCGCTCCCTCCCGCCCCGCGGCCCCCGATTGGGCTGGGAGCGGGGCTCCCGGGGGAGGCCTCGGCACCGCGGGGGGTTAGCTGCGTTTCCCCGGGTCACGCCGCCCGCTCCTCGCCTTCTCTGAGCACGCCGAGGTGAGAAGCGTCCGTGGCCCGGTCCTGAGTCCTGGGGACCGGTCAGCGAGTGGCCACATCGGCAGCGTGTGAGCCGCGGCCCTTGTTTTCCTCTTCCCGAGTTCTGCCTTTTTATCCCCATACCCCCCCCCGCAGCTAAAACACTTCTCGGGGTGTGTGCCTCCGACGCGGGCTCTCTGTGTGACCCTGGGCTAGTCACTTCACTCCCACGGGTCTGGGTTCTGCGTCTGTAAAGTGGGATTCAGCAGCGTCTCCCTCCCTGCTGTTAAAGTGCTTTCGGGCACCTTCCTGCTGTTAACAAGCTCCGGCCGAGGATTTCTAAGTTACACTCCCCTTCCGTTGTGCTAACAAGCAATAAAGCGTCCTGTAAAGACTGAAAAGTGTGCCATGAGCTCAGCTCTTTGGTTAGGAGGGCGGCATCCCCACTCGTGACATGCGTGTGTAGGTTTTGATCGCGAGCTTAGCTTGCTGATTGTGGAGCTAAGATTCCAAACCCCAACATGTACCCAAAGTGTGGCTTGTCATGAATAACAGGGGGTATAAATCCACATTTTGAATCTTTTTAGTAATTTTTTATTTTTCTGGCTGATTTATCAGATCTGATTAGATCTTTTTGGTTTGTTTCTTTTCTGGAGGGAGAAGGCTGGGCAGTTGGGGTTAAGTGACTTGCCCAAGGTCACAGGGCTAGTAAGTGTGAAGTGACTGAGGCCGGATTGGAACTCAGGTCCTCCTGACTCCAGGGCGGGTGCTCTATGCCCTGAGCCAACCGGCCTCCCCAATCAGATCATTTTTAGCCTCGTCATGTCTCTGACAGACCTTACAGAAAGGTTACAAGTGTCTGTCCTTGGTTTCTTTTTTCACCGTTTGTGCTTGTATTATTATCATCTTCCACTGCTTCTTTGGAAGGTTTTTAAAACCCCTTGTCCGTTTTGTGAGGCTTCAGCACACATACCCACACACGCACACAGGCGCACACACACACACACAACTGAACACGTTGTGCCCACCGAGGGGGGATGGACAGGTTGGGCACCACCACCGCCCCTCTGTGCTGTGACATTTCAGCTCTGCCCTCACGTGGCTCCCTTGTCCAGCATCTGGCCACGCTGCCCTAGTAGTGAAGGCGCTGACGGGGTGCGGGGCCCCTCGAACTCTGATGGAATCTTCCCACTTGATGAGGCCTAGGCCTTTCATCGTAGCTAGGCCCAAATCTCTGTTACTCCTGACCTAGCCTGGCCCTCCGTCTTCAGCTACTTGCCACCCTTGATCCTGCTAGAATATCTAGACGCAAATCTGTTACCCTCAGACTGGCCTAGCCCTCCGTTGTCCGGGTCCGTCTGCCTTCAGCCATTTCCCACCCTTAATCCCATTCCTGGAATCTGACCTCTGTTCGGCAAAGAGCCTCCAGGAAGGTGCTGAGATTCAGTCCAGCACCCATTCACTCTGGGTCAGATCTTCCTGGCCTGCTTGTCTAATAAAAGCGTCACAGATACTTAGGCTCCTTAAGAGTCCACCCATCATGGCCAGTCTTTAATAAGCGTTGTTTTATTTGGCAGAGAGAAGGCTTGAATAGAATTCATTGGGCAAGACCCAGCGTGTTGGTTATTTTGGGGTCTTGAGCACCCACAAACCCTAACCTCAACAGCACCAATGTCTGTTGATATTAAATCCTAGTAAAGCTTAATGTCCTTATTTTACTAAATAAAAATCTAAATAGGAGTTGTGATACTTTCTCTCCTTCTCAGCTCCATTGAGTTTATATTTCACATTTTGGAGACTACTGTGCTAAGGTCCTACAAGACCTTTATGAAAAGAGGGGAAGAAGCTTGGCTACAGCACTAGATTCTCTAAATAAAGTGACTTTTGTTTGGCTCCCCTAGCGCAGGTGGAAGCTTTTGTGGTTCCTCATATTCCTCTGATGTTGGTTAAATTCAGGTCATTCCCTCAGCCAACAAACATTAAGATCCAGGAGTGTGCTGGGTACTAGTCAAGGACCTTACCTTTTGTAGGAGCAGACATGCATATTCGAAAGTATATGGAAAATTAACACAAAAGAAATACAGAGTATTTAGGGAGAGGGGCACTAGGAGAAAGAAAAGTTATGTATATAAGGGGAGGGCAGTTGGGTGGCACAGTAGAGAGAGTGCTGGGCGTGGAGCCAGGAAGACTTGAGTTCAGATCCTGCCTCAGACACCAGCTGTCTGACCCTGGGCCAGTCAAGTAACCCTGTTTGCCTCAGTTTTCTTGTCTGGAGAAAGAAATGGCAAACCACTTCAGTATTTTTGCCAAGAAAATCCCCCAAAGAGTCAGAGTTGGACATGACTGAACAGCAGTGTAAGTTGTTACAGGTGTACATGTACTGCATCTTGAAAGAAAAGCTAGATTCCAGGACAGGGGTCTGAATGAGGTTCATTCAAGGTTTGACAGGCACGGTGCAAAGGCACAGGGGGGAAAAAAAGAGTGCTATTTGTGAGGAAGAGCGAGAATGCCAGTCTTGCTGAACCATCGAATTGGAAAGGGAAATAACTTTTGATGAGGCTGAAAATACAGGCTGGGACCAACTTGCAGGGCTTTAAAAACCAAACGGTTTCTATTTTATCCTAGAGGCAATAGAGCGCTGTTGTAAGCTTGTCAGGCAGCAAACTGTCATGGTCAGATTGGTCCTTGAAGAAAATCACTTGGTCGGGTGTATGAAGAATGGATTGGCTTGGGCAGAGACTTGAGATAAGGAAACCAATTAGGAGGGTACTGTAGTAGTCCAGGAAAGAAGAGACAGGATCTAAACCAGTATAATGGTTCTATGAGTAGGTAGAAGGGATTGGATGCGAAAGGTATTGTTGAGTTAGAGATGGCAAGATTTGCCAACCGATGTGTGCAGGGAGAGACATTTAGGAATTGTGGGTGACACTGCAAGACTGGAAGAGTATTTGGTGTTAATCTTTCAAAGAAATAAAGAAGCTTGGGAGAGCTAAGGGTCTTGGTGGAAAGTTAAAGAGTTCCATTTTGGACAGATGGGAGAATATTTTCTTAATGGAAATGTAACAGACATAGCATGATGTGACCATTTTTGGTGACTGTTGTAACCCATTTATTTCATAGTGATATCCCACTGGAGTAATTCAGACTCTTTACACAAACAACTTTGAAGAGCAACATACGTTTAAAAGAATAAACCATCTATTAAATTAAGATACAGTAATGGTTATGGAACAATGTTGAATAAAAGAATGTGCAACAGTATAAATTTTTTTAAAGTTCGTAAACATGCTTTGCTGATCTGCTTAAATTAGTAAGAACAGGTGATTATGTTGGGATTTTCCTGGCACATAAAAGCATGACCATGAGGTAATATCACTGACTTCACAAATGACCTACTAAAGCTAATTGCATTCATATTTGGTAAAACTAATAAAACTTTAAAACAGAGATGGCAATTCCTTGCTTTCAATTTGAGAAATTGAATTTTTAAAAAATTCTATTCATATTCATTAGCCCCCCTCCCCCCCCCCCCACTTTGTGCAGAATACTGTGTGCTAAGTGCTGGCAATACAAAGAGCAGTGATTTCAAAAAACAACAATAGGGACAGCTAGGTGACCCAGTAAACAGAGACCTGGAATCAGTAGGACCAGACTCAAGTCCAGCCTCAGACACTTAACACTTACTGGCTATGTGACCTTGGGCAAGTCACTTAACCAGAATTGCCCTGCTTTCCCCTGTCCAAAAAGACAAAAAAAAAAAGCATAATTTAAATAGTATTTTAATTAAATAGCATTTTAAGTTTACTTTTTAACTTTACCTATATTTTATGAAAGATAACAAAATTCTAGCCCTTCAGGAGTTGATGGCATAAGCTGCTATGCTAGAATTTTTTTTAAACCTGTTTATGTATGTTTTATAACAGAGATCTTTTACCTTTATCGAGTTATGTTCTAAAAGGTGCAGCAAATAGATGAAGAAAAGTTTTCATTTGGGAGTAAAACTCTTAAGATATCAGTGCCAAATTAAGTCGAGCCCAGAGTGTTTAAAAGAAAGATAGAAGCTCCCCAGACACTTTCTCCCTTGTGTAAGTTAATGAGCAGTTAATAACGTTTTACTGTATTTGCAAAAACTAATGCAGCCTCGTGAATATGGAGATTTTCTTGCTATGATAAAGACTTCCATGGAAAGAATTCCGGGGTTTAAAGTTTTTTAGATTCTTATTTATGTTCGTATTTCCTGTTAGAACGTAACAATAGTGCTTTGTGTTTGCCTGGTGCATTCTACCGTGACTGTTTTACTATCTTTTCCTGAAATGGAGCTATTTTTCATTTCCTAACAGCATCGGGATAATCAGGGCACAGAAGAGCAGGCTATGATGAGGAGCTGACTTTACTCTCCTGGAAATTGAGTTTTGAAGAGAGGTGCACGGGAGACCTTATTCTTGATGAGCTAAAAAAGCTTGGAGTAAATAAGTTAGCTACCCAGAATTATATTTGCTTTTAATTTGTAGGGCTCACAAGCAACCAGGTGGTTCTTTTAAAAAAAAAAAAACAAATTATATATATATTTTTCAATCAGCAAAAATCTGGCTTTTCTCCCATCTACCCCCTTAGAGAATAAAAGAAATACAAAGCCCTTGTTACAAATATATACAGTCAAGCAAAAGAAATTTCTACGTTGACCATGTTCCAAAAAAAAAAATTGTCATTCTGCATTATCAAGAGGCGGGGCAGCACATTGAGTCCAGAGTCACGGCGGGTCAGTCACTCCTCATTCTTTCAGAGCTGTTCGTCTTGGCCTTTTTGTTGACATCGTACAGATTGTTCTGGTTCTGCTCGTATTGTACCCATTCTTATGTAAGTCTCTCCAGGTTTCTCTGAAACCATTCTCTTCATCATTTTTTATACAGTGACTGTTGTCCGTCATAATACTCTCGCTTCTTCAGCTGTCCCCCCGTTGGTGGGCACTCTCTGAGATTTTCATTCTTTGCCACCTCAAAAAGAACAATAAATGTTTTTGTAAATCCTTAGAGTGCGTTTTGCTTAGGACTAATTCCTCCCTTAATCTTCTTTCTCTCTAATCCCCATTTCTTCTCTTTCCTTACAATTTCTCTATTGAATGAAATATATTTCTGTACATGTGTATATTCCCTCTTTTGACCAGTTCAGAGGAAAGAGGTTCAAGTGTCAGCTGTTCCCCCTTCTTCCCTGTTTGTAGAGATGTCTCCTTGTACACCCTGATTATGTAAAACACTTTACTCTAGCCTTCTTTTACCTTTCCCCCTCCTTCCAAATATTCCTCTTGTCCTCATTTTCATTCTTCTCTTAATATTGTAAGGGCACGACAGAACCACTGATGAGGTAGGACTCATTTGATCGGTCAGTCAGTAGGCATTTGTTAAGTGCCAGGCCCTGTGCTTGAGATACACAAAGAGGCAAAAGACAGTCCCTGCTGTCATTCAAGGAGCTTAAATTCTCATGAGGGAGACAACATGCGGACCAGTATTTACAAAGAAAGCTCTATATACTGGATAAAGAGGAAATAATTAATCAAGCACTTGAATTAAGAAGGGTTGGAGAAACCATCCAATAGAAGATAGGATGTTATAGCTTTGACTAAAGGAAGCCAGGGGGATCAGTAAGTGGAGCAGAGAAAGGAGCACTTTCCAGGCAGGAGGGGCAGTCAGAGCAGAAATGCCCAGAGGAGAGGGGCGGAATGTCTAGTTCGTGGAACAGGCAGGAGGCCGTTGTCACTGGATCAGAAAGTACATGGCAAGGCAGTAAGGTGTAAGAAGCTTAGAAGAGTAGTAGGGGGCTAGGTTATGAAGGATTTGAGTGCCGGAGTATTTTGTATTTGCTCCTGGAAGCAATAGAGACTAGAATCTGTTGAGTTGGGGGGTGGGGGGAATGTGATTGGAATTGTGTTGTAGGAAAATCAGGGTAGCTGAATGGATTGGCGTAGGAGAGAATTGAAACAGGCAGATCCGCCAGTAGGCCATTGTACCACTAGTATGGTGGCTGTATCAGAGAAGGGGACCTATGTAAGAAGTGTCACAAAGGCAGAATTGGCCAACTTTGGCAAAGGATTGGGTGTTGGGGGTGAGAGATGGTGAAGAATCCAGGATGGCTCGTTCAGTTGGGAGCCTGAGGCTTTGGGAGGATGGTGTTGCCCTCTACGATAATAGAGAAAGGCAGATTTAGGGGGGAAAGTGAGTTCTGTTTTGGATGAGTTGAATTTAAGATTGGGTGTGCATTTTGAGATGTCTGCAAGGCAGTAGGAGACCAAAAATTAGAGGTTCATCAGCCTAGAGGTTGGGACAGGAAAGATGGATTTGGGAATCATCAACATAGAGATGGTAATTAAGTCCATAGGTGATGAGATTTCCAAGGGAACAGTTAGTATTGAAGGAGAAGAGCGGCAGGTCCAGGACAGAACTCCCAGGAACTGGAAGAGGATCTAGCAAAGAGGTTAGGAAAAGGTCAGAGAAGAACCAGAAGAGAGTGGTGTCTGGAAAACCTAGAGCATCGAGGAGGAGGAGGTGATCAGCACTGCAGAGAGGCCAAGGAAAGTGAAGATTGAGAAAAGGCCGTTGGATCTGAATCATGAGTAGCTTTGGAGAGAGCAGTTTAGTGGAATGGTAAGGTCAGGAGCCAGAAGGTAAGGGAGTCAGGAAGAGGGAGAGAGGAGAGAAAGTGGAGGTGTACTTAGTATAGATGGCCTTTTTTGAGGAATTTATCTAAATCGAGCACAAGAGATAGAGGATGATGGTTAGTGGGCCTAGAAGGATGAAGTCAGGATTTTTTTCAGGACGAGGAAGACTAAGGCATATTTGCAGGCAGGAGGAAATGAGCCAATAGACGGATAGTAAGTGTGTCAGGTGTCTGAGGGTGGATTTGAACTCGGGTCCTCCTGACCCCAGGGCTGGTGCTCTATTCACTGTGCCACCTAGCCGCCCCTGGTGACAGTGATTCTTAAATTTTTTCCTCCTAGATCTGTTTTCCACATTAGTTGTTTTTGTTCTAAGATATTTTACGTTTTCTTTTTTTTTCATTCTTTTGACTTGGTTTTCATGTAACTTTTGTTTGATGGTGTTACTGGCTTCTGTTTGGCCCATTTTAGTTTTCAGAGAGTTTGTAGCTTGGATGAGGTTTTGTACCTTTTGTGTCGAGTAGTTAATTACTTTTCCATTTCTTCCATAGTTCTCACTTCTTTGCCAATTTTTTTCTCTAACATTCTCATCTTATTGATAAAAACCTTTTTTACCTTTTTGTTTTAATTCTTGCTTCATTTTATTCCCACATTTTAGTTGACTTTGTGCCCAAGCTGTGATTTTCTTTGAGGCTTTACTTTGTATATCCTTTGGAGTCCTTCTGTTATATGCCTTGAGCATCTCTGTCACCATAAAAGCTTTTTAAGGTGGAATTTTTTTTTTAGTTTGCTCATTATTCCTGGTTACTTCCTGACTTTGGTTTTGGCGTTAGATCTAGACTCTTCTTTTGGAGGAAAGATCTGGGCTGGTTTTGTTGGTGGATTTCTTGGGGTTATCGAGTGTTGTATTATTCTAGGATTGCAAAGAGAGCTCAGGCTGAAGACCTACAAACTTTCACTGCTCGCAAAGTCCTCTAGGGCAAAGTCAGATGGTTGCCTTCCTGGTCTGAGCTTTGCAAGTTCTTAATCTGGTCTTGGCTTTTAGCCAAGCTAGACTACCTCTAGACTCGGCTCTCATTAGCCAGTTGGAGCAGGCCTGCAGAGAATTGTTGGAGATTCCTGCCTTGGTTATTTTTAAATATGCTTTCAGACTGGGCTGCAACTGAGACCCCATTCTGTTCCTAGGGTTGGTGCCACACTGCTCCCACTTGCTTCTGAGCTTGCTCCTCAGCATAGGTCCATTGCACAGGGCCCACGGCTACTCCCTACCCTGGAATGCCTCCACTGAGCACAGGTAACCTCTTCAGAAGGCCCTGGAACTGAACAGTGGGTGAGAAAGCTGCCAGCAATGGTGCCCTTGGATGGGCCTGGGACCTTTTCTTGACACTCGCTCCCTGGTCTGGAGTGCTCTCCTCAGTGAGATCCTGGCCAGACCCCGTTCCTGTTACAGACATCCCTGGCCCCAGCATCTGAAGACCTCTATATTTATCTCCTTGTGTCAGTCCGAGCTGGAAATAGGATTCGTCATAACTCCCTCTTGGGCTTCCCCATCAGAATTTAGTTTGGGGCATCTTCTAGGTCTGTGTGGAAGAGTTTTTCTTGTTGTTTTTGAGAGTGGGGAGCTTGTTGTACTTCACTCCCACCATTTTGACCCTCCCCTTGCCATAGCAGTCTTTTCAGCCGTGTTTTTTGGCCTCCAGTAATGGGATATCTCCTGGGTAAATTGACTGTTCAATCTGTCAGTAACTTTAATTTTTGTTTACTTATTTTTGGCCTTAAAAAAATTGAGTTCCAGATTCACTGCCCACACTCACACTGAGAAGGCAAACAGTATATCGGTTAACGATGCATGTGAAATCGTGCAAAACATACTCTCAGATGAGCCGTATTTCCCAAAAAAGAAAAAGCCAGACAGAGTGAGAAACTCGTGCTTCAGTTTGCACTGAGAGTTGGTCAGCTCTCTTTCTGGGGTGAAGAGCATTTTTCATCATGAGTCCTTTGGAATTATCTTCCATCTTTGTGTTGATCAGAGTAGCCAAGTCTTTCACAGCTGATGATCGCTACAAAACACTGTTACTACCATGCACCATGATCTCCCAGTTCTCACTTCACTTTGCATCGGTTCATACGGGTCTTGCCATGTTTTCCTGAAACTACCTCCCTCATCATGTCTTAAGGTAGAGTAGAATCACATCCAGCACAGTCAATTTCTAGTTCTTTGACACAACAAAATGTCAGTAACTTTTAAAAAAGTTTTATTGACTTAAAAAAAAGTATTGCTGACATTTAACTAGTAATATCCTTCTTTCTCACAAAAGACCGTATCTAGTAGCAAAGTAGTTAAAGATCCTTTTCCATGACTTGAGACCTGTTTAATAGTATCCTGATTTCTCATAAAGTCATTTGCTTCCATTTGCTCCACTCTAATTCTGAAGGAATGATTCTCTTCAGTGAGCTTTTGAGATTCTTTTCCATCTGGCAAATTCGACTTTTTAAGGCATTTGTCTCCTCATTGGCTTTTTGGGCCTCTTTTGCCATTTGAGTTCATCTGTTTTTTAAGATGTTATTTTCTTCAGTTAGGTTGTTGACTCTCTTTTCGTGATTTTCTTGCATCATTCTCATTTCTCTTCCCAATTTTTCCTCCACTTCTTTCATTTGGTTCTCAAAATCCTTCTTAAGCTGATCTATGGCCTGTAATTAGTCCACATGTTTCTTGGAAGCTTTTGGTATGGGAGTTCTGACTGTGTTGTCTTCCTCTCGCTCCATGCTTTGATCCTTCTTGTCCCCAAAAAAGGATTCTAGAGTACGATTGCTGTTCTTACTTTGCTTTCTTTGCCTCTTTATGTTGGCGGTCAATTACTGGATTTTTTTAGCTCTGTGGAACTCTACTTCCAGGGAGGAAAGCTCTGTCCCAAATCGCTGGGGTTTTCACAGCTACCGGAGCTATTAGGAGGCCACTGCAGCCCCCACCAGCTTTAGCTCACTGAAAACGCACCCCAGGACCACCACCCAAGACCACGATCTGGATCCAGGCAGCTCAAGGCAAGAGCACTTAGCCTCTGAGTGATAGCTTGGCCCCCCTGCAGTCTGCAGGCCAGGAGCTGTGAAGCAGCTACGTGGAGGTGGCTGCAGGGCCATCGCTTCTGCTGCTTCCTTGCCCTGGGGACAGTTTGGCCAGGCTGCTTTTTTCCCCCCAAGTTTAGCTGAGTTCCACTGACCTTTCACTTAGTCCTTGTTTCTTATGGCTTGATAATTCTGGAAACTTCCACAGCTGCCGCAGATCCACTCTCCTGAAGGCTTCAGCTGCGGCTCATCCTGGCTGCCCGAAGGGCCAAGCCGCTGTTTTAGGCTGGGCTGGTTCGGCTCCCAGTGTGCTGCGATGAGCCTTCCTGCCGAGCTCCCTTTAGCGGGAGATGTGTTTTTCTGTATTTTTGTGAGTTTTGGAGCCCTAAGATTTGTTTAGAGTCATATTTTGTGGATATTTGAGGTGGCTCTGTGGGAGCTGCGGAACCTTGCTGCTTCTGTGCCACTATCTTGGCTCCGCCCCCCCCTTGGGGTTATTTTCTTTTACGTTATTTTGTTCATCTAATCGCACATATTTCCCCTCTTTTCCTTCTCAGTCAGTCGAATAGATTCTCCCTTCTTGTCCTCCCCTTCAGCTAGTCCCGTTCTTTAGTTTTTTGTGCCCCTTTTCAGAGAGGATTTTGCTCACTCTCTTCATTATCCATTCTCTTTGTCTTGAACCCGATAATTATCTGATCTCTCTCTATTTTCTGTATTCCTCACGTAATCAGAACTTGCACTGTATCTTATCTGTTGTAGTCTCTTCCCTTTAGGTATTTTTCCCCCTGCTTTCTAGCTCTTGTCCATTGTGCCTTACTCCCAGAAAAGTGTCGGAGAAGACAGTGCCCTACGGAAGGGCCCCTCCTCCACCAGGTCCCTGATTATGCAGTCCCCAACTGATCTGTGTCCTCACCTAGGTACTTTTTGTCCAGCGTAAGCCTTCTCCTTGGATCCATGTTCTCTCTCTCCCCCAGGTACCTTTGCCTCCAGGAGTTCCAACTCCCCAACTCACATGATAGGACAAGTGGACTTGTCAAGCACCATCTCTCAGACCACATTCGGCGTCAGGTTCCCATCTCCCTTCTCCCATAGGAATATTCATCAATGGAGCCCTCTCCCTCCCCCAGAGTAAGATTGACTTCTTTCTCATTCCTTTTCCCCTCCCCTCCTCATCACCCTCTCCTATGTCGGCTCTTCTCTTGAGACAATAGAGTTCACCTTCCCTGTATTGCTAGCCCTCAATTTGACCCCAGCACATTACATGTTCCTCTAACCCCCCATTCTTCTCCCCCTTGTTTGATGTACCCTGTTATGTTGAAATGTAATCACACCAAAACATTGTGCTTCATCTGTAGACAGTGCCCCAGACCTGACTCTTCACTGTTAACTTCCCCTAGGCTTTCTCCTTCACCTGTTTTCCTTGTAGAATTGGAAGTCTCTTACTGAGAGTCTTTGTCTGTTGTATTTATTTACTCCTCTTGCATTTCTGTTGTTTAGGATGTTGAAGAATCAAATAATTTCTTCAGTTTAGACTTTTAAAAAATGTGTTAAATGTCTCGTTAATGTTGAACATTTTTTTTTTCATTTAATGTTAAGCTCAGATTTTCGGGGTGGGTCATCTTGGACATAGCATGTAGCCATTGCTTTTCAGAAAATGCTTTTCCATTCTCCTGTGTTTTCAGGTGGGCTCAGATTAGTCTTATGTTTGAATTTCTTTTGTATTTGAAGGTCTTTTCCCTGGTCATTTGCAGAACTTGATGTGTTTTAATTGAATTGTTAAATTTAACCACTGTGTGTCTTTGATTTGTTTGTTTTCTGGAAGTGATCTGTGAATTCTTTCAGCTGGAATTTCATTTTCTACGTTAACAAGTTCCAAGCAGTTCACTTCGGTTATTTCCTTCATTATAGTGTTATGGTTTTTGTCTTGTATTCATCTGAGAGACCTGTGCTCCTTCAGTTGTCTCTATATATCCTGTTTTTGAGATTAGTATGTTTGGCTTGCATAGTGAGCAGTTTTTAAAAAATGTTACTGGTTTTTGCTTCTCTCTTTCTAGATCGTCCTCCACTTTTCTTTATTTGTACTCTAAACCAGGACCACTAGAGATGGGCCATATCTGGCCCCTGGCCCCAGATGGCTCTGGGAGAGAAAGTGAGGCTGGGGACCTTGCCCAGCCCTCCCTCCCTCAAATCCAAGTCATCTTTGAGTCTCGTGGTCCTCCTCAAGAATGAAGGACAGACACAGTTTGTACTCTCAGCCTATTCCTTCTTTTGTATCTTTGGTGAGACTTGCCATTTCAGATCCCAGTTTTTCTATTCTGCCCGTTACTATCTTTTTAACCACTCAGAAGCAATATGTTGTAGTTCCATGTTCTCACATTCTACAGGGTCCTTTATGTCATCATGTATTAGATCGTATTCCCTTGTTTCACAGTATTCATTTATAGATGTCTCAATTCATTTCATAGATCTGGAGGCCACATTTCCTTCTTTTGTTAATATTTTCCCTCTTTTTAAAATTTCCCCTATTTTATTTTGTTTATTTATTTTTTAAATTTAAATTTATTTATTTACTTTTAGTTTACAACATTCAGTTCCACAATCCCTTGACTTTCAAATTTCCTTCCCCTCCCTCTCTTCCCCCCTCCCCCCTCATGGCACTTGTGATCAAATATGGGTTCTACAGGTGCCTTCACGTTGAACATCAGTCATGTTGTAAAGCAGGATTATGACCGACAGGGTGGACAGTGTGAGAAGGAAGGGACAGAGCAAAGCACAGACAAGAGAGAGCAAACAGATCGCTTCAGTCTGCAGACTCTACGGCTCCTTCTCTGGATATGGACAGCCTTTTCCATCCTGAGTCTTTTGGAGCTGTCTGAGAGGAGCCCAGCCCGTCCACATTTGCCCTCTTAATTTATCTGATTATGTTGTTCTTCCTAAGATCTTTAGTAATTTCTCTCCTTTTCTTGTTGCCTTGATTTTCCCTATTTCTCCCTTTTTGACTCTTGACCCCCTGATCAGCATCTCAGCCTTCTCCCTCAGCAGGCAAGTCATGAATCAGCAGCATTGTTTTTTGCGTGGCAGGAGGCTCGAAAAGGCCAAAGGAGTGTCTCAGAAGCATTGGGAAGGCTACAAGAGTGAAGCCAGCAGAAATGGCTGGCCTGGGCACCCTCCTTAAATGAAGATCTGGGAAGGAGCTCTTTGTTCTGCCCTTCAGTCTGAGGGATCACAGGGCAGACCCCGAGGAGGTGTCATTGCCAAGACTGATGTGGTCTCGAAGGATGTAGAAGTTCCTGGAGGTGTGATGAAGTCCAGAGGAGTGCAGCCTGGTGGGAAATGTTTCTGGTTTGCATGATATTGCAGATCAACCGTGCCTACCTGGTTGTCATTTATAATCTTTTTAACATGTTGTTATAGACTCTGCTAATATTGGCTCGGTATTTTAACATGTCTTCATTAGTAATATTGCTCTGTAGTTTACTTTCTCTGCTTTCTCTCTCTCAGGTGTGGGTAATAGTATCACATATTTCTCATATTCTGAAAGGATTGCCTTTTTTTGCTGACTGTTCTATATTGTCGTTGGTTGTTCTTTGAATTTTTCTTAGAATTCAACTAAAAATTCATATGGTCGGGAGTGGGTCTCATGGGCCTTCTCTCAGTCCTTGGGTGCAGCCTTTTGACCGAGTCCAAATTTTACAGCATAAATCCTTTTATCAAGAGGATTTGTTCAGTGAAGTTTGGATTCAGTCCAAGGGCCACATTCGAGGACCTCAAGGGCCACATGTGGCATTGAGGCTATAGTTCTCCCACCCCTGTCCTAGAGTATTTTCTTTAAGCATTCCTTTATAGCTTACTCAGTTTCTTTTTTACCAAGATTGGGTAATGTCAGTTCTCTATTTCTTGTACTTATAATCTAGTTATTTTATCTTTTTAAATATTCATCTTTTTGTGTATAGTGCTGTGCACAATACTTTGGGATGAGCAATAATTCCTGTATAGTTCTCTTTTAGGACAGCAGTGGTCATGAATGTTTGTTCCTACTGACATTAAGCTGACATGGAATATCTTACCTAGCCAGATGAAAATAGATTAAGCTGGTTTCTCCACCTTTAGTTGCGATGCCGTGTGAAGCAGTGGAAAGAGCTGATTTGGAAATCAGCAGCCCTGATTTAGTGCAGTCCAGATCCTCCTTAGACTCCTCCCCAAGCCTCTCCTCTAGAGCACCCCCAGATCCCTCCCACACTCTTTCTGTATATAAGATCCATCTTGCCCCCATGAAGGTGTTGAGATTCAGTCTAGAGCAGACTCACCCTGTGTCAGGTTATTCTGGCCCACTTGTCCAATACAAGCATCACAAATACTTAGGCTCCTTAAGAGTCCACCCATTATGGTGAGTCTCTAATGAACTTTGCTTTACTTAGACTGAGAGAAGGCTTGAATCAAACTCGTTTGGCAGGACCCAGCGTGTTGGTATTTTGGGGTCTGAGCACCCCTAAACCCCAAACCTCAACAGTCCTACACTCTCGAGTCCTTCAGCTCTATCTGGTCACAGAAAGTGGGTTCCGTCAGCAGTCTTCTGGAATTGTGGTTAGTTATCACATTGATTAGCATTCTTGGTTGGTTGGTTGGTTGGTTCTACTTACTTCAGTCAATCAGTAAACATTTATTGAATGCCTACTGTGTACTAGGCACTGTGCCAAGTATTGGGGTTACAGGAAGAGACAAAAAGCAGCACCTGCCCTTGAGGAGCTCACACACCCCAGTGGGGGAAGCAGCATGTGATTGGACAAATGGGAGATAATAGGAGGAAGGGGACTTGGAGAAGGCTTCCTGTAGAAGGTGGGGTTCTAGTTGGGACTTAAAGGAAGCCAGGGTCAGAGCAGAGAAGGAAGGACATTCCAAGCATGAGGGACAGCCAGAGAAAATGTCCAGAAAAGAGAGAGAGAATGTCGGGTTCATGAAACAGCTCACGGGGCCATCATCACTGAATCAAAGAGTACTTGTTAGGGAGACAGCTGCAGAGCTAGGAGGGGACTAGGTTAGCAGGAGTTTGAATGCCAGATAGCATTTTGTATCTTATCCTGGAGGCAGTCACAAACCACTGGAGTTTCTTAGTGGGGAGGTAGTAAGATGGTCAGACCTGGGCTTCAGGAAGATCCTTTAGTGACTGAATGGAGAATAGATCGGAGTGGGGAGAGACCAGAGTTAAGCAGACCCACCAGTAGGCTGTTGCAGTAATTCAGGCATGATGGGATGAGGGCTTGTACTAGAGTGGTGGCAGTGCCATGCTGCAAAGGTGCAATCAATAGGCCTTGGCAATGGATTTCATATTGAGGGAGTGAGAGACAGTGAAGTATCTAGGATGGGCTTGGGAGACTGGGCCATCAGCCTTGTGCTGTTACAGATGGAAATGGAGATGGTTACGTTGGGGCAGGTGGAGGATTCCCAGCCTGGCCCCTGCTAGGCTTTCCTCAGGCCGTGACACAGTGCTCCCAGAAGGAGATGGGGGCTCAGGACCTTAGTGTGTTCTGGTCTGAGGTCTTCCACATTTCTCTGAAAACATCCCCTTCATTGTTTCTTACAGCACAACAGTATTACGTCACATTCATATACCATAACTTGTTCAGTTGTTCCCCGTTTGAAGGACACCCCTTCAGATGACCGTTTTTTGCGACTTCAGAAGAGAGCTATAAACATTTATGTGTATTCTGCTTTAGGACTAATAACTTCCCTTAAATCCACCCTTCTTCAAATTCCCCCCCTTCTCCCTTTTCCTTCCTATTTCCTTTTTGAGTGAAATGTGTTTCTGGATCTAGCTTTGTGTGTGTGTATTCTTCCCTCCTTGAATTAGCTTACATGAGAAAGAGGTTGAACACACATACCTCCTTGTTTGTAGTGATTTCTTTTAGAGCCCCTCTCCCTATCGCTTAAGGCAATTTTCCCATAACCTTTCTTTCCTCCTTCACCTCCACTGTATTCCTCTTCCTCTCTCTTTCCATTGTTCTCTTAATATTATCAAAATATAACAATCATTCCCAGCTTTTGTCTAAGGACTTCTTCAGTGATCCTTGCTGATGATAAGGTTGGGAGGGAAACATCTCTCCATTTGTCCTTGTTCAGTCCCCTAGGATTGGTCATGGATGTTTACCTTTATACGGTTCTCTTTAGTTTCTGTGTTTGAATTTCTCAGTTTCTATACAGCATTGGTCTTTGTATCAGGAACACTTGGAAGTCTTCTATTTAATTAAAAATCCATTTTTTCTCCTGTAGGATTATACTCAGTTTTATTGGTAAGTTATTCCTGGCAGGAAACGTATATATTTTGCCTTCTAAAATATCTTCTGAGCTCTCCATTCCTTTCATAAGGGTGGCTACTAAATCATGTGTGGTCCTGACTACATCTCCTCAATACTTGAATTCCTTCTGATCATAGTATTTTTTGTTTTCCCTGAAAGTTCTGGATTTTTGCCTTGATGTTCCTGGGAGTTTTCATTTGGGGGTTTCTTTCAGGATATGACCAGTGTATTCTTTCTGTTTCACTTTGCCCAGGGGTTTTAAGAGGTCTGGCCAGTTTTCTGTAAGATTCTTGAAATATAATACCTAGGCTCTTATTTTTGGTTATGGAATCCAGATAGCCCAAAAATTCTTAACTCTTTCTCTTTTGACTTTAATATTTCTTTTTGTCTGATAATGTCATCTGCTTCTGTTTGGTTCATTTTAGTTTTGAGGGAGTTTGCTGCCTAGACAAAGTTTTATACATAACTTTTGTGACAAGCTGTTAATTCCTTTTCCATTTTTTCCATGGTTCTCATTTCTTTTCCATTTTTTTCCTTCCTACACTCTCATTTCATTGGTGACAATCATTTCAGATGATTTGACCCCCCAATAAGAACCAAAGCCTGAACTAATCAATCAAACTGCTTTGCTCTAAAAATGCCCTTTCCTATGTCATCAACTTCAAAGACCAGATAAGGTTGACAGGGAGTTACCTGCCACCAGAGAGGTGAGATCTGTCTTCTCTTGCTATCCTGGAGGCATCTGCTAGGCAGGGAAAAGCTGATACCCTGGGATATCTGTAATTTTCTACTGACATCCAATTTCTAATTGACTCTGCCAATTGTCTTGTCAGTTTGTATTTACAGCTTATTCAACTAAGAAAGTTCCTTTCTCATGGTATAGTGAAACACATAGGGAGACCATAAGTCCAAGGGACACAGATGTCCTGATTTATGACTGCTCTGAAATGTATTTAAAACTCTTCATTCTTTCATCACACAGCACTTAGATTTTGACTCCTTATACGTACAAGTTTGCTAGCTTGGAGGGAATAAACAACATGAATTTATTATCACCTCGCCTGTTTGCCTCCTTTAATCAAGCTTTCAGGTCAGCTTTGGTTAAAAAACACAACACAACATCTTAAAACTTTTTCTCTCTTAGTTCGTATCTTTCCTGACTTTTAGTTGTGAATTTGTGCCCAGGCTTTCTTTTTTTTTTTCCGCGTTGAACCCTTGCTTATATGTATTTTGGGGCCATTCTCTTTTCCTGAGTTTGTGTCTTGACTGTCCTGTCACCATAGCTTTTACAGTTGGATTCTTTTTTTGCTTTGCTCCTGCTTCCAGCCTACTTCCTGCTTTCATAGCTTGTGTTAGTGCCAGTCTCTGCCCACTTATGGAGGGAAGGTTTGGAGTGATCTGCTGCTGCTGCTTCTTGGGATATTGAACGTTTTTCTAGGATCTCAGAGATAGCTTAGGTTGGGAACCCAGAAGCTTTAAGTGTTCCCAAAATGGTCTGATCACAGGGCAAAGTCTGATCACTATCTTCCTGCCCTGAGGTCCGTCTGTCCTGCCCCTTTCTCCTCCCCCCCACCTGAGCAGATTTTCCTCTATAAGAATCCCTAGCTTCTCCTGGCTAGTGGGTGTCCATCTCCCTTGTTGGGGGGCAGGGGGTGTCTTCCTTAGGGGAGGCTGTTTCAGAAGGACTTGCTGTCTCCATTAAGGAGCTGCCCTCCCCTCCCTAAACTGGGGTCTGCCTTAAACTGCTGTCCCTTTTCCATAGAAGCTTTAGCATCACCCCCCATTAAATTGCAGTTTCCCTGAAGAAGTTTGCCTGGCTTATTGGCATCACAATAAACTTTGACATTGGACTAGAAGACAGTTTGAGTATGTGAATTCATTCCAGGTGACACCGCCCTGTATCCTGACATTTTGGGGGTCACAGCACTTCTAAACCGTTTGTGTCAGTATTGTGTAACTGTAAATGGCAGTATACGACTTTCTTAGAAGAATCAGAGTTGAAAGTGGTGACTCATAAAGCAGCACATAAAAGCGTGGCAGGTTTAATGAGGTGGTAGTGTACAGTCAGGGTTGAATTCAGGAGAATTGGTATAAAAGATTGTCATTAACATGGATAACTAGAAGAGGAAGTGAATCGATATCACAGGTCTCACCGGCATGTTTCCAGATGTCAGGGTTTGAGCTAAGGAGACATTGCCGCAGTTACTCAGTGACTGTGCCACTTACTGGACACGGGGATACAAGAAGAGGCAAAAGACGGCCCCTGCCCTCAAGGAGCTTGTCGTCTAACGGGAGAGTCAGCGTGCAAGCAAACATGAAGCAGACTGCATACAGGAGGAATAGGAAATTATTTAAAAAGGGAAAGCACTGGAATTAACAGAGGTTAAGGCAGGCTTCCTCTAGGTCACAGTGGTTCTCAGCCTTCCTAATGCCGTGACCCTTTAATACAGCTCCTCATGTTGTGGTGACCCCCAACCATAACATTATTTTCGTTGCTACTTCGTAACTGTCATTTTGCTACTGTTATGAAACGTAATGTAAATATCTGATGTGCAGGATACATTGTTACAAATTGAACATGTGTAGGAGGAAGTGTGGTCCCTCTCATTTGCTAAAGTATATAAAACCTTAGGCATTGGTGCCCTAAGGAGTCAAATAAGGAAAGTAAATAAATAAAAGAACTGGCTCTAAGCTGTGTGTGAGGTAAAAGGTGTTTAGGACCAGAACTAAATTGTGTTTGGAGTTTAAACTCGGGTACAGTGGTCTGCATAAATCAGTGCCTGCATCAAATGCCACAAGGTTAAATACTGGTGGAGGTCTACATCTGGTAAAGGCTGAAGGGGCACTCTTAGCGTGGGCTAGGATTGGACCTCTTCTGGCTGTGCACCTATGAAATTCCCTTGATGAGAGATGTTTGCCCACCTGTTCCTGAGTCTAGTTGTAAGGTGGCATCCATACTGCATGGATATCTGTGACTTTACCCGAATCTAAACAGAGCCAAGGATGTTTATCCTGTCATATTTGGAATGCCATACGTCCCTGCTTATTCCTTCTATAGCAAGTGTCAGTGATCGAAGCAAAGAGTCAGTAAAAGGTATGAGCTATCTTGTTTGTGGATAATGAATGTAAAGGAAAGCTGAATCAACTGAATGATGGGTTGGAGAGATTTTGGAGGATAAATAATGATTTGTTTGAGGGATTTGGAAAGACAGATAAGAGGGTTTGGAGACAAATGAGGATTTATCTAAGTCCTCCTATCTCTAGGTAGTTGACATTAGTTTTAAAAGGGTTTAAGTATGTTGAGAGTGT
>CM053589.1:1117891-1154868 GCA_028646515.1 Pseudochirops corinnae | reverse complement strand
CATCACCCACCCCCACTGGAAGGACAAGCAATTCAGTATAGGCTGTACATGTGTAATTACACAGAACCTCTCCACAGTGGGCATATTGTGAGAGACTAATTATATATCCCTCCTTCCTATCCCACCCCTCCTTGTTCTGTTCTCTACCCTGTCCCTATCCCTTTACAGAAGTGTGCACTTCCATCAACCCTCCCCTCCACCCTGCCCTCCCCTCTGTCATCCCACCTCTCATCCCCATCTCCCCTACTCTCCTGTGTGGCAAGATACCCAGTTTAGAGTTTATGTTATTCCTTCCCTAAGCCAGGTTCAACGAGAGTAAGGTTGACCCGTTCCCTTTTGCCTTCCTGTTCTCCCCCTCCATTGTAACAATTATCCTTTGCCTCTTCTGTATGAGGTGATTAACCCCATTCTCTCTCCCTGT
The DNA here is from genome assembly GCA_028646515.1 of Pseudochirops corinnae. NCBI lineage: Eukaryota > Metazoa > Chordata > Mammalia > Diprotodontia > Pseudocheiridae > Pseudochirops > Pseudochirops corinnae. The sequence continues at coordinate 1,154,447 of CM053589.1, read as the reverse complement.
CTCCTCTCATTCTGTTCCTCTCCCACCTCTCAATTTCACCTTTTAAAGTATCATCCCTTCCTATTTAATTGATCCTGTGCCCTCTATGTACACATATATACACACACTCACATATGTATTCATACACATATATATACCCTCCTATATAGACATATGTGTATGTACACATATATATATACATTTGTATTCCCTTCCCCTATCCTCATACTGAGAAAAGTTTCATAAGTTACAGTTCTCATTTTTCCATGTAGGAATGTAAATGGTCCAACTTTGATAAGTTCCTTATGACTTCTTTTCCGTGTTTATCTTCTCATGCTTCCTGTATTGGAGTGTCAGACTTTCTTTTCAGCTCTGGCTTTTTCAGCAGGAATGCTTGGAAGTCCTCTGCCTCCCTGAATGACCGTATCTTCCCCTGGACAGTGAATTACTTCTGGCTGAAAATAGAGGTCTCTTCTGCACCTCTGTCTAGCTGATCCATTGTCCACCAAAGAAATGGGGATGATTCCTTATTTGACTTCTAAAATTGTGACTGGTCTTCCCATTGGTTTTCCTTTACAGTTTTGTGGTCGTTGTGTGAATTGTTCTGCTTCTGCTCCCTGCCATTTCCATCAGTATTAGACTGTATTGACTAGTCTTCCCAAGTTCCTCCAGATCTGTCCCTTTTGTAATTTATTATAGTGTAGTAAAATTCTACTACATTTATATAGCATAAATTATTCAGTAATTCTCCGGTTGATTGGCACCCATTTTACAGGTTTTTTTGGTCATGACAAAAAAAATTGCTATAAATGTTTCTCTGCGTATGGAACCTTTTCCTTTTCCTTTGATCTCTTTGGCAAATATGCCTAGTAGTTACATTGTGTGGTTAAAGGGAGGGTATACACATTTTCATGACTTTGGGGATTACTTCCAAATTAATTTCAGTAATAGTTGGACCAATTCACAGATCAACCAAAAGTGCACTAGAAGACTGTAGCTCCAAGCACAATATTCACAATGTGTACGACAACTGCAAATATGCTGGCATAGTGCTTAGTTTCAAAATATAACAGGCTCTTCACATAGAAGACAGAAGCAAAACATTTATTCAGACACCAGATAACTGAATCCCAACAATAGAAAGTCAAATCCATCATAGTAGCAAAGAAGTTGATGAGCCATAATACACCATGAAGCCACCCCATCTGTTAGCTTTCCCACAGACATTTACTCACAAGCCTAGCTATCAGCCTAGCTATGGGCTCTGCTCTCCCCTTCAGCAAACTCCTCCCACCACAGGCTCCATGTGATTACATTCCACCTATTAAAGGGCAGGGAAGGCCTTCAAATTCCCCTCGGCTCATTAAAGGGCAGGGAAAATCTTCAGATTCTTATTACCCTTACAAAGACCCATCCCCCCATAGTATTTTCAGACCTTTTTTTTTTTGCTGTTATTTTTGCCAACCTAACCTTTTTTTGAATCTTCATTTCTCTCATTATTGGTGCTGTGGAGTATTTAATCGTATGGTGTGTGATAAGGTCTCCTTTCTTCTTTTGAAACCTGCCCATACGCTCAGACATCATTTGTTTGCTAGGGGGATTCTTTTTTCTTGTACATTTGGAATCAGTTCTTTATATCTGAGCTTTATATTGGGTCTTTATCAGAGAAATTTGCCACAGGGACTTATTTCTTCCAGATGACTCTAATTTGATTGCATTTCTTTTCTTCAACAGTCCCTTATTTTTATAACCAGAATTAATCATTTTTGTCTTCCGGGAGCCTCTCTCTTCTTTGACCAAAGACTCCTTCCCCCAGTCATAGCTGTGTGATGGAGCCTTTGTCCCTGGTTCTTAACTGGCTTATATGACCCTTTAAATCTAGGTTGTTTCCACTTGGAGCTTGTTGTGGTCTGTTGCTTGAGATACTGCTCTGTGTCTGTTTTCTGCCAGTCTGCTTTCCGTCTTTCCCAGCAGATTTTGTTTCATGAGTCTCTTTCCCAATAGCTGGCGTCCTTCATTTTATCAGACATTATGGTGATGATAAGAATAATAATCTTTACTGGGCCCTGCTTGTATCAAGTCACTGGGCAAATCGCTCATCTTCTGTTTGCCTAAATCCATTGGAGAAGGAAATGGCAAAACACCCCCAGGTCTTTGCCAAGAAAATCCCACGAACAGCCCTAGCATGCTGTGGTCCACAGGGTCACAGCTGAACTACTAAGCAATGGTAGAAGCCAGCGCTCACTTTTCACAGAAGCTCTTACAAAACGCTCATTCTTCCTCTAGGCTCCCACGGCATCCCTTGCCCCAGTGCTCTCTGCAAAGGACCCAGAATCATAGTTCACTGAAAAACTGAGGTCTTTTCCCCTACTGATTATCTCCTATTTCTTCTTTAACCTGTCTCACCTGAAGCAGTAGCTCTACTGCTAAGGCAAGCTCCTCTGCAAGTACTTCTGACCCTTCCTGTTCCATCACATTTTTTCCAGATTGCCCTCTTATCTTTCCCACTCCCTACTATTTCCCTACTGCCTACAGACACATCCTTGTCTCCTCAGTCCTTAAAATAAGGCTCTAACTTGAATCTGACCATAGGCCAATAGTTGTCATCCTTCAATTCCCCTCCCTTGGCTGAACCTCAGAGAGCCACCTACTATTGGTCCTCCACTTTTTCTCCTTTCACTCTCCTTTGGATCCCCTGAAGTCTGGATTCCAGCTCCATCATTCAGTTGAAGCTGCTCTCTCCAAAAATCACCAAGGATCTTTTCATCTCCAGATCGGATGTCGTGGCCTTTTCTTGATGTGCATCCTTCCTCAGCTCCCTACAATCTCTGACATTGTTGTCAGTCAGCAAACATTTCTGAAGTCCCGACTCTATTCCAGGCTCTGGGCTAAGTGCTGGGGATGCAAAGAAAGGTGGAATCCAAGCCCAACTCTCAAAGAGCCCTCAGTCCAGTGGGAGAGACAGCGTGCAGTTGTGTAAAAATAGCATCTGTATATATGGAGCCTTGATTTTTGTCATTGACCACTGGACTGTATGCCCGGTAGTGGATTTTACAATGTAATCTGAGATCTGGAAGTGTTCTCCTATCTTACTGCCTTCGGTAACGTTTCTAGAACTTTGTGAGAGGGAATGAGGGGCAAGAGGGAACTTCCTTACTTTACTCCTATCTTTATGGCACACCGCTACAGCATCTTTGCCTGCCAAGAAAACCCCAAACGGGGTCACAGAGAGTCAGTCACAACTGAAACAGCCGAACAAAAGAAAAACAAAAATTTCCACCTAAGGGTACCTCCCTATAAACTCTAGTATAGATCTTTGAATGTTGAGACATGGAAGTGTGAGGCATAATTTATAGTGAAGTTTCCTCATTCTGAAAAATCAAATCTAGAACGGCTTCAGTATCCACTAGGCCCAAGTTTAGAGGTCACCTGACCTCTAAAGACCTCTAAGACCATCTGGGACTTGGAGCAGTGGAGACCCTCTCCAGTGTCACCTCAGCACAAGATATGCCAGATGAGGAAAAGACTGCTTCCCTGGCCTTTCATTGGACACCCACATGTTTCCAGGTCCTTTGTCTTAGAGAGAGTCCCGCACTTAGGTTGTGGGTCAGCCCCCCTACCAGTGAGAGTGAAGGCCAGTTGGGGGGGTTGGGTTTCTGTATTAGAAGATTATATAACCATGGGCTGGCTTCTACCTGTTGCTCTCTCCTGGCAGACGCCATTTCAATGACAGGGGCAGAATCCTTTCTCATGAGAAAGAATAAAGACCTTTTCTGACCTCAGATTCAGACTCTGAACTCTTTCATCTCACACAGTTGTAACCTAAAAGGTATTTTTTAGGGATATCCTCAGAGCTGTAACTTGGTTCTGCCTTTATTACTTTGGAATTCTCATCTAATTAGACCGCATATGTGCTGATTTAGGTACTCAGTGGTGTTTTAGATTTTGTCTTGTTTTCAGGTTTAATCTACTTCCTGGCCCTGGCCAGGATTATGACCATAGAAGGACAGGGCAATACTTAGGATTTAAGAATTTGGTGGAGCTTTAACACTTTATGTGAGAATTCATGGAAGTAGATCGTCCAGGGCCACGGTCGACTCCAAGATCAACTCAGTTCTGTTCATTCTTGCAACGATCTATGTGACCTCAGCGTTCCCTTCAATCCAGTATTGCCCTGTCATAGTTTCCTTTGTCCAAATCTCCCAGTACGAACTGTTCTTTCTGCCACCGAATACTCGGTCATTAACGAATGCCTTCTACCCAGAGGCATGGACATCAAGTCCCCCTTGTGATAGGTTCTAAAAACCCCCCCAACTTTTCGTTTACTAGGCCTGCCCAGTTTTCTCACCTTCCTCCCCTCTTAACTTTGACCTGTTCAGTATGTTCATAGGCAAAGGATTGATAGATTTAAATAGTCGAGTACTTGGATGAAAACTGAGCTCTGCCACTTACTGCTGTCAACTGGGAGGTTGAATTCAGTTGACTTGTCAGGTCCCTTTTCCAGCTGTAGGTAAAGGATTCTATGATCCAGTCATCCCTAGTTCCCATTCTAAGGTTCACCTTTTTTCTACATGATATCTTTTTGGCTAACCTGCCATTCAGCATCTCTGTAAATAGAAGTTCTTGTACAGTTTTGCCTGTTACTGTGCTTCTTGTTGAAAATTCCTTCTATCAAGACTTTAACCCCCACTTGTTAAAGCAGTCATCCTCTTAATTCTTATAAGGGAATCTTACGTTATTCAAATTGTAATTTTTGAACTTCTCCACAAATTAAACATCAAATTGCTGGCACAAAGTTTACATGGGTATCTTATCATACAATTTAGGTTGTATTTCTTTCATGAATTTTAACATTTTTGATGCTTTTTTAAAAAAAATAATATTCCTCAACAGAAAAGGTTTATGTCCAAGTAGGAGCCTTCTGAGGGACAGACCCTACCTTAACATAAAAGCCACCCCCTCCACCCCCTCGTATAATGAGTAAAGTTAAATCTAAGAGCTGTATGTTTAGCTGACACAATTATAAGTTTTCTCTCTTTTTAAAATATTTATGTGTACCCAAAATTTGATGGTATATCCAAAAATTGAGAGAGTAGTTAAATGAAACACTCATGGAACATGAAATAGTGCTTTATAACTCAAAGACTGAGGAGTGGGAATTAGTCTTAGTTTGTAAATGTTTAAATGTTCCATCATGTCATTTTAAAAATATTTTATTTTTTCCTCAATTATATGTAAAAGCAATCTTTAACATTCTTTTTTAAATGCTAAATTGCAGATACGTTATGCATGTCCAGTCGTACAAAACCTCTTTTTGTCTCAGTCCTCCAGCATGTCCTCTTCCTCGTTTTCAGAGATCCTGCAGATCCTGCTTCAGAGAGTGACACTGCCATGACCTCCAGCACTGTGAGCAAGCTTGCAGAGGCCCGGAGGACTACTTATCTCTCTGGGAGATGGGTTTGCGATGACCACAATGGAGATACAAGCATCAGCATTGCAGGGCCATGGATTAGTCTTCCTAACAACGGGGACTATTCTGCTTACTACAGCTGGGTGGAAGAGAAAAAAACAGCACAGGGACCTGGTAAGAAACAAAATACTTTCTCTTGAAAACTTTCATCATTCTTAGAAGTTTCCAAGCGTTTTAAACAGAAGGAAATGCATTTTTTTGTGTCGCTGTGGAGCTTTTGCTCTGGTAGGGTAGCAGAATTAGGAAGCAGGCCAAGGAGGAGCTAAAACGATGTTGAGGCTTTAATTCATTTTAAGGGCCTGTTGTTATGCCCCAGGTACAGCCCTGTCATCTCCTTGGTGGGCAAAAACCCCAAAAACTGAGCCCTTTAGTGAAAAGAACGCTTGTGCTGTGCACAGTGAGTTGGGGTTTTGTTGCTGTTGTTTTAAAGAAAGATCTCAACATTTGAAGTTCAATACATTGTTACCCTTCATTTCCTATTCTCACTAAAAAAAAAATGGGAAAAGACCATTAGACTCTCCACTCCCGTAAGGATTTGGACCCAGGAAAATCTGAGTTCAAATCCTGCCTCATAGGCCCTCCCAGGCTGTGTGATCACAAAGTAAGATAGCTTGATAGGTGACAGATGTGAGAAAGCAGCAAAGAGGAGGGTGGTGCAAGGCCAGGCATTTTCAGACCAGCGATCACCGTGGCCAAGCCGTAATGCGCCTTGTGGCTTCACGGGGCTCTTATAACAACAAGAATGAGAACTGTTGACCTTCGTAGTGTTTTTTTACATTTCTGTGTTCTCTGTGGCCTTTGATCTTCACCACGGCCCTGGGAGAGAGGTGTCCCTGTTATTCCCATTTGAGAGTTGGGGAAACCAGCCATCGACTCAACTGCACGTGGCCTTAGAGCTTGCGTCTGAGGGAAAGGATTCGAATCCAATTCCTGACTCCAAATCCAACACTTTGTCCATGCTGTCACCTTAGAAATACGCTGGGTGAGGGAGAGAACTAGTGCCCTTTTTCTGTACTCCCCTGATTGTTAACAGAGAATATCACAAATTCTTCTCAACCTGATACCCTTGAGTTAAAAGGTGATGTGGCTAGAGCACCAGGTCTGGAGTCAGGAAAACCTGAGTTCATACCAGGCCTCAGACTAGCTGTGTGACCCTGGGCAAGTCACTTCACACTCTGCCTCATTTTCCTCATCTGTAAAATGGGTACAGTAATAGTTCCTACCTCTTAGGGTTATTGCAAAGATCAGATGAGATAATAAATATAAAGTCTTTAACACAGTCCCTGGCATGTAGCAAGCTCTGTGTGAATGTTAGCTCTCTACACCTGAACTGATTTTAAGTTAGGCTGAATGAAATTGCTTCTAAGAGTGGACTTTCTCATTATCAGAGGGGCCCTTAAGAGTCCTGAGAAGATGGTCTTTGTGTCCAAATTGTTTAATTCTACAAAATGAAGATGAAAACGTCACTGCTTGACGAGATGGTTGTTTATGAAATAGATGAAACACTGGGCAAACCTCAGAGGAGTCGCTTTCTGTGTGGAGCCTTGAGCGGCCGCTCGGTGGCCGGCCCCCTCCTCAGCTGCCTTCGGACTCCTCTGCCCCCGCTTGGGTTTTGTCGCCTCTTTGCAGGGTGTCTTTGGTGTGGCTTTGAGGCCAGAGCCAATTCTGCCGTGGCCACGCGGGTCGCTGTTGTTTCCCTGTTAGGACATAATGTGCTCCTTGAGAACAGGGACTACTTCATTCCTCGTGTTTGTGTTCCCTGGACCTGCCTCGCCCAGTGCCCACAAAGCTGTTATACCAGTCACCATGTGAGCGTCCACTAACAGTCAGTGATCCGTCCCTGAGGCAGACGAGGTGAATGACTCACCCAGGGTCACACAACTAGTGCGTGTCTGAGATTAGATCTGACTCCTGCACTGTCCACTGAGCCACCTATCCACACCCACCCCTCCCACTGTGCCTGCCCCTCTACCTGACCCCAGAAATATTGTGTGACCCTGGCTAGATCACTGACTCTAGGTATGCCTGGGCAGCTTTTTAGGACTCTGAATGACAGAGTCACTACTGAGCCACACTGGTGGGAGGGGGTCCCAGGCCCCCTAAACCCCAGGCCTGGATCAAAGCACATCAAGCCTGATCAGCGGAACCATGTTCCCCAGTCACAATATGGTTATGGGTTAGGCAGCAAAATATGGCCATCGATACTGTGATGACAGGTTGGAAGCAACAAATGCCAGTTTTAATCGACTTGTGTTTCCCCCCTCTTGTCGTCTTCTCTACACTTTAGATATGGAGCATAATAACCCTGCCTACACCATCAGCGCTGCCCTGTGCTATGCAACTCAGCTTGTCAACATCTTGTCTCATATACTCGATGTGAATCTTCCTAAAAAATTATGTAACAGGCAAGTGATCTGAGTTTGGATGATGCCCGATACGCTTGTTTGTCATGGGCAACATACGTCTCGGGGTTGTAATGTCTTGTAGTTATTCCATGCGAGTAAGATGATGTTTCCATTCCGTTCACCTTGAATGTGGTCTAAGAGACGGTGAGGTGGTGTTCTGGAATGATAAAGCTGGCCGTTACAAGAATCAGTGTGTACCTCATACACATAAAAGGTCTAAGGAGACCACAGAGAGCCCTCTGCTGAAGAAAACAGTAGGATACCTGACATAAAAAACACCACAATGAAAATGTGAACGGTTGAGACGTGCTTTCGGTGAGGGCAAGTAGATTCTCAAAAGCACGTGCAGATTTGAACTTTGAAAACCTTGGCATGTTTCGGGTGGGACCAAAATGGTCTTGTGTTCCGTGAGAGGTGCTATGCCTGTCCTCGTCCTCTCTGTCTTTCAGTGAGTTTTGTGGGGAGAATCTCAGCCGACGGAAGTTTACTCGCACGGTCAAGAAGCTGAACGCAAACATTCTTTACCTCTGCTTTTCCCAGGTACAGAAGCTGTGTTTGTGGGGGTGACCCCTGACATTGGGGTGGCGAATTTCACAAATACTCATTTTTCTCCTTTGTATTGCTTTTTCTAGCATGTAAATTTAGACCTATTGCACCCTCTACATACACTCAGGAATCTCATGTACCTGGTCAGCCCAGACACGGAACACTTGGGCAGGTAAGAAATGACACTCCTTTTCCCTGTGTGCCAAGGCCAAAGTCTGTCCCCATTTGTATAATGACTTCTAGCTTCAGTTTTGCCTGGTTGAGAAGACTAGTTACGCTGAAATCTCTGCTTTCCCACAGTGCTCAAGGGTAGCATCGGGTGGGTCCTCCGTGCTTAGGCCATGCAGCGTTCAAGGCCAGCCCCCAGCGGGTTCTTCTTTTCATTCTCTCTGCTGCTGCCCTGGTCACTTCCTTGGGTGTTCCTCCTGTGCAGCCCTGCCCTGACAGCATGCAGGCCATCACTCACTTGGAAAGTCTTCATTCCTGGAGGGGTGGAAACCATGAAAAAAGATGTAACCCTTCACTTTTCCCTACTACACACTGGGACGGTTATGAAAATGTAGAACATAGGGCAGAGACTGAAAAGGTTTTCACAACGGCAGAGTCTAAGAAAGGTAGCTGGTAATACCACATAAAAGAGAACCCCAGAAGATCTCGCCAGAGTAGAACAACGCGGTGAATCTGGTGAGGTGAAAGGCGGGAAGTCATACACTTGAGCTTTTTAACAAGTCAACCTTGGGGTGGCAGCTGGCTCAGTGAATAGAGCACCGGCCCTGGAGCCAGGAGGACCAGAGTTCAAATCCAGCCTCAGACACTTGACACTTACTAGCTGTGTGACCTTGGGCAAGTCACTTAGCCCCAAGTGCCCCACCCTCCCCCCTCCAAAAAGCAAAAAAAACCCTCAGCCTTGCTAGTATGATAGTTACATGAACTTAGTAATTCTTCTTAAAAAGTCCTAGGTAGTTCATTTATTTTAAAAGGCAGTTTGTTTTCTTTTATTAAGTTGGTTGGTAGGAAATGCAGTGTTTGAACAGATAAAGCATGAACAGCATTCCTGTCATTGAAAGGCTTTTGGGTTCTGTGCCAGTGTTCCACCACGGTATACTTCATTGCTGCTTACAACTGTATCAGCTCTAAGGGAGGAATAAATCATTTGTAAAGCTCTAGGTAGAGCACAAGCTCAGTATAGTTCCCCCATGTGACACACCGTCAAAGACACGAGCGTGATCTTGGGGAGCATTAAGAGAGGCGTAGGATCTAGGGCACTCTAAACCCGGCCTTCGCCTTGAGGCCGGACTCGGGGTGGCCATCTCTTGTTCTCTGCTCTTCCCCACGTGCCTCGGCTGCCCCCGTGCCTCCTTTCTCTCGCTGGTCCGTTCTTCCTGAACCCTCAGTTGTGAGGAAGGGCCCAGAGCAGCCGTCTGTCATTCTCCAGGTTTCTCTGCCACGCCTTCTCAGGTACCTGTCTTTAGGCTCCCTTATGTGTATTGTCTTCCCATTGGAACATAAGCTCTTTGAGGGCAGAGGCTATCTTTTTGCCTAGCATTTAACAAATGCTTACTGATTTCCTTTACTCTCTTGGTGAGATCACATCGGGTACTTATTTCTGTTACCACATTTCAGGAAGGATGTTGACAAATTAGGACACGTTAGAGAATGGCAGCCAGGTGATAAAGGGCACGGAAGCCATGCCGTATAAGAATGGAACTGGAGGTGTGTACCGTAAAGAAGACAGTGGGCAGATGATGAATGCCCACAAGCATTTAGAACCCTGTCATGTGGAAGAGGGGCTGTTAGACTTAACTCTGCCCAAGTCCAGGAGGTAGAACTTGAGTCACAGGTAAAAGTTGCTAAGAGGAGGGTTCAAAGGCTTAGAATAAGAAAAAATCCGTGACAAATAGCTGTCTAAAAACAGGCCAGTAAAAATAACTTTCCGTTCAGACGTGGCCTAAGCCAGGAGCCACAGAGAGAGTGAGAATCTGGAACGAGCCTCAGTCTCGTGAGACGCTTTTTCTCTGGAAGCCGCCTGGTCTCAGGACACTTCATTCTCCTCATCCGTAATGTAACGGTGTGACTCAGAAGAAATGTCATGAGATTTTAGTAAGGAATTATATGATTTTCCCATAGTAGTTGGAATGGCTAGTTTTTGGTGCCCTTTTATATGTAACAACCAACAGAATGGCACAATATTGGATCATTTCTTTTATTAGGACCTTTATGAGGCACTTATATGGTGTTATTAAAGCGGCACCCCACCAAAATGACAATCGAATAGTTTTCCTGCTGTGGTTTTTTTTTTAATTAAAATTTCATAGTTAAACCGGATGGAAATGTAGAAAAGGGAGAAGAAGCAGTCTCTAAAAAAGGATTGAAATTTTGGTTCAGTGTGTCACTGAAACTTTACATACCTCAAAGAAAACTAAATTTTTTTTTGTCTTCTGTTTCTAAGCTAAGACAAAAAATACCTTCAGAAATACCTTTTTTTTTTTTTTTTGGAAGAGGGAAGGCAGGGCAATTGGGTTTAAGTGACTTGCCCAAGGTCACACAGCTAGTAAGTGTTAAGTGTCTGAGGCTGGATTTGAACTCAGGTCCTCCTGACTCCGGGGCCGGTGCTCTATTCACTGTACCATCTAACTGCCAGTACCTTTTTTTTAAACTTGAGAAAACTATAATCTTTCTCTGTTGGGTCTAAAAAACCTAGAGAGAAAAATGGCCTACATTTTTGTGCATTCATTAAATAAGGAATTGAAATAAAATGAACCAAATGTCTAAGTGCTAGAATAATTCTAGTATATAACCTTATTAGAACAGTGTGACGGAGGAGTACTGAGAAGTTTTAAAATATATTTACTTGTATATCATCCGTTGGGCATTGCTCCAGTCTCTGATGAGGTTGCTCCTTTCCCTCCTCTTCGTGCTAAGGCCAAGCCCTCCACAGGGATCCTTCATTTGTCCCTTCCCACAACCTGCTTATCTCTCTCCCTGACTGTTGGTTCCTTCCCTGTTGGCCACCTATAAACATACTCATATCTGCTCTACCCTGGAAAAAAACTACACGTACTAGATCCTATGTCAAGCTGTCATCCTGAATCTCCCAGTCTTCACAGCCATGTTCCTTGGGGGAAAAAAGCCATCTCTGTCCATTGGCCCACTTCCTTTCCTCTCACCCTTCAGATCTCCGCTTCACGTCCCTAAGAGATCTCTTTGTGATACTGGGCGCACAGCACAGAGAAGGGAAGCAGAGGACTGCCATGGGGGATTTGGATGTATGTTAAGCTCTTCCAGAACCATCATTATTTGTTATAAAATATAAGAGGCAGTGCAGCTTCCATAGGGCCTGCCGGGCTAGGTGACTCGTGCAAGCAAGTCACTCACTGTTCCTGTGCTCCAGGTATGCTGCAGGATGCCCTGCAAGATGCCCTGCAAGACTGGAAGTTACTGGCATCCCTATTCTTCATCAGTCCAAGTGTCCTTCCTTGCCTCTTCCTTTAAAAAAAAAGTTGTCGAGTAGAATTGTATCAGATTTCTGTCGTCACTTGGGTGGGATGTGTATGTTTAGGCTTACCAACACGAAGTCAGTTACAAAACAGGACCAAATATGAGATGATAGGGTAAAAACTATATCACGCGACCATTTCTAATTTTCCACCTCTCAAGTAAAATGACATGTAAAAGGTGCACCGTGGCACGTTTTCCAGGACTTGTGCCAAAGGGGACTGTGTCCCTCTGTTCCCACAGGTCTGGGCCCTTTGAAGTCAGCGCTGATCTCGAAGACTCCATGGAATTTTTGGATCCTGCAGCTGCTGGTGACACAGATGAAAGTGGAGACGAGCGTGTAAGTGATGAAGAGACTGACCTGGGCACAGACTGGGAAAACCTGCCGAGCCCCAGGTTTTGTGACATTCCCTCACAGCCGGTGGAAGTGCTACAGAGCCACAGCACGCAGGTGTCGCAGCCGGTGGCCAGCAGCAGTGCTGGGGGGATGATTTCTTCAGCTGCGGCCTCAGTGACATCGTGGTTCAAGGCTTACACGGGGCATCGCTAGCGGGCGGCAGAGAGACAGTGAGAGATGGGCAGTGGAAATTCCTCTCCCACAATGGGTAGTTCGACCTGTTCAGTTAAGTAGTGCCTGGAACACAAAATAAATAAACTAATTTTTTAAAAGCAGAACTCAACAAACATTTATTAAAGTTAAAAGTTTTATTTACAAAGATTGTCCATGATGATAACATTTTGTAAATTAGGCAGATTCACCCTCGTGACCTCCTTCACCCCCTCCAGATCCTTGGGTAAGCATTGAAGAGGATGGACTTTGTCCAAGCGGCCATGTTTTCTGTATTGAGGGACAGATTGGGGCACTTATCACAAGAGCAGAAGGATTTTGGAAACTGGGGTTTTGTTTTGTTCACAATACTGAGGACGGTATTTCTCAGAACTCTCGTTTTTAAAACTACTAACAGAAAGTTCTCTTATCTTCTCAATTAGTAGGGAAGTGTCTACATTCGCACGTATTTTAGTCATTCTTTATTCACGAAAACTCACAATTTAAACGTTATAAACATACGAGTCGTGCCCACACATTTTGTACAAAGAGCCAACGTGTTAATTTAGAATATTGATTGCTTTTAGAATTTAGCTATCATGGGTTACCTTTTTTTTAACTGAAATGAGTTCACTTGTGCTGCTTTCTCAGATTACCAGAAATTTTCTGTAACAGAACACTTGGTTGTCATCTTTCTTTTACTACCCACACACCAAAGAAACACTGGATCTATTTTCTTTAGGACCCATAGCCACAGACAGAAGACATACTAGACACTTGCCATAATGTTCTGGATTTTTTAAAATCAATTTTCTTTTATATGTAGTTGTTTAAGCTCAGTTGGCCAGTGAAGAATTCAATCCCTGCTGGCCTCATTACTGTGTGTTTCGAAATCCAAGTTCATTTTCTGTTAGTCGTGGATCTGCTTAGTTTGTGCACGATCTAAAAGGCCCTGCCATTAGGGGATTTCTTCCCCCACGAGATTCATTCGGCAGGTGCTCCCGACGAGAGCCTACCCGCGTGTGACATTTCTTAGAAATCTTTATTGCTTCGAGGACGCAGTTTTTGCTCAGCGAGACTTAAGAAATTCAAAGTTTGTCCTTCAGAACACTGAGGCTTTTTTTTCTCCATCATGGAGAAAGCAAATAAAAAATATTCTCCAAACGAGATTTTTTTTTCAGTGAGATTTGCCTTGTCATTCTCTCCATGACAGTCTGTCAAGGAGACTGGTGAGGAAAAGCCTTTATTGACAAGTGTGACACAAAGAAAAAAATTCCCATGAAAATACCTGACATCATTGTCTTTTGTTTTTCTGGTGTGGTTGGGCCAGGGGGCCTCGAGAACTCATTTTGAGGCTCGCTCTGCCCATTCCCGTTCTTTCAGGGGTAAAGGGGGATATATATTATAGATATGGTGGTACTTTGCCTCCAGACAAGAGGATGAGGTGCATGGGTTTTCCTAATGTCGATGTGATTAATTACCACCCGGGGTGTGCTATAATTCACTTCTGTCTAGGAGATCGGTCTTGTTGACCTTTTTGAGACTGTTCATCCTAGGGAGCTCTGGGTGTTTTTAGATAGCAGGTCAGCCACCTTTGGTCTATGTCAGAACTCCATGATCTGGGGTCTACTTTTTTTTTAATAGAAAATGGCAATGGTATAGACATTTTTAAAAAACCAAAGACATTTAAATCTTGTTAGATGGAAGTCCAAAAGCTTTCAGACAAAAGGGATGGCTAATCAGAACCAGAGTGGAGGATCAGCTAATTGGGAGTTGGGAAAGGAAGTTGACTCAGAGTTGAGTGCATCGTTTAACCAGGAGTCAATAATCACGGGTCGATTGAGCCTGCAGTGAGATCGGGAATGAGAAAAGGCTTTAGGAAACTGATTTATCTTATACCCTCACTCAGAGCAATCAGCAAAACTTTAAAAACCGAGGGATTTTTGTTGTCACTGTTAACTAGAAGCACTTTACATACTTAGAGATGATCTGATCCCTTGTTCATGGTGGAGCTCCTGCTTGTTAGGCTCTACTTCGGAGATTGCTTTCTCATTTTGCATCAATGCAAGCATTCTCTTACATACACATTTTAACCGCTGGGTTTTTTTTTTCCACCCTTCTTTCTGCTTCTTTAAATCTTGTCTTTACGAGGTGCAAAAAAAAAAATTTGTAAATAGTTTATTAAAAATCGAAACTGGTATTTTTTAAAATGAAAAGCCATAGAACTTGGTATGTATCATGTTTTCCATTTTAAAATCATTTATTGAAACAACGTAATAGTAAAATCCACAGACACCAAAAAGGTTGTTTGAAATGAGATGTGTTTGAGAAATTTTTTTGTAATAGAATATATAATTTTTAAAATGTTTTGCACATGTGTAAGTTAACAGGGAATAAAAATGGAGTGTCAGTATCAAGTGTGATTGACTGGTTCATTTGGGGTGATTATGAGAAAAGAACACAATCACTTTTTTGCTGAAAAATCCAAATCTGAAAGCTCTTTGCAGTGTCATAATATAGAAATTACCACTTACTCTGCAACTTCCAAACTAATTATGACTAACCACAAATGTTTTCTAAACTGATATTGTATTACTGCAATAAATCTAAACAGTATTCTATCTAGGTATTTGTCCTTTTTCAAGTCCTGACTTTTTCTTTCTACTGGGATACAATGGACAGTAAGGATTAGAATGAAATTTGATAACTATAGTAATTTAAGAGTTGACAGTACATAATTATCTAGCTAGCTAAGAAAAAAACAGAGCTACAAAGGCCTTAATGGGAAGGTATTGTCAGAACAATTGTGGAAGACCTAAGCTGTTTCCCTGAGGTGTCTGGAACCCTCTGAGGGTGCATGAGCCTTGAAACCTGGACAGTTCCACCCGGGGTAAAATTAGGAAGGGCTGGAGAAGGGTAACCAGAAATATGTCCTTATGTATTATGTCTTCCTGAAACCAAATAAAAGAAACTCTTCCTAGGTTTGATGCTGATTCATACGCAAACACAGCTTGTGGGAGGTTGGAGGCCTAGTCATAGTAACAGCATGATGACAAAGCTGATGTTTGCCAGGAACAAACCTGTTGCCCTGAGATGGGAGCAGTGAGCTGATTTACTAGTAAAAGGCAGGTGGAGGACCACACAAAATACAGGTAGATGTTGCAATTAGCCCAAGGAGCCATTGGGCAGAATTAGCTGTTCCTGGGATCATGTCACCCCCACCCCTAGTGGAACCATTTCCCGACCTCTTGTCATTCCTGTTAGGGCATCCACCTGGTTGTTGAGTTCAGCAGAGCATTTATGATGTCTGATGAATCCCTATACACCTCACAATTCCAAGCATAAGGAGTCATGGGTAAAGTTTCCCTGTTGTTTCTGACTCCAAAGGGGGATATTCTTATCTATATATCCCTTGACCACTGCCCAGGAAACAGTACGGATAAAGATCTTAATCTACTACATCTCTCAGGGCTGTCATGCCAGTAATGTGGCTTATATACAGCTCAGCCAACTTGGAGCTCTTGCCAAAACCTCAGTGCCTTAAGGTGGCCTTCATTGCTAGACTGATGGATGCAAGGTCAGGTTGCACATGCCTCTCTCACGTAAGGCTTGATGAACCAGGCAGTATCCCTATAGGTTAGGTCTAGCAGAGGAGGCAGAACATCAGGGCTGGGAATGGAGGCTATCATTTCTACCAAAATTGTACCTATTCATAGTCACTGCCAACAGTGCTCTGTGGCCTTCTCCGTAGGTAGGGCATGTGTTACCGCTGGTGCCCATCCCTAATGTTTGCTGCACTGGGGAGCTCAAGTAGTAATGTCTGGCAGTCATGTCTTCCTTTCCCCCGTTATGCCCAAAAACTTGATTAATCAAAGCTGGACCCTGGATTTTCTTAGCTATCTCCCATCTCTTGACCCCACTTCGATAATAGGGGTCTGTGCCACTGGTTGTATCGGATCTGATCAACATGACATCATCACTATAGTGGCGGACGTCATTGCCCCCAGGAAGTGGAGCCTCATTGAGGTTTCCAAATACCAGATGGCCTTAGGGAAGGACAGTGGAGGTAAAAGGGACTCACTCCATTCTCAGGTGACAATGAACATGCTCCTGCCTGGCTCAACTATAGGAAGAGGGAAAAATCATTAGCAGTCACACCACCCCATGGAGAGGGTCAAGAACAGAAGCAGCGATCAGCAAGACAGTCCTGTCACATGGAGTCGCCGTAAGAGGAATTGGTGTCATGGAATACTCTGGCCACTCGTTTCCATAATTCAGAAGGCTGCAAGTCACCCTTCCTGCCTGGCATTGCTTGGTGTCAACCGGTGGCTCATCTTGTGCTGCTCCAAGGGTCTCTGCTGGGCTCTAGCCATAAGAACTGGGTATGGAGATTGCTCTGAGAGCTGGTATGGGTAATGAAGAACTCTCCTCTCAGTTATCTGCCCCCCCAAAACATCACATGAAAACCAGTTTGCAGACTTTCAGTTAAAATGGCAATAGGAAAAATAAACGAGTAAAATGACAATAGGAAGGTTGGGAAGAGTGGCCCAGTTCTCCCACATATACTCAATCCAGTGAACATCTAAAAAGGGCACTGAATTGGGTAACAACCAAGAAATCCAAAGAGAAGCCTCCAGCTAAGCCAAGGACTACAACTTCACGAGAAGGCAGTGAGGAAACTGAGGGCATCAGACAAGAAGAACTAACATGTGCCAGGCACTTAACAAACATTGTCCCACTTGATGCAGTTAGGTAGGTGCTGTTATGACATATATACATGTATATTTATGGGGGTGTGTACACACATAAATAATGCTATTATGATCCCCATTGTACAGCTGAGGAAACAAACTGAAATTAAATGGCATGCCCAGGGTGGCACAGATGATAGACGAGTCTGGATTTGACCTTGGCTCTTCTTGACTCCAGGCCTATGTCATGGTAATGAGAATGTGAAGATCTTCTCTGCCTCTTAATAAACCTAAAGGAATTTGAAGATCATCACTGCTATGAAAATATACTCTGCTCCCCAATAGACTGAATGTGGTCCCATGGAGCCTGTGGTGGAGGAGTTGGCTGGAGGGTGGAGCAGAGCCCCCAGGAAGCTGGGAGTCAGAGCAAGCCAGGTGGTTGGGAGGAGAGCAGGCTCAGGTGCCGTGGGCTGCTCAGTGTCCAGCACTAAGCATGATGGGAGATGTGAATAAGAAATGACCAGGCCATGTGGGTAGTTCAAGGAAGAACCATGAACTCTGTTGAATGATTCTTTGAACAAGGCTTTTTATAGAGCAAATGAGACAAAAGAGTAAAGGACTCGAGTCTCCCTGACATCATCTTAGTCTGTTACAGCCTGGAAGTAGTGCCGAACGGATAATTTGATAAGGGCGTGTCAGCTAGGTGCCTAAAGTCTTGAGGTAAAGCCTTTGATCTCAAAATCTCAAGTAAAATCCTTCTAAGTGTAGCCCATGACAAAAGGGGCCCAAGGAGCAAGCCTAACAAAAAGCCCTGTTTTAGAGCACACTGTGAAGCTTTTTATCTGAGTCCTGGATCAGGCCTCCTTGGCTCCCCACACTCAGGCAAGGCTCATGAGTAAATAGTGGTCTTATATTGGTTTGTGGGAAGGCTAGGAGAGAGAGAGAGAGAGCACAAGAGCTGCCAGCTGCCCAGGACTTCGGAGGGCCAGTTGGAGCTGCCAAAAACTGAGGAGGTATGATTGTGGTGCTGGTACTCTGTCTGTCTTGATGTTACTTTGTCAGATTTGTTGATGGAGGCCTCTGACCTTGTTGTTGGGTCTAGGCTGATTTCACACGCAGAGAGTAAATTAATGAGGACGTCGGCAATGTGTATGAATGTTATTGTGGCCTTGTTAAGTCTTGTCTCCCCAGGAACAGAAACTGCTGAGAACTTCCCTCACGTCAAGATGAAGAAAAGACCTCCCTTGGGTACTGAATGCTGGGATGATTTTGTAACCTGGTTGTGACCCAGGGGTGGATGGCCTTTGTGCTCTCCACTGCCCCTTGAGAGGGTGCTCGGTGGTGACCGATGATATTGTAATCCAGCTGTGAGCCAGGGGGGGAAAATTTTTGACCTTTGTACTTTGTGACTGGCCGAATGAAGGAGGATCTGAGGTCAGAAGCACCATCCACCATGACCCAGGGCTAGAGATGACTACAAAAACTAAGCTGCTAATTAAAAAAAAAAGGCAAAGGAGTAAGAATGCAGCCACAGAGAATTACTATGGGAATAGAGAAGACTGGGGTGCATCTTCAGAGGAGGAAGCTGACATAAAGAAACCCTCTTCTGCACCAAAGAGTAACGTGGTTGCCTGCCCAAAAATAATTCATAGAAGAACTTTAAAAAAACTTTTTTTTAATCAAATGAAAGAGCCTGAGGAAAAACTAAAAAGAAGTAATAACAATCCAAAACAAAAACAAAAACAAACCAAGATTATGAAAAGAAAGTCAACCAATTAGAAAAGGAGATCCTGAATTTTAAGAAAGAAAATGACTCCTTGAAAATCAGAATTGGGCAAGGGGAAGCTAGAGAAGTTATAAGAGAACAAGAAATAATAAAATAAAATATAAAGAATGAAAAAATAGAAAAGCATGTGAAATATCTCATAAGAAAAACAACTGATCTAAAGAACAGATCAAGAAGAAAAAAAACATAAGAATAATTTGACTACCTAAAAGCAATGATAAAAAAAAACCAAACAGTTAAAGAAAATTGTCTTCCCAATTGACAAATAGTCAAAGGATATGAACAGGCAATTTTCAGAGGTAGAAATTAAAGATATCTATAAGCATATGAAAAAATGCTCTAAATCACTATTGATTTGAGAAATGCAAATCAAAACAATTTTGAAGTACTACATCTCACCAGCCAGATTGGCTAAGATGACAAAACAGGAAAATGACAAATGCTGGAGAGGATGTGGAAAAATTGGAATACTAATGCATTGTTGGTGGAGTTGTGAACTGATACAACCATTCTGGAGAGCAATCTGGAACTATGCCCAAAGGGCTATAAATAATTGCATACCCTTTGACCCAGCAATACCACTGTTGGAGTTATATCCCAAAGAGATCACAGTAGTGGGAAAAGGACCCATATGTACAAAAATATTTATTGCAGCTCTCTTTGTGGTGGCAAAAAACTGGAAATATAGGGGATGTCCATCAATTGGGGAATGGCTGAACAGATTATGGTATATGAATGTAATGCAATACTATTGAGCTTTAAGAAATGGGAAGGAGATGGACCTCATATTTACCTGGAGAGGCTTATACGGACTGATGCTAAGTGAGAAGAGCAGAACCAGGCAAAATTTGTACATAATCACAGACACATCATATGTGTGATGACCAACCTTGATAAACTGGACTCTCCTCAGCAATGCACAGCTTAAAAGACAACTCTACAAGTCTCAGGATGGAAGGAGATGTCTACATTCAGAGAAAGATCTAGAAAGAACAGAGTTTAAATGGAGACTGAAGCAATACATGCTATTGTTCTTTTTCATGTTTGGTTTTGTTTCTTTTTTCCCCGTTGTTCACTCATTGGTTACAACCCTTCTATACAACCAGACTGTTGTACAATGTGAAAGTATTTGCAGATCCTATACATGACTGCACGCCACCATGGGGGGGAGGGGAGAAGGGAGGGGAGAAAATCTGAAACTCAAAGGATTGAGGAACTGAATCTTGTAAACTAAAAGTAAATTTTCAAAAAATTTTTTAAAAATTGTCTTTAGAACAAGATAAGTAGAAAAAATCCACAATTACCACCTGAAAGAGATCCTATGAGGAAAACTCATAGGAATATCATAAATTCCCAAACGCCCAGCTCAAGGTTAGAATATTATGAAAAACAAGAAGAAAAAAAAACAATTGAAATAGGGCAGTGCCACAATTAGACTCACACAAGACCAAGCTGTGGTGACATTAAAAGCTGCAGGTCTTGGAACACTATATATGGAAGAGCAAATGAACTGGGTTTCTGGCCAAAAATAACGGACCCAGCAAAGCTAAACATAATTCTGAATTGAAAAAAAAAAATGGACATTTATCGAACTGTCGGACTGTCAGGATTTTGTTAAAAACAAACAAACACACAAACACCTGAACTTAATAGAGGATTTGACATAAGAGCCAAGAGAAATACAAGGTACATGCCAAAGACTAATTAATTACAAGGGACTCAATAAGGACAGACTGTTTACCTTTTATGAATGTAAAATGTAAAATATATTTCCAAGACTGTAATAAGTCACTGGGTAGCTTGTAAGATTGGAGTAAACCTGAGTAAGATTTTTAAAAGTAAAACCACTTAGGAACAGCTAAACAGAATAATTATCTTATACAAATGAGGTGCAAGAGGAAGAACCAATGCAGCAAAATAGATGGAGGAGGAGGCTGGTAGTTCTGTAAACCCACTTTCTTCTGGAATGGGTTCAAGAGGGAACAATACATATGTGTGTGTGTATGTGACACACACACACACACATATATATTATATATAGTGTAAAAGTCTTCTAAATTCAGAAAGAAAGAAAATGCTAAGGGGATAGGGAGAGGGCAGAGGATAAGAGAGGGATCTTTAGAGAAGAGGGTGAGGAAATAGGTTAAAGGGGAAGTATAGAAAGATGTTTAGGTTAATGGGAATGGGAGGATAAGGGAGGGATCCTCGCAGGGGGTGGAGATCAAGGAATAGAAGGGCAAAGGGAGCAGTAAAGTAGAGGAGTCACAAGGGATAGGAAATGAGAAATGTGCACAAACATAAAATAAAGATGAGGAGTAGAATTTATTAGGGAAAAGGAGCAGGAGGAGGAATCACGATCTTGGACAAAGTTAAGACTAAAATAAATTTAACAAAAGAGAAAAATAGGGAAACTACACTATATGTCAGTCTGTTTGTCCGTTTTTTTGTTTTTGTTTTTTTGACTAAAACAACTAGATAGTAAAAGGTGGAAATATTTCTGTGGTGTAAGAAAGACGAATTGGTGGACTTGGAACAATATGGAAAGACTTGGACTTACGAAAGAAGAGGTTATTCACCTTCAAAAAATGGAGGACAGTTAAGTATATATAGTACCATCTTACATAGATGCATATGAACGTATGTCTGTATATGACGATTATCAATAACAAAGTAAATTTATGTGTAAGTGTATGTATGTATGTGTACATTGTGTTCATGTACATATCTTTGTGTGTATATGTCTGTATGTGTGTGTATTTCTATATGTATATCCATGCATATGTGTGTGTGTGTGTATCTGCACTTAACTGTATCCTGGGAGGGGAGAGAGGAAGGGGAAAAAAGAACAAAGTAAAAAGTACGCAGCAGAGAGCCAAAGAAAACTTACACGGATGCCAAGAGGGGAACAGTTCTCCATACAGCCTGGCGCATTCCTTATACCGGCTTCCTCGACATGGAAATGTATTGCTGTATAATTTGGATTCTTTCTCACATTCTGCAGTACACGTCAACGCTTTTTTATTTTCTTATTTTATATTATTTTAGTATTTGAGTTTCTTTTTTCTTTTCTTATTTTGCATTTCAGTTTACATTTTTAAAAAAAAATTTACAAATAAAAAAAATTCATAGATTCTTTAAGGATCCATGGATCCCATCCATGGATCCCTGCTCTAAACTGAGAGCAAACTGTCCATCCAGGGTTGGTTTATAAAGTTCCTACAAGGCTTTTCTTGGTTTAATAGCAAGAGAATTTTAACAAGGAGTGTGATACCAGGAAGGGAAGACCTATTTTTCTCTAGAAGGAGTCCAGGTATGTATCTGGTGTGGTATACTGATAGCAAAAGGAACTAATGGGCTTTTTTTCATTTTTATAAATTTTTTATTTTAAACTTAAATAAAAAATGAGGAAACAAAAAAGACACATTGCTACGTACATGGCAGACCATAAGATAGGATTCGATATAAAACAATAAATTTCCATTTCAAAAAAACCTGTATAACAAATACCACTCACTGTTTTTGAAGCTGCCCAGCTTTTCTTGGCTTCCTTCTTGTTTTGCTTTTTTCTGTTCTCAGCTGTGCACTTCTCTTCCCTCTCCCTTCTCCCCAACCCTAAAGAAGGCTAAAATTACGAGTGGATACACACACATATCTGTAAACATACACATATGTGCACATACATGCTCATGTACATATATGTAAGACCAGACTATGCTTATTTCCACCTGTCATCTGTTTCTCTGAAGGTGAATAGCCTCTTCCTTCATAGGTCCAAGTCTTCCCACATTTTTCTAAACCAACCATCTCATCATTTCCTACACCCCAGCAACATTCCAATCGAATCACATCCTATTTGAGATTGTCTATGAACGTTTCCCCCAATTTTCTGCATTCGTTCTATTCTTGGCTACATAGGTTTATTTATACAAGAAAATTTTAATTTAAAATAATTTAAATGATCCTTTTGACACTTCAACAAAGCTCTCCCTTATAATATAGTTTAAGGTGTGATACTGCAGAGTCTACTTCCTTTACATCTTTTTTCTTGGTTTCTTGGAAGTTCTTGACCTTTTAATCTTCCAAAGTAATTTCATTATTTTTTCTCACTCAGTAAAATAATTTTTTTTAGTAATTTAATTGGATAACATTGAATAAATAGATTAGTTAGGTAAAATTATTTTGACTTTACCTATCCATGAACAATAAATATTACTTCAGTTATTTAGATCTGAGTTTTTTTGTATAAAAAGTGTTTTGTTGGGGAGGGTAGGTGGTGCAGTACGTAGAGCACCGGTCCTGGAGTCAAGGAGGACCTGGGTTCAAATCTGGCCTCAAACACTTAACACAAAACCTAGCCATGTGACCTTAGGCAAGTCGCTTAACCCCCAATTGCCTTCCAAAAAAAAAAGGGGGTTTTGTTTATATTCATATAGTTCCTGTCTCTGTTTTGCAAGTATGTACTCCAGTATTTTGTACTGTCTAGGTATTTCAAATGATCTAAAATAATATTGAATAATATTGCTGACCCATAATGTAGTTCCTCTACTTTTCACTTTTCTTTAACTGAGATCATGATTACTATCTCTGCTTATTTTACATAATAAATTCTACTCCTGTCCTTTATTTTTATCTTTGTGTATCTCTTCTTTTTATGTTTCCTTTATATTTATGAAACAATGTTTCAACATATTGTTGAATTCAAAATTTTAATCTATTACTATCCCTTTGTTTTATGAGTAAATTCACACATTCACATTCTAAACTACAGTTACTTGTGTATTTTCCTCCTTCCTATTTTTCCTCACTCTACTTATCCTATTACCCAATCTCTCCTCACTCCTCTGCTTTATTTCTACCCACTACATTGCCCTCCTATTCCTTAAGCTACCCACCCCTCCAAGAGTCTCTCTCTCCAACCTCTTTGCCTTCCTTATGAAATGAGAAGACTTGTCTTTCTAGATACATGGTGCTCCCTCTTTCCCCATTCCTATGAGAGTAGTTCCACCAGCTGCCGTCCCCTTACTAGCTTCTTTTTATGCTTCATTCGTATCACTCCTTTTTATCTCTCCCTACAGTTTTCCTTTAGAATGACTCCATCATACTGAGCTCAGCCCAAGCCTTTCTTTCAAACTACCCAAGTAATGATCATCTGAATCATGAGTACCGTTAATATTTGGATATATATGAACTGAACAATTTGACCTCATCGAGTCCCTTATGATTGGTCGTTAATGTTTACCTTGTATTTCTCCTGGATGTTAGCATGTCAAATTTCCCTTAAGTTCTGGGGGTTTTGTCATTAAAACCTGAAAGTCATTCAGTGTTAAATGCACTTTTTTTTCATTCAGGATTATATTTAACTTTGGGGGGTAAATTACCCTTGATCATAACCCCAGCTTTTTTGTTCTATGGAATGTTGTGTTCCAAGACCCATGGTCCTTCAATGTAGTAACTGCTAGGTCTGTTTAACCCTTATTGTAGCTCTATATTAAAATTATTTTTTCTGTTCTTTGCAATATTATGTCCTTAATCTGGGAGCTTTGAAACCTGGCTAAATTTTCCTGTAAGTTTGCATCCTGGGCTCTCTTTCAGACGGTATTTGGTGGACTTTTTTTTCTATTTCTGCTTTGCCTTCTTGTTTTAGAACTTCAGGGCAATTTTCCTTGATAATTTTTTGTAATATTTTAGCGATTCTTTTTTCAATCATAATTTTCAGGTAGTTTAACTATTCTTATATTATTTCTCCTTGATCTGTTCTCCAAATCAGTTGTTTTTCTGATGTGATGTTTCACTTTCTTTCCTGTTTTTTCATTCTTTTGATTTTATGACTTCCTGATGCCTTAAAACGTCATTAGCTTCCCCTTGCCCAATTCTAGTTTTTAAGGAATTATTTTCTTAAGTTTTTGATTCTATTTCAAGTTTGCTTGACTTTCTTTTCATGATATTTTTGGATGGTTATTTTTTTTTCCCTTGATCTCTCCTTTGATTTTTATAATCCTTTAAGTTCTTCCAAGAACTCTTTTTGTCACTGGACCTATTTGACATTTCTCATTGAAAAGGAGTGGCTTTTTTTTTTTAAAGCTCTTTTATCTTCTTCTGAATATGAACCCAGATTTTCTCTATCCCCATAGTAACTATGGTTGGGTTCTTTATCCTTTGATTTAATTTTTTTATTAATTAAATTAATAAACATTAATTTTAACTTTTTTTTAGCAGCTATTAGTGTAATCAAGTTGTAGTCCCAAGTAATGAGGAATGATGCCCCAAGTAGCAGGTCCTTCTGAATGTTATTTTTTGAGGTCTTTCTTGGGGCCCAACTTTGGGCTCTCCTTTCAACTCCTAAGCCACAGCTATGGCACCCAGCCACACTGTCCCACAAATGATCTTGCTCCCTGTGGTCCCTCAGGTGGCTGCAAACTAAAGCTTTTCTCGCTGCCCTGGAATTGAAACCAGGGACTCTGCTCTCTTGCAACTGCCCACAGCCAACGGGATCCCCACCCCTCATTACTGCACTCACCAGATGTTCTAGCTCCTTTCCCCAGGCACAGCCCAGGATGCATCTGGTTAGCACAGCTGTGCCTGGCGTTCCTGAACAGTGGAAGAGCCTTCAGTCTTCTCCCAGTCAGTTGTCAGAAACCCATACTGTCTGCAAAATAAGTTTCTAAGGCTGAGGCTGTCTCTCAACCCAACTGCCCACAGAGCTTATTGATTGATTCTGCAAGAATCAGCCTGGAATCTTCTCATATTATCTTAGGAGGATGAGAGCTTTACCCTGCGTTTATTTCTGCCACCCTGAGGAAATCTGGAGAGGTGACAGTTTTCTGACCTACTCTACCATCTTCCCTCTAATGGGCTTTTCAAACCATGTCAGCAGCAGGAGTCCGCGAGGCTTGCGGAGTTCAAAGACACTATGGTAACATGGGGTAAAGTAAGCTCCATGCCTTTCTGCCCCATTGAGCGGGGTTTCAGAAACTTGAGGCCTGTGTGCTGTTGATTCATTCAAGGTAACAGTACTCTATGGCAAAGTGTCTTTTTATTTGTTCTCATTTGTGATCTGAAATAACAGCTCTGTGAAGTAGGAAAGGGAGGAGAGTAAGGAATGTGCCCATTTTATAAACAAAGTAATGACTTGTCCAAGGTAATGCACACAGTAGGGTATGTAGTCAAGACAGGCTATGAACACGGGTTTTCTCATTTAAAAGCCAGGGCCCTTTCTGCCACACCGGGGCTGGCCCTATAGCATTGAGCCTTAACCCCGCTATATTTCACATTCTCCACTGCCTGTTTCTTATGCTTTATGACATTTTGATCTCATCCACAACTCGGCCTCAAAAGTATGTCTGCCTCCTGTATAACTAAGAAATATGGTCCGGGATGTCAAGTGAAGGACTGACAGGATTTAAAAGTCTAAAAGTAACATCGATTTTTTCAATTTATCATTTTATTTTTTAAAACATACATACTTTCCATAAAGCCTTGACAACCAGGCCCTTAACGATTTCCCCATTCTATGAGCTGCATTTACAGTTAAGTACTACATACAATGATTCATGTGTCATTAGTCTCCTCAGTAAGACTTAAGTTCCTTAAGGGTAGGGACAGTTGTCTATATTCATCAGGGTCCTCCTCACCCCTAAATATTAAGTACCAGGCATTGTACAAGGAATAACGACTGGATTAATAGGCAAAACTCACTAGAGATCCATCTCTTCCAACTACTTGTAGTGTTATTACCTTTCTAAGGTTCAATTTTATCTGTAAAAGGGGACTACCTTCAAAACAACTCTATTAAATGGCTTGTAGATAAAAATGTGTATACCTGAAAGCGCTATTGTGCAATTAAATATGTGTGGACTGAATAATTTTTATTACACAGGTTTTAGAAATAACTCGTA
The DNA here is from genome assembly GCA_028646515.1 of Pseudochirops corinnae. NCBI lineage: Eukaryota > Metazoa > Chordata > Mammalia > Diprotodontia > Pseudocheiridae > Pseudochirops > Pseudochirops corinnae. The sequence goes on along the minus strand of CM053589.1, from coordinate 1,127,633 downwards.
TCATGCCTGCAAATAAATGTTTCTTTGACAAATTATTCAGCTGCAGCAAGGGAGAAGGCCTGGTTCAATAGAACTGGTCTTAGATTTGGAGTTTAAGACCTGGGTTCAAATCCCAGCTCTGCCGTTTGTAAGGCCTGTATGGCTTGGGTAAAGACATTTAAATCTTTTCTGGTCTGTTTCTTCATCTGCAAAAGGAAGAGATCAGTTGACTCCAAAGCTCTCTCCTAGTTCTAAATCTATGACCCTATGGCCAACAACTCACCAAGTTTTAAAGAAGTGGTTCTCAACCTGCCTAATGCTGCGACCCTTTAATACTCGTATGTGGGCATGTCTGCACGTGGACAGACCCGCCTGGAGATGGATAGTGTTTTCCGATTGGGCAACCCCGTTCAACCCCCAAAGGGGTTGTGACCCACAGGTTGAGAACTGCTGTTTTAAAGGGTTACAAATCTATTCTCCTTCCCTTGCTTCTGAATTTAGTGCCTTTCCCAACCAAAATGGGTCACATAACTTCAGCAGAAAACTTCAGTCTTCAATATTCACACAACTACAAGCATTCACATGATTATTAGTAACCTCATTTTCACTTTTATGTTGACAACTATGCACGCTCATGGTTATGCACAGTAGAGAAAAAAGTGAAAGGCACAATGCAAGTTTATTGTCTACAAAAAGGAGTTAAGTATTCCTAAGTGGTTTTGAATCCCCTCCAGAAAAGGGTGATGAACTGAAAAAATGGGAAAGTGGCTTAAGTTGGTGGGCCATCCCCTACCTCTAGCTGCCCACTGACCTGTGGCAGAGCTCTACCAAGATAAACTTCTCATCAGGGAACAGTTCAGCCATGGAGCCAGAAAGTGGATAAAAGATGGCAAGTTCTCTCTCTCCTTTTTAACCCCAGGGTTCTTCTAACATCATGGCCTGAGCCTTTCTCTGTCCAATCCGGGGTTGCCTCTAATATCCCCTGCATTTTATGGGTTATTTCATAGTTTCTGCTAGGAAAAGTGCATATTATCAGAAGTAATAATGTTATAAAGAAGTGTATGCAGAAAAGTATTTTCAGAAATCTGTAACGTAAGTTTTTGGTGGTCACAAGAACCTGGCAACTCCCTGTTTCCCAGAGGTTCAATATAACTTTCCTTTTTTACTTTTGAGCCATTTTTTAGAATGTTACCCCCACGAAAGTTGACTGATTGTACACCGAAAAATAAGACCAATTATCGACCATGGTCTGGGCTCAATTTTTATACAAGCCAACTCTGGGCAAAGAGTGTGGCCTATGTTCAGATCCAGACAGTATAAAAAAAGGGAGGGAGGGTTTATTTTCTTAGAATCAACTCCTAGAACTCCAAGGATATTTAGATACAAAACTCTTTAATTTTACAGATGAGGAAACTGAAGTCCAGTAAAATGGCTTGCCCAAAGTCACAGCTAAATAAATCACAGAGCTGGGACTCAACTTCAAGTCCTCTGACTCTGAGTCTACAGTTCTTTCCCCCCAATCTGAAATCTTTTTCTTCTTGCCACAACTGCCTCCCATTCAAAACACTGGAAAAAAAAAGTCTCTGTAAAACTCAGGTCCTATTTAGAATTTATATTTTATTGAAGTTTAAAAAAAGTTATAACCAGACAATATGGATAAAGTAAACAATTTTATAATTTGACTGTACAGTACTCTTTATTCACTGGTTTTCACTAATATAATAGAAGGTTTTCTTTTAACGCTGTCCAGTTAAGCCATCATCTTAGGATTTTTTAACAAGCAATCCCCTCAGTGTTTAGAGTTTCTTCCCAGAAACATTCATATATTATATTGGAAACATTCATATTTTATTCTGGAAACATTCATGTTTTATACAGGATATACAAATCTGAGACAAGATACTTGGGCACCCAGCTAGGGCTGCAACGTTCTGCACGCTGCATTGTAGTGATTAAGTTGTTCAGCCAGCTGTTCACTATGTACAGGTTTTTAATGATGCTATTTACAGAGGAGCTAAAAGTGCTCATCTCCAAGTCAAGGCCACACTCTGGTTTCATAGCCTGTGAAAACAGAACAATTATATACACTGTAAACAGCACAGGGCATGACATTCATTGGCTAATCACAAGTAACAGCCTCGGAGAATCGAGCATACAGTGATGAGTGATTTCTTTAAAAACCATATACCAGAATTTGTACATTTGAGTGAGTGTCACTCCCTTCCAAGTAAGGAGACTATATACTTATCCCACTAATCCTCATCTGCAAAGTGTCTCCTGTCATTCAAACCACTTTCAACTTGAGACATTCTCCATTTATTATACCACTCCGCTCTTACCTCACTGGCCTCTCTAAAACATGAATGGCCATCTAAAATGCACAGTTCACTGATGTCAAAAAAAAAATACAGTTGTTTTAAATTGTTTTAAAATAAAATCACCCATTGCCTTAGAGTTAAATCTCATACAGGATCCAAAAGTCCTCTTCAGCTTCTTGGTTTTTTATGGACACCGCAGCTTTAACCACGCAGATCAGGAACCCAATGATTATCATGAAGACCCAACTTACAGCCAGGGACACCTTTCTGAGACCGGTGACAGCACATCCAGTATCCAGGGCCATATGGCAAGGCTTGACAGTAGGGCTTTGGATGCCACCGGCAAAGTGAAACATCCCCTTTAACATACTTTTTTTTGCACTTCTTACAGGGATCTTCTTTATAGCGTGGATCTCGGACCCAGCGAGAATCTGCTGGTCTGATGTTATAGTATTCAATGATGAATTTAAAATAGCAGCAAGTGCATTTAAGAGCTACCAAACTCTTGGTTGGAAGAAACTTGAAGATTTTCACCATTATATGATGCGGCAAGAAGGCCATATACTGAGGGGGCTCCAGCAGCTGTTTAATTTTAAACCTAGTCTCCAAAAAATCATGAGACACCTTCTTCTTCAAGCAGGAACTCTCTAGAGCCTGCAATGGGTTCCTCATAGTACTTTCCATAGCAGCATCAGCCAGTGCAAAGGGCTCCACTACTGAAACACTTTTTCCCCTAAGTTCTGTATCATCTTTACAAGAATCCTCATTTGGGAAGGATCTTGTGGAATCTCTTGTGCTTTCACTTAACTTGGAACAATTTTTTTCAGGTTCACTGGGCTGAAGAAAGAACAGCATCCCTGGGAGTGGATCTTCACAAAGGCTTATACTAGAATCCTGGTTTTTCTCTGCCTTGGACACAGAAATGCTAGTAATCCACACAGACTCTCGCATTCTTTGATCAGGATTCTGGCTCGGAAATGGCACAGTCTTCTTAGTCATACAATCAATAGTTATACCTTTGTTTTGCACAGCATCTGATGGTAACTCTCTAGGTTGGGAACAGGTGAGAGGAAGGAAAGATGGCCCACTGAGTTCTTCAGTCATTTCGATGTCGCACCCACTCCTCGTTTTCACAGCAGTCTGCTGACTTGACTCTGATGGCACGCTGTCCATGTGGAAATCTGTGCCTGTTGGCAAGGACGCCGGGGAGGCACGTTCCCAAGACTGGGTTCCCTCTAGAGAAGAACAGTGATCAGCTCTCACAGAGGCGTGATCTCTAGTCACAGAAACGGCGGGATTTACTTCGTTTTCTGGGATCTCAGGCGATCCTTTCTCTGCTTCACTCTCACCCTCGTGGGTTCCATTTGCCAGCAACACCCGGCCCACGTGCCTCCGGAAGCTGTTATTTCTAGAAAGGCCTCCCCCCGTCTCACGTTCCCGCTGATGTTTCAAGCATTCCGATTCCAGCCTGGCTACCATGTCAAGCACATGCACAGTTTCACCCTGGGGTTTGCTGCCCTTGGAGTTTTCTCTAGGGGCAGTCTCCTCACAGGCTTCCAAGTCGCAGAACAGGTCCGATGCTGGGGGTATCTCTTTAGGCTGCCTAGCAAATCTCAGAGTGGCAGAGGAGTTTACACAGTTTTTGGTACATGTGGCCAGCAAAGCGTTCGCTCTCTGCTCCAGAAAAGCGACCATTTCGATGACTGATGCAGGCCTCCCTGTGGAGAACCCATTTCCACTGTCACTCATATAATGCAAAGAACAATGCTCAATACCACACGCAAAAGGCTCCAGCTGGCAGGATCTGACACTGCCCTCTTTCATCCTTTCTAACTGTATCCTGACTTTTGTAAGATCCACCGATTTCTTCCTTCGCTTGGTAGCTCTTTCATCAATATCCCAAGTGCTTTTAATTTTCATCGAGCCCGTCCTGTTGCTGCACTGATGAGCTGCAAAGAAGGCAATTTTCTCCTTAGTATTACCAGGCTTCACAACAGCCCAGAGACACAGCGGTTCTTCTTCTTCTACTGGCTGGATTGCCATGGAGGCTGGACTACTCTTGTCTTTAACACTCAAGCTCTCAGCAGGGCCTTTTCCACTCATGTTACACATAATATTGGATGAAGTAATCCCCAAAGGATCTGTTCTGGAGGGTACTTGAACGACCTGTGGTGAAGGAAGGACACTTAATCTTGTGGAGTTACCCGTAAATTTGTCTTCGTTTGTATATGCCTTCGGCGGCTCAAATGAGTTCTTAGAGCTTCATCGCCGATCTCCAAAGGTCAGTCTTTCTTTTGCAGTTTATGATACGGCTTTATACTTATGCCAGATGCCCTACAGGAAAGAAATGTAACATTAGTGAAATGATTTCTTTCTAGAACAAGAAGTCAAGAAAAGAAGTTAAGGATGGACCTGCATTTGTATGTGAATGTCAAGTAGTATCACTGTTATGAAAAACTATGAATATAAAGAAGTCAGAGACTGAGATTAAATTGTATGGGGTGAAGTTACCAAAATCAGAAAACGTTCACAAATGACTACAATGACGTAAAAGGGAATAAAGCAGCACGAGGTGACGGCCCGCTCACAAGAAAACACGCAGGGGAAACGCCGAGCGTCAGAACCGTGTGGCGGGTAGTTCTGCTGAACCGCTTTTGTCTTCTTTTTCATTTTTATTACAAATGGAGGGCTTGATGCATGGGGGAGAAGGGACATATATACTCATGAAGGTGATGTCAAAACAAGAATGTATCAGGAAGCTTTAAATACCAAGGAAATCTGGGCTTCCAGAATGACTTTGTTTTCAGCAAAGTCTGGCTTTGTCACAAAAACACCAAATAAGACTCAGATTTCAGCTGAATAAAAACATCTACCCACTAGATGAGGGGAAAAGGAAGGTGTATTTTAGATGCAAGGTGTGTTTATTACATTTTTTGCATGTAAAAATAATTTTAAAAATATTTTTAACATTTGTTTTTAAAACGGAGTTCCAGATTCTCTCTCTTCTCCCCTCCTACCCACCCCCACCACCGGGAAGACAAGCAATTCAATACAGTTACAGATGTGTAGTTGTGCAAAACATCTCCAGGGGCGCCTAGGTGGCGTAGTGAATGGAGCAGTGGCCCTGGAGTCCGGAGGAGCTGAGCGGAAATTAACGCTTACTAGCCTTGTGACCTTGGGCAAGTCACTTAACCTCCAAGTTAACCTGCCTTCCCCCTCCAAAAAAAGAAAAAAACCATTTCCATAGTAGTTTTAATGTGAAAACTTAATTATATTTGCCTCCACCCTATCCCATCCCTCATTTATTCTATTTTCTCTCTGACCCTGTCCCTTTTCAAAGGTGTTTGTTTCTGCCCCCCCTTACCCCCTAGGAACAGACACTCCACCGAGTGTGCGTTATTCCCTCCTTAAGCCGGATCCAGCGAGAGTGAGGCTGACTCACCCCCTTTCACCTTCCTGCTCTCCCCTCCCTTATGTGACCTATTCTCCTGCCTCCTTTATGAGATATTCCACCCCATTCTCTCTCCCCTTTCCCTTTTCCCAATACATTCCTCTCTCACCTCTTAATTTTTCTGGTATCCTCCCTTCACATGATTCAATTCGCCCTGTCCTTCTGTCTATGCAGACGTGTACACGCGTGCACACACGCAAACACACACACACAGAGGGCGTTTATTATAAAACAAACATGAAACAGAGCCAGTGCAGACACAAGTGACAGTGTCTACACTTTTTTCGACATCCGAGGACGTAAGCACCAGCCATCTGCGTAAATGACAAAGCTACCCCTTCCTTCCCGACCTACACTGCATATACGCCCGCCGGAACAGAGCTGGGCCCTAAGCTGACAGCTCAGACTAGTGAAAACTGTTGGTATTTCTCCTTCTCGCCTGTGCCTCTGGCTTTAACAAACACCGATTTTATTCCCTCGTGAAACAGTTCACTACATCTGGAACCACATACTGCCTTGCACTAGCCTAGCCTGCGGCAACGGCTTCACGAAAGGAAGGCAGATTTCATCTTCTGTTCCCAGGTGTGTGGAAATACTGCACTAAGAGCTTACCCCAGTGTTTTCTTCAAAAGGAGGGAAGCCGTCCTCAACACAACCGGCTCAAGGGACTTAAAGGCGCAGACGTTTAACCTTCTGACGCCTTCAATACAAAAGCCGGGGCGTGAGCCTCCTTTGTCAACTGTCACATATTCGACAAGTACCTCACTCCGATACCAAAGCTGGGATCGTGCTCAGGCCAGCTCGAGTCAGGCCCGATTCGCGCGTGAAGTTTCATAGCAGGGGAGGAGCCGGGAAGCGGCCAGAGCTCTCCCCAGCTTCCCTCAGAAACATTCAATCAAGACTCTAACTTAGGGGGGCTTCAGGAACAGTCTGTCTCACGGCGCAGGTAAACGGCAAGCCAGCAGGACGCTCTTAGGCCAGAGCACGGATCAGCAACCGAGGCCTGTGGCACGGTAAGCCAGATGTGAGGCCTCCAGCCCCAGCACGGGAGCCCTGGCACAACAGGTTCAACTAGGCCAGGCCACTCCAGAGCAGGGAGCAAGCCACAAGCTCCAGAGGCCGTAGCGCAGAAAGCCAGTGACCAGGTCCCTGACCCCCAGTGCAAGAAGCTTAGGACGGTGCTGTACCCCCTCTCCCCACTCCAGCTCTCCACTTTAACAGTCACAAAACAGGTTTTAAAATGAGCAAAAACCAGGAAAGAGCCCTGACCAAAGAAAGCTACTATGGTGACAGGAAGATCCAAACACAAACCCAGAAGAGGACGATGCCTACATGGGAAGCCTTAAAGAGAATATAAATTGGTCTCAAGCACAAAAGGCCTTTTTGGAAGAGCTCAAAAAGAATTTTAAAAATAAATTAAGAAAGCTTGAAGAAAAACTGGGAGAAGTTAGGCAACAGGGAATCAACAGCTTGGAAAAGGACGAAAGTTCACTGAAGAAAACGGTTCCTTAAAAAATACAACTGGCTAAATGGGAAAAATCCACTGGAAAAAAACTCATGAAAAAGAAGAAATGGTCCAATGGGAAAAGGCGGTACAAAACCTCTCTAAAGAAAATAATTGCTTAAAAATCAGAATTGGACAAGTGGGAAGGTAAGGACTCTATGAGACATTAAGAATCAAACAAAATCAAAAGAAAGAAAAAATATAAGAAAATGTAAAATACTCCATTGGAAAAACAATTGACCTTGAAAACAGATCCACAAGAGATCATTTAAGAATTACTGGGCTACCTGAAAATTATGATCAAAAAAAGCCTGGCATGTTTAAGAAATTATCAAGGAAAACTGCCTTGTTATTCTAGAACCAGAGGGTAATATATACAGTCACTGGAAGAATCCACCAACCACCTACTGAAAGAGATTCCAAAATGAAAACTCCAAGGAATGTTGTGGCCAAATTCCAGAATCAGCAAGTCAAGGAGAAAATACTGCAAACAGCCAGAAAGAAATAATTCTAACATCACAGAGCCACAGTCAGGATTACACAATATAAAATACTTGGGCGCTATCCTCCAAGACAGACCCGGGACTGTGTGAGTACAACTCTAAAGCACTTTTCACACAGAGTCGGATCTAAGCAACTGGAAAAATATCAACTGCCCGTGGGCAGAGCAAGCCAATATAATAAAAATGACAATTCTACCCTAAATTAATCTCTTTATTCGTGCCATGCCAATCAAACTATCAAAAACTGTTTTACAGAGCTAGAAAAAACCTGTAACAAAATTCATCTGGAAGAATGACGAGCTCAGGACATCAAAGGAAATTACAAAGTGGTAATTATCAACACGAGCGGCACTGGCCACGAAGCACGCGGGGTGGGGTTTTCTGCTTGTTTCCTCTTTCTCAGTTTTCCCCTCTGGCCCTAATTCTTCTTTTACAACACGACTAATGTGGAAATAGGTGTAATGTGATTTGTACACGTGCAGCCTGTGTCAGACTGCAGGAGGGTGGATCAGAGGAACAGATTCGGTACAATTACATTATTAGTAAATAACCATAATGATCTAGCATATGATAAACCCGAAGACTCATGCTTTCACAACAAAAACTTTTGACAAAAATTTGACAAAACCTGCTGGGAAAACGAGAAAAGAGCATGGCAGAAACTCGGTATAGACCAACATCTCACACCATGTACCAAGATAAGGTCAAAACGGGCAACGATTTAAACACAGAGTGATATCACAGGCAAATTAAAGACAGCATGGAATAGCTTATTTGTCAGATTCACAGATAAGGGAAGAATTTAGAACCACAGACAGAGAGCATTACAAAATGTAAAATATAATTTGGATCATATAAAATTTAAAAGTTTTTGCCCAAACAAAACTAACAAAACCAAAACTATAAGGAAAGTAGAAAACTGGGAATCTAATGTCTTGGAACTAGCTAGACAATTTAAAAGGTGGTTTTTTCCTGAAAAGACTTTATATTACTGGCTATTTTTCTATATACCTAGGTACCAGTTTAAGCTACAAATGGCTTGGATATTAAGTTAATGTTAAATTGAACAAAAACTGTTCCTGTTTAGAAATGCCTAAAACTCAGAGTGGGGGATGAATATCTTATTCTGCAACACTGTCATAGAACTTTATGTTCTCAGGTTTATCAAACGTCTGGTTGTTGAGTTCAAAAGATTTTGATTCATCCTATAAAGTGTGTCCCACTGATCGACTTTTCTATTTTTTTTAAAGTAACAGCAGATTGTTTTGATGATTACTACATTATCAGCATAATTTGAGGTCTGAAGTGTGTGTGTGTGTGTGTGTGTGTGTATTTAGGTTTTACAGGACTTGGAACTGCTGAGCTGAAATAAAATCCTGAAAGTCATTTCACTGATATCTTTCATTTTTACATCGAGTACATTTCCCAATGTATCCCTCCCCACCTCCCAGAAAGCACGCTGTTGTAAAAAAGAAGAAAGAAAAGTTTCATAAAGCTAACCTCCATAATGAAAAAGTCTGACAATCTGTGCAGTGTTTCATACCCATATTCCCTGTAACAAAGGAAGTGCATTTTTTTAAAGACCTGTTTGCCCAAGACCCTGCCCAGAGCCAGATTCTTTTCCTTAATGACAGGAATTTTCACTGAGGCTGAAATCAATTTGTCTCCCCTAGGGCACTCCAAATTGACTTACGAGGTGGAGCTGGATTTGCCTGAATTACCCAAAATCTCTATGTGTCACCCTATGGCAAAATGAAATTCCTTTAAGACCTTTAAGAAGGATTTGGGATCTAGGAAATTCTTTCATCTCAGTTAATTCTCTTTCATGTAAGACCACAAGTATAAGCAACAATCTTTGGGAAATAAATCACACTATGAGACACATTTCTAAGCATACTATTTAGGATTCTGGGGGGGAAATTATCCCAAAGAGAAGGGGACACATTTTACAAAGAAATTGAACAGGAAGGCCTCAGATTTCACCTCA
>CM053589.1:1090157-1117391 GCA_028646515.1 Pseudochirops corinnae | reverse complement strand
TTCCAGAAGGGAAAGCTCTGTCCCAAATCGCTGGGGTCCTCCCGGCTGCCGTAGACTTCCGGCTGACTAGATAATGAAGACTCCAGGACCGAGGCCCAAGACGACGATCCGGATCCAGGCCGCTCAACGCGAGAGCACTGGTCTGAAAACAATCGCTCAGTCCCCCTGCTTTTTGCAGGCCGAGGGCGGGAAGCTACAACGCGGAGGCGGGTGCAAAACCTCCGCCTTTCGCTTTTCCACTCTGGAGACCTTTCGGCCGGACACTTATCTCCCTTTTTCACAGTCCCCCCTCCTCGCAGCTGGTGCTAATCCCGGTCGCTCACCTGAGAGCTTTCTCTGGACCTCCCGCCCGGTCGGCCCCGGGGCACAGCCGCGGCTTCAGGCCAGGCTGCTTTCGGTTCACAGTGCCGATATGTTTCCTCGTAGCCGAGCTGACTTTAGTGGGAAGTATCTTTGTGTGCGATTTGAAGTTTTAGGTTGGTCCAGAGTCCTATTTCATGGGTATTTTGGGGTGGCTATGTGAGAGCTGCGATATATTGCTGCTGCTACGCAGCCATCTTGGCTCCGCCCCAAGGCCTCAGATTTCAAAGAATTGTGGTAGAATCAATCATATCAACCATCACAAAAGAAATTTAGCTGTGTCCACCTGAATGAACAGGATGAGGATAAGGGGAAAATCCAAAAATCTATGTCCATTTATGTTAACACAAAAGGTGAAAGAGTAAGTACAACTCCACCATTTTAAAAATGAAAAATGTGAGTCCAAGAGAGGTTAGCAATTTATCAATGATCACTAATAATTTGCCCCTAAAGCCCAATTGAGAGCTTTTTCTACCAGCCTGTGTCAGGAAATACAAACCCTCTAAATGGATCCACGGCACACTGACATCGCCTGGACGTGGGGGCCCTCGCTGCTCCCAGCAGACCTGCTCTTCACTAACCGGCTCTCTGGCTCACTACTCCACAAGCCCTTCACTCAGGGATGACAATATCGCCATAACCTAGTTCCTAGCCCGCACCTCACTACCATCTCTCACGTCTTCTTTGCTGCAGTCTCTGATCAAAGGGAGGACCCCTCCCTCTTTTTCCACCCAGACAAGTCCCCCTAACTGGGCTTCTGTTGCTTCTTTTCCTTTCAGTCTATTCTGGGAACTTGCCCATCCCAGCCTTCTCTCTCTCGCTGCAGGACCCTTTCTTATTGCCTAAAAAATGCCCAGATCTCTTCTAGCCTTAAAAAATCTTTACTTAGTCATTTTGTCTCCTCAAGGTATCTTCCTTTATGGACAAGTTGAAATCTTTAAAAAAAATCACCAAGCTACACTAATTGCTTCCAGTTCTTTTGTAGATTCTCAAAACATGTTGCCTGGACTTCTACTTGACAAATTCTTGGTTACCTTTTAGGTTATCTGCAATTCTGATGACTCCACCAATGTGGTGCTCCATCATATAAAACCACAAAAGCATAACAAGTCAATAATTCATTTCAAAAAACATTTATCCAGGGAAGGCTAGGTGGCACAGTGAATAGAGCATCGGCCCTGGAGTCAGGAGCTCCCGAGTTCAAATCCGGCCTCAGACACTTAACACAAAAACTAGCCGTGTGACCTTGGGCAAGTCACTTAACCCCAACTGCCCTCCAAAAAGCAAAAAAACAAAAACATTTATCAAATACCTACTGTGTACAAGGCACTGTGCTGTATACTAGGGATACAAAAGATACAATGTGCCTCCCCCTAAGAGGCTTCTCTTCTACTGGAGGAGAAACTAAAGTTTCTTTAGGAGGCAGCACCTCACCTCATCAGAAGAGATAAGCAGTGAGGATGAGTATGTTCCTCCAATGCACGGAAGCAGGAGACACGAAGTTCAAGGAGCAATTCACAGGGCTGTTGAGCTAGAATATTCACTGAGTGAGCGGCTGTAAAGTGAGGCAGAAGAGGCTGGAGGCAGAACGTGACAGAGGGCTCAAAGACTCGGAGCAGAGGGATGACATGATGGGACTAAAACGGAGACTACTTAGGCTATCACACAGCTGAGAGGGAAGGGGAAAGGGCCTGAAATACAGTGATGGCCACAGGAGGGGAGGGATCTAGTCAGGGCAGGTGGAGGTGTGAGAAGTCACCTGGAGAAGATCAGGTGCCGCAGCACACAAGTCTGAGCTCAATGAAAGTTCCGTACAAATTCCCAAATGCAATTCAGCTCAACTTTTTCTCCTATTCAATTATGTTCGTGTGAAGTACCTGTAAAACAAAACAGGCATTTATTAAGCACCTACTATGTGTAAGACATGTTCACAGCTCTACTCACAAAGCTCCACAACCCAATCTGGGCAGCATATTGTTCCTTTATTTTTCCCCCAAGCAGGTTTAACCAATCTTCTTCAGTCTAATAAATAACATTTCGGTAAATAAATGTTTAATTTTAAAATTATTTGGCTAAATCCTTCAAATTCAGTACCAAATATATGAGCAATAAAAAAAGCAAATAAAGTTTTATTTTCGTGTTCATAAAATAAAATGGATGTTATTAACCAGCTGGATAAATGAAGTCATGAAGAAGAATCCTCAGGTCCAGGTGGGCTTATAAGTTACATCATATCAAACGTTTCAGTCTTGGAATTTTGGTGTTAATTAAAACACAAAAAACAGGGGAGAAATGGACCCTTCCAGATTCTCTATGGTCTAAATATCGTCTTCACAGCCATACCCAGGAAGAAGAACAACGTCCTACTGAACATCGATGCAGAACATGAAACCTCAGCAATACGGTGTGATTACACATTAAAAAGATCATAGACTATGACCGCACTGGAGCCGTACTGGGAAAGCAGAGTGGACTCAAGGAAAAACGGTGTATGTACAACCTCCATCTGATGTTTGGAACTCCAAACTTCAAATAAAAATGTTAAAAGAAAAAAGGGGGGAAAAAGCAAAGAACAGTGCAGCCTGGAGAGGGGCGAAGACATTCCTGAGCTGGGCTCCCACCCATCTGCCAACAGGAAGGTACCAGATCCAAAATACAAAATGACAAAGTGAGTCTTTTGACTTGGACAATGGCAGAATCCGTTTTGCTTGACCACGTGTCATTTGTTACAAATAACTTATTTTTTCCTCCTCAATTTAGGGATGTGGAGAAATGAAAACAAAAGATTACAGACAGGGTTCCTGCCCCTAAATGAAAGCCTAAGAAAGACAAGAAGGAATCAACAAATAAACAGGGCAGCTATGAAAACTACATATTGAATTTATTGTATACTTTCTTTCTGCTTTTTGGAGGGGGGAAGGTAGGGCAACTCAGGTTAAGTGACTTGCCCAAGGTCACCTGGCTAGTTTTGTATGAAGTGTCTGAGGCCGGATTTGAACTCAGGTCCTCCTGACTCCAGGGCCGGCACTACTCACTGTACCACCCAGCCAACCCTGGAAATACTCTTTCTTTTGTGTCTGTTCAACTCTGAATAAAAATTACAGTAAAATAAGCAAAAGCAAAGGATATAAAATTATCCCTCTCTGTAGATAACATGATGTTTTACTTAGAGAAACCCAGAAATTCAGCTGGAAAATTAACAGAAACTACTAATAACTTCAATTAAAGCGGCAGGAGATAAAAATAACTAGAAAAATAACTCATTTCATTTGAAAGGACAAAAAGCCAAGCAGTGAAAGAGAACAATGAAAGAAAATGGGAAGGGGAGGTGTGAAGCACTGAAGGTGCGAAGCACTGACGGGACCTAAAATGACCCCACAGAGCGGTCGGCAACCAGTTCAAAACCAGCAAAGCTGATCACCGGGACAGACTGAGTACACAACATCCACAAATAACTGAACATCATAACACAGCATTCAAAAAATCCAAGGACACCAACTACTGGGTTAAAGACTCACTATCGTTCCATAAGAAATGACGAGCAGGCAGATTTCAGAAAAACCTGGGAAGACTTACATCAACTGATGCTGAGTCAAGTGAGCAGAACCAGGAGAACCCTGTACACAGTGACAGCAACATCGTGTGATGATCAACTTGGATAGACTTAGCTCTTCTCAGCGATATAATGATTGTGGAAAATGCTCTCCACATCCAGAGAAAGAACTATGGACTTTAAATATAGATCAAAGCACACTATTCTCTCTCTTTTTTTCTTGTTTTTTTTTTCCCTTTTATTCTAATTCTTCTTTCACAACATGACTAATGTGGAAACATGTTTACTATGATTATACATATATAGCCTATACTGGATTGCATACCATCTTGGGGAGGGGAAAAATTTAGAAATCAAAATTTTATAAAAATGAATGCTGAAAACTAAAAATAAATAAATTTAAGAAAAAAAAATTTTTTAAAGGTTCACTATTCAACAAAAACCCCTAGAAAAATGCAAAGCAGTCTAGCAGAAAATAAACTTAGAGCAACATCACATACCATATATCACAGTAAGCTGAAAACAGATACAAGACTAGATATTAAAAAAAGGCAATATATCTCACAACTATGATACGCAAAGAATTCTTGGCTAAGTAAAGGAGAGGATCACAGGAGAAAAACAGCTTTAATTAGACAAAATGGAAAAGTTTTTTCACAAGTTAAAAACAATGAAGCTAGAATTAAAAGGGAAACAATGAACTGGGGGGAAAAACCTTTGCAGCAAATTTTCTTTGATAAAGTTCTGATATCAAAGCTATCTAGGAAAGTGATACAAGCATGTAAGTACAAGAGCCTTTTCCCAATACATAACTGGTCAAAGGATATGAACAGACAGTCCTCAAGGAAAGAAATCAACAACCATCTGAAAAAATGTTCCAAGTCCTTAACAAGATAAATGCAAATTAAAACAACTCTGAGGTGATACTGCACCCCCATCAGACTGGGAAAGTTGGAAGGCTTGCAGCTTCCACTCTCTTGAAGTAGAGATGATAAACTGTAAAAATGAGATGTATGTTTTCCAACACAACAATACAACACAAACTTACTTTGCTTCAACTAGGCTTATTACAAAGGCCAGGTTTCTTCTTCTTCTTTGGAGGAGTAAGCTGAGAATGAAAAAGAAAAGCACAGCCCTAAAACACTTTAAAAAAAAAAGAAATTCAGAAGGAGAGAGGAGAGTATTGGTCATTAAACATGACAGGTTTTGGGGGGTTTATTTTTTTTGCTTTTTGGAGGGGGAAAGGTAGGGCAATGGGGGTTAAGTGACTTGCCCAAGGTCACATGGCTAGTTTTGCGACAAGCGTCTGAGGCTGTATCTGAACTCAGGTCCTCCTGACTCCAGAGCCGGTGCTCTATTCACTGCACCACCTAGCCGCCCCATGTGACACAGTTTTAAAAGAGCTATACATGGTAGGGTCATAGTTTCATTCTTTCAAATCTTTTCTGTAGGCAGAAATGTTGGCATTAGTTGACAGCTGTCCAGTTCATAGTAAAAAAAGTATTTTTTAAAAGGTGTTGATGAATCACCTGTAATAAGATCACAGACTGACCAAAGTATAACTTTTGAAAATGAACCACCTTTTCATATTATTATTATTTCAAAAGGAAGAATCGCTCTGAATTTCAAACAACAAACTTACAAAGTGTTCATAAACTGAGCATAGCATATATCTCAATTAAACCCATATTTATTGTATACCTACAATGTACAAAGTGTAACACCCGAGAATGATATTACAGCCGCCAACCAAATCGTCCCAGTCCTCAAGGAGCTATCATCAGTATGTGGGATTAGAGAATCAGGTCTAGAGTCAGAAGGGACCTAAGAAAGCATCTAATCCAACCCTTTCATTTTACAGATGCAGAAACTGAGGCCAAGAAAAGTTAAGCAACTTACCTGAGGTAGCAACTGAGAAAACTGGGATTTGAATCTACATCCTCCAAATATTAAATAGTGGTCAGATAAAACAGGTATATCATTTCTGGGGATAAAGAAAGCATAAACAAGTGGACAGAGAAAAGAACAATCACAGGAACAAGAGATGCCTCCTCTCGTAACACTGGAGCTAGGTCTTAAAAACCAAAGATATTCTAGAGACAAAAACCAAGGAATGAGTGAGATATAAGATCACTTACGTGAACACACAGATGAGAACTCTAATGCTGGTTTTGGAAAATGTTAGCCAAAATAGGCGAGGGGAAGTTGCGGGAATGACTCCCAGAAGAACAAAGAGCAAAGTCCAACCAAGGCAGGGGGGGAGTCTGTTCTGCAATTTCAACTTAGAGAGCTGCTCTGAGCGTTTACTGATAGAGGTGACTAGAAAGAACAAGGTCACCCAGCCAGGTATGGATCAGAAGAGGGCTCAAATACATGTCTCCTTGGGCACCACACTATGCGATCTCCCTTCTGTTGACATATGCAATGCAACAAACAAACCTAAGAGAACAGAAAATAGAAATGTTCAGGGCTGGAGATGGGCTTATGGAAAGAAAGGCACACATTAATATCTGTAGAGTGTTCCAACTATCCTGGAGAATTCTGAACTGGGTTTTTAAAAGTGGCTAGAAATTGCCTAGGGCAGTGATAAGTTAAGTTACTTGTCCAGTTTGTGTCAAGAACCAGAATTTGCCTTTCAGATACTAGGAATACAAAAACAAAGATGAGATAAAGTTTCTAACCTCAAAGAGCTAGTTGGAGAGGGGGATCAGGGAGGGAAGAGATCGCAGATACAAGATATAGACACCGTGGAAGTCAGGCTCTGGTAAGCGAAACCTAATCTTATCTTTGTGGAATTAGGTCTCTGGCACATTTCTGGTCATCTACGCAGCAAAGCATATGAAAGCTACAATACGGAATAAGCTGAGACTGGTGAGGAAGAAGACTACGATGAACAAAGGGAAAAGAAGATCCTAGCAGGGAAAGGACCACCACTTGGTGCCAAGGAGAAAAAGTCTTAATTTTTCTTACATGGCACCGAATGTCAAATTCATAAAGACAGCTATTTCTTCTCCTGGCTACACATTTCCAATTCTTCCAATGAACGTATCCTCATATTGCAGATTCAAGGCCCTTTACCATCCTGTTTGCCTTACAGTTTGTCAATGTCCTTCATAAACTATGGTGTTCAAAACTGAACACAGTACTCCAGATATGAACCAAGTAGGGCAAGACCACACAGCAACAGACCAAGCTTTGTGGCTGTCACAGCACACTGCTGGAGCATCCTGAACTGGCAGAGCAACATTGGGAGCCAAACACGGGGCAATTATAAAGATCTCGTCTGGGCCCAAAGAGAGGGGCCAATCTCCTCTTCTCTGAAGGCTCCTTGGCCTGAGTGTGAAACGCTGCATTTCTCAGAAATGACTGCTGCATGAGACAGCACTACGAAGGCTATGAGGGATGGCTGTATTGGGAAATAAAGGGGATGTGCAAACAAAAGGACCGGTTTTTTGATTTAGTCAAGTCTAGATCTTTGGGGCTCTCCAACAGCGATATGAGCACGGCTACAAGGACTTCTGACTGTCTCAAACTCCCAGCCTCTCTGTGCCTGAGTTTCCTCACCTGTGCTGTGAGCCTCAAACGAACGAACAAATGCAAATCACTTTGCAAACATCACAGCAATAACGTTACGGCTCCCTACCTTCTAGTATACTGGGCCCTTCATTCAGGCCATTTTAACAAGCTCTGATCTCATCTAACTGTCTTCTGTTTAAGCTCCGCCTGTTAAGACTCTCCATAAAAACAGCACGACACGTCACCCGAAGCTTTGCTGAAACCTCGGTAAGTGACCTGGAGAGCAGGAAAAGAGGCGTTGGATGAGGCTGCTCTGCTGGCGCTCTGATGGGGGCTTCCCTTTCACCATATCCACCCTCTTTAAGGATTCACTGTACAATGTTTACAGAAATCAGACTCCATGGCCTATCGTCTGTTCTCTTTTTCAAAAAATGAGAAAAACATCTATCCTCCCATCTTGTGCCAATTCTCCCTTTTTCAGAACTTGGAAACACGACTAAAAGCATCTTCACCACATCTACCAGTTCTTCTCGTGGCAGAGGAGTACTTTATCTGGTCCAGGTCACCTGCCACTCTGACTTATCTTGGCCTTTAAAGGTCATTGTCCCTTTGAGGGGCTTTAGTAGCTCTTCCCCTTTTCCTCATCAGGTACTGCCCCATCAAGCAAAGGTCCTGCCCCTTCACAGCTGCAGCTAATAAGCAGCCCTGGTCTTCCTTACCTGACTTCGACTCATTCCGAGCTTTAGTTCTGGTAACAGAAGCTCCTGGACGTATCTTCTGTTGCCTGGTCGGGCCTCCTACACCAGGACTTGTGAACCATTTTTGTTTCCCAGGGCACTACGGCAATAGGGTTAGGCCTATGGACACCTTCACAAGAATGGTGTTTGTAATTAAAGGAAGGAGAGGCTAAGTTTCAACCAAAGGTTACGAAGAAGGAAGATGTAGTTTATTTCCCCTTCCAAATTCACATGCCACCTGACATCTACTCACAGACCTAGGAGTTGCCGGTGAAGAATTTCTGTTATGAGGGTACTTTGTTACACTGAATGGGTTTCCCGCGCATCCACATAATGTCTCCTCAGATAATTTCCACGTTTCCTCCTACTGCAAGTGTCTCCCTTTGAGGCTTTTCAATTTCACCCTTGACAGTGTTCTGCCTTCTGCCTCGACTGCCTCGCCCACACAATGTTAGTTCCTGGGATCCTACTTCCAAATGGAGGTTACACATCAGGCTTCTATCACAAACTCTGTGAAAGTGCAGTTGCTCCCCTCAGGACTTCCCCCACCAACAGGTCCTCCTCTCCTTACTGAGAATCAACTACAGAGTACAACTTATACTTGCTAGTTCCTCCACCTTCTAAAGGACAAAATTAAGGACAGGTAAGAACAGATTAGCTACTCCGCGTTTAGCTGAAGGAGAGCAGACGTCCAGATGAGAGATGAAATGAGAGCGCGCTACTTCCCTAGCCCAGCCCTTCCACCTCTTCTGTATCCTATTCAGTAAGGTGCTCCCAGAACAGCTAAGAAAGAGCACCAGGCCTGGGGGGGGCCAGGCACGCCGCTAAGCATTTTACAAATGCTATCTCACTCCATCCTCATAACCCTATGAGGTAGGTGCTGTGGTCAATCTCATTTTACAGTCGAGAAAAATGAAGCAAGTAGAAAGTCACACAGCTAGCAAATGAGGCCCAACTCGAATTCCAGTCTTCCTGACTGCAGGAGCAGTGTTCTGTCCACTGTCCCCCAGTTACTGCCACATGTGCCACCTAAGGTACTACCCCAAGGAAGAGTCTTTTTGCCTGGAGTGACAGGTCCTCTAATATGAAAAGGGGAGAGAGAGATCCCTAATCCCAGCCAGTCTTGGGTAGCCCGAGGTAAAAGTTCATTGCAGGACTGAAGACCCTGGCTTTCCACACCACTGTGGTGGTTGGCAGTAATCAGATTACAAGTCTTTTGGCAGTTTCCTTACTGATTCCTCAGGAGTCTATGTCAGCAGCAGAGTAACCTTCAATTCATCCTAAAAACACCTGTTTTATACAGTACCTTACATACATCATCCCACACGATCCTTCCAACTCTGGAGTGGATGCTCTCATCACCTGCATTTTATAGATGAAGAAACTAAGGCTGAGAAGTAAATTAAAATGAAGAGCTTTGCAAACCTTTAAGTGCTACATAAATGTTCCTGCTACTATTAAGTGACCGGACCCAGGTCACACAGACAGTTAAGTTTTGTGACAGAAACTGAGTTCAAGTCTTCAGGACTCCAAGACCAGTGTCCTCTCCACTTAAGACACCCTGGTACCTGCCAGTTAGGTTTAGTTGCCCAACCTTATGCGCCAATACGATGAGGTCAACAGAACAATACTTTTGGGCTTTTAAAGTAATATTTTCAACTACCACAATTCCCCCATTTGCTCAAGCACTGGAGCCAAGTAATAATGATCACTTTGAGCAAAAAAAATCTCACAGACTGGCTAACAGCCGTAATGAAGCTGAGGGACGAGGGGCAAAGCTAGAGACAGCCTAGATTCTCCTTTTTCTAAGATGTTTCACCATTCTCAGGACGGCCTTGAAGTACACGCCTAAAAAAAATCCCTCTGCACAAGTTTCACGTGGTCTACAAAACAAAATGACAAAGTTTAATTATGGCCTACTCAAGACTGAACCCAGTTTTGGACAAATAAGCTGACATTCACTCCAGAAGAGGCCGTCATGTTACTGCCCATACTAGAATGTCCTCAAGTCCAAGAGGAAAGTCTGACAGGCAATTGCCTTGGGTTATGCAAAGACCAAACACATGAGTCTAGTTGTGATTTAGGTCCAGTTATGATTTAACAATTTGATAAAGTCTGACAATTCCGTGGCCTATTTTATATTTTAAACTACTTCCAAATATTCCCACTTTCTGCAGAATTTCAGTTTTCAAACTATGCATTCTGATAATATTTCCAACTTATGAAAGTCTGCTATACTCATACTGCCTTAACTCAATAAACATTTCAGTGTCTACGTGCCAGGCATTGTCCTAAAGAAGAGGCAAAAGACAGTTCCAAGGAGCTTAAACTCTAACGGGGGAG
This sequence comes from Pseudochirops corinnae, assembly GCA_028646515.1. NCBI lineage: Eukaryota > Metazoa > Chordata > Mammalia > Diprotodontia > Pseudocheiridae > Pseudochirops > Pseudochirops corinnae. The sequence continues at coordinate 1,106,882 of CM053589.1, read as the reverse complement.
ACGACATGCAAACCACCGTACCCAAAGCAGGCTAACACAGGGTAAGGAGGGAATGATTAAGAGAAGGAAGGCGCTGGAACCCAGCAGGGAAAAGGCCGGTCACTCGCCTGTTTTAAGGCGTCTCCGGCCTCGCTTCTCCCTCCTGAGGCTCTGCTGATCTTCCTATCGGCCGCTCGGGAAGATGAGCTCCCTGTCAGAGAGGGGATTTTGAGTCTCTAAGTCACTAGTGTTCAGAATTCATCAATCGCAACATTCAGATCAAGAGAGGAGCTCATCTCAATGAAACAAATGTATCACACATTACGTCTCATTCTTTAAATCAACAGCACTTCTATAGGACGATTTCCAAAACCACAGAGGAAAATTACAAACAAAAGCCCAAGTCTCATGGACTTAGGACATCACACAAAACCTGTTACTGATCCAGTTTTATGCATCTCCAGATGGGTCACAGCAAAAAACATTCTATCTCTCAGTAATGGCATTCTGTACTGGCTGCATTAAAAAAATCTGTGCAGAGTAGTTTGAGCTTTTGGACTGACAGGTATATTGAAGTACGGCATCAGCAGTTACCCTACACAGCAGACATCAACAATGCTTGGAGTAATTATTGTCTCCACTTAATTTAACAAACCCAATACAAATCCAAATTTTAAACCGTTCAACTTTAATAGCTGCTACTTGATTCTGATGACTTTTCCACATTCATAAGAGTATCAAAATCTGTGAAATTAAGCTGGAAAATATAACACCTTTCAAAACTAATTTCAACTCCGAAGAAAGCAGCATTTCTGGAGTTCACAGCTTAACTGGTCTGGCAATCTCCTCCCATCTCAATGAGGTCTAAAAGCTTCCTTAAACTTCCATTTACTTTATACAATCCTGAGTGTTTTCTCTCTCCTGGCTTTTTGGTTTTTTTAAGTTGGCCTTTACTGGAGATTCGATAACTAAAACAAAAACCAAAAAAGAGGACCTTGTATTGTATTGTCCCTGCTTGAACGCAGAGTCGCTCATTCTATTTCCTGCCAATTGAGTATTTCTTTTTCTTCCTAGCACTATTAATTTCTTAATCTTACACTTCTCTGCTTTCAGACTTAATTTCCCTTTTATCCCACTCAACTCTCTTTGTTAAGTTTTCTTACCAACTCCAGTTGACTGCAGCGAGCTGCTTTTTAGGAGTCCGAGCTGAACTCCTCAGATTTACCTGCAGCTCCTCGTTTTGTCACCTAAAACTTTCACAATTTCGTTTATTGCTCAAGAACTGGCAAATGCACACTCTATGTTCCAAGTCCTTTAAGGCGACTTTGCTTCTAATTTATCAGGCAATTAAACTCTGCCATATTCGCTGGGAAGCTCACAGTGGGCAGGGTAATAAACCACTCTTAAAATGAAACTATGCCTCTTCCCTCTGCCCCCAAAGAAACTCCTTTGCTCAACACAATTTAAACAAGCCTCTTTCTTTCCAGGCTGGAGAAGGCAATAGCTGCAAGGTAGTACTAAATTTAGCTACAGAAACTTCAAACTTCACAACATTTTTCTCCCCTGGAGAAGAACTTTTAAGCTGCCTTCAGTTCTGTGAAGGATGAATCTCTTCCTTACCACACTGATAACACACATTCACAAGAAACAAACAATTCTGGTGGTAGAAGCATTCATACCACACATACAAAAAAACCAACACTGAATGCACTCTCATACACTAAATGATCCTTTTTTAAAAGTTTGCCAAATTACTTTTGTCCCAGAATTTGAACATTTCATTTCTCTATTGGATGAGATGTTAATGCTGACTTATCTTGGAAAAGTCATTTCTAGTTGCTCCGCTGTTCATTCTAATGTTCCCGACTTTTCCACTTAGATTTTTGATATTACCTGCATAGTAGAGAATCTGTTCTCAAACCTCACTAGTAGAAGCCTGAGGACAGCTCTACTCCTGTTACAGGGAACCTGTTCTTGTCTTTTTAAAGCATCTATCGGCTTGAATCTCATTCCTGAGGATCAGCCACTCAGGCAGATGAGCTCATGGACCAATTCTGGTCAAGCACTCCAAATGAACAGAAGGATGTCTGCTCGAGCATTTGGGAGGTGGGGGTGAGTTGAGGTGCTTGTAATCTCATGGACAACAAACTCCTTTACTATGGAAGTCACTTAATAGCCTTTATTTATATCTCTAAATACATACAGATCAATTAACACTAAAACGAGACAAATATACTGAAGTATCACATTTAACATGTTTCAGCAAGTTGACAATCTATTGACAGTGCAGCTCAGAACAATAAAACTCTGGCTCACAGACTGGGCCACTAGTCTCAGTTGTCTCATATACTGTCCAGATGTGCTGCCTAAGTTTTCCAGTCCCTCAGGGTTAGGTTCAACTTCCCTTCTAGGAATTCTAGGAATCCCCACAGTTCTGGTGTGGCTAAAACTGGTTTCGTCCTTGACCAGACAAAATAACTTAAGGCTATTAAAGCAAAAGCTTGGGGCGGCTAGGTGGCACAGTGAATAGAGCACCCGCCCTGGAGCCAAGAGGACCTGAGTTCAAATACAGAGTCAGACACTTAACACTTACTAGCCATGTGACCTTGGGCAAGTCACTTACCGCAATTGCCCTGCCTTCCTCCATCAAAAAAATAAAAAATAAAGTCTCTCATCTCATAAAGACATCAAAAAAGTATAAAAGTTTTCAAAGAAAGAACTGGAAGAATACCTTGAAATACAAAATGGCAAACCTTACCAAGTAACAGACTCCCTGAAAACTAGAATAGAGCAAAGAGAAATCAAGTTCTAACACTGAAGCAGGTTCTGGGGAGCACTTAGAGCTTGGTTAATGTAATGGTAATGGGAATCTGAAGATCTTCCCTGCCCCTGGATAGGCCTAAGCGAATCTGAGGACCTTTCCTGAAATGAAAATAAACTCTGTCCCCAATAGGCTGAATGGGTCATAGAGTCTGTGGAGGGAGACTTGTTTTTCAGCAACGCCCACACCTTGTTGTTTTGTGATTGGGCAGTGGGTCACAAGGGCTGCGACATTCTCTGACCCTGGAGAAGGCTATATCTACCCTGATGTGAGGTTTTGCTTTGGGGCTCACTCGTGGTAAGCATTGTGTGATTTGGCCAGAGGAGATGCTGGGCAGCTGTCGGGCCCCCTGGCTTTGAAAACCCAGATGTTGGTGCTTCCCTCTCTGGTAACTGACTAGGTATGGATGTAACGGTCAGACGGCTGGAAGCCCTGTCTGCTGAGTTGTGTTATTTTCTCTGTATTTTTGTCTGCCTGTAACTTCTGCTTGGATTTTCTCTGAAGTTCAAGATGCTGACTTTTGCCCTAAACCAGGTAAATGATATACGTTTGATAAAGTAAGATGGTTACCCCCTTTTTGAGTTGCTTTCCTCTAGAAAAGCAGATCAAAGAACCTGTGACAGCAGTCACGCCGGGTATGCTAGGGTGCCTGCTGCCACAGTTCGACATCAAAGATGCAAACGTCATTCACTGCCTCTCAAAAAGAAAGTGAAACTGACAACTTCGTGCAACTCTGCCTCACTTAAAATCCAATTTACATGTCAAAAGACATCAGCCATATCATTTTATCATTTTTACTTATCTCAAAGTTCTGTGGTGACAGACAAGCGACAAAGCAGTATACGCTGGGAGCAGCAGTCACAACTCTGCATACAGGCAGCCCAGGCTATCTACTCACTGAAGGCAGCAGTGGGATTCAGCAGCCCCCCGGGGGTCTGAGCAACCTTTTAAGGCTCAGACTGCTCACCTCCTGGTGTGAGGAAGGGGCTAGAAAAGGTGCCCTAAAAACTGTCTGTGTAAACAAAACATGTAAGTCACAATCTCCTCCATCAACACAGAGTGCCCAGATCAAGTCTTCTTTCATCTTGACTCCAGGCTGGCTTCTAACCATCCCTAAGGGGCAGTGGAAAGCACAAAGGCCATCCTCCCCTCGGTCACAGTAAGTCACAATATCATCAGTCAGCCCTGAGTACCCAAGCAAAGTCTCCTTTCATCTTAACTGGAAGCTCACTTCCAAACCCCATGACTCCTCTTCCACACTCCCAGCTCTCGCCTGGATTCACAGGAAGGCAGCTCTTCACTCCTGTGCCATATTGTAGCTCACGGGGACTGCTCCATCCCCATTCTATGTCCATAGTTTCTGCTTCTAGAAAACAATGCTCAACAGGGCTACAACAATATTCACACACTGCTGGCACTGTCATTTCAATTCACTTTCTGTCTGAGAAATCAACACAAATCAACAGGAGTACTGCTATCTGACAAAGTAACACAATTCAACAGATGAAGCTTCTGTCTGACAAAGTAACACCAACACAGAACAGCAGACAAAGTGCTGACATCACAAACATTCTCTCTCTCTCAGCTCTGCTTGGTCCTAGCTCGTGCTTGAGCTGTTATCTGCTCTGCTCCTTTCTTTCGGGAAGCTCCTCCCACCATGGGCTCCATGTGGTGATGTTGGGCCTATTAGGGCCAGGGAAGGTCTCCAAACTCCCTTAGGCCTATTAAGGGCAACACAATGTATACTGTTTCCAACAAAGACTGGACACAAAGGCAACTGAATCTAGCCAGCAATGACTAACAGAGAGCAACCTCACTTCCCACCCCACCCCTGTGAATGCCACAGACAATCTATTTCCCTTACTTTTATAGAGATGGACAACGGAGGCATCCTTGAATAGATAGGAGATTGTAAAGGCAAGCAAAGTAGTATTTGGCTACTTGCTCCCATGCTTTTTAGCATCATATTTTTCAGCCATATTGTCACACCCCTTCAATGAGGACTAATATAGCAGCAAGGTCGGCTACCACACTGACGGTAAATTCTTCAATTTGAAAAGGCTACAAGCCAAGACCAAAGTGGGGGAAGCGCTGGCGTGTGACTTTTTTGTTTTACAAAGTCTGGATAGATTTTCTGCTGTTTATGCTAATTTTGGCCTAACGATTAACACCAAGAAAACACAGGTGCTCCATGGGCTAGCACCTCACCATATGTCCATGGAACCATGGTTATAGGCAAATGAAGAAGTGCTGAATGCTGTGGATAAGTTCACTTACCTTGGTAGTATACTTTTCAGGGAGGTTTGATAAAGAGGTTTATACATGCACTGCCAAAGCTATCTAAATGCTTGGGAGGCTCCCAAGGAAGTGTGGGAGAGAAGAGGCATTAGACTGACTACCAAACTGAAGGTCCACAGAGCCGTGGTGCTGACCTCATTGTTGTATACCTGTGAAACATAGACAGAATACCAGTGCCATAACAGAAAACTGAAATGCTTCCATTTAGGAAGATCGTCTTGGGAAGATTCTGAAGATCACCAGGGAGGTTAAGGTACCAGACACTGAGATCCTTTCTTGAATGCGAACTGCCAAGGACTCAAACTCTACTGCAGAGAACACAACTATGATGGGCTGCCCCACATTGTTCCAATGCCAAATGTATGCTTACCAAAAAGATTATTCTGTGAAGAACTCACACAGGACAAGCAAATTCGTGGTGGTCAGAAAAAGCAATAAAAGGACACTCTCAAGCTCTCTCTTAAGAACTTTGGAACTGATTGTGTGACATGGGAGACAGTGGCCCAGGACCACCGAGCATGGCATGTCCTCATCAGAGAAGTGCTGTTCTCCATGGGCAAAGTAGAAATAAAGTTCAAAAGAAATGCAAGATGTGCAAATTTAGAGAATCCACCCCAACTGCTGACATGGACTATTTGGCCTGACCTGTGGTAGGTTCCAAGCTCTCATACTGGTCTGATCTGACAAAGTGTAACTGAACTCTAACACAGTGATGTCATTTTGGTTCTCTTCAAGAACAAAGGACAAGAAACCAACGGCGCTATTACTGATAAGGAAGACAAAAAAAAGTGGGTGGTTCATTCTAACATTTTTAAATGCACAGGCACCTAAGTCTGGGTGACTAAAAGGATGGTGGTGTCCTAAATAGGAATAAAGGAGAGGATTTGGGGGAGGAGGGGGAATAATAAGTCAATTGTGGACATGCTGAATTTAAGATGTCTACTGGACAACCATTTTAAGATGACCAGTAGGCAGCTAGAGATGGAAGATTGTAAGTCACAAGAGAGGTTAAACAGATATGAGAATCACTTGCACAGATGATAAATGAATCCATAGGAGCTGGTGAGGTCATGTGAAACTATATAGAGGGGGAAGACAAGACAGTCTAGGAGACAGCCTTGACATACCCACAGCATGTGAATTACCCCATGAAGATCTATTTAAAAAGACTGAGGAGTCAGAGAATATAACTTAAGAGAGAGCAGTGTTGTGAAAACTTAAAAAGAAAAGAGAATATAAAGGAGAATAGAGGAATCAACAGTGTCAAAGTTGCAGTGAGGTCAGAGGAATGAGAAAAGGTTATCAGATTTGGCAATGCAATTTAAGAACACCAGTAACTGTAATCAGATGGTTAAAACTTTTACAGCCAATTATCTCCTCCTCATTCTACTGGTGTCAGACATAAGTGAACATAAAGGACACATTAAGCTACAGTAAGTTCAAGAGGAAGAGAGCTTTAACAACCGAGACCATCATGAAAGACTTTGTAAAAGAGGTTTTCACCCGAGCTATGCTTTTGAAGGAAGCTAGGTAGAGAAGATTCTAGGTGAGGGGGAAGAGCTTTCTATGTACGGCTGAGATCATATGCAAAGACATGAAATATGGCAAATAGTCCTAGTTCACTGAAACAGAGAGTACATGAAAGGGATTAAGATGTAGTAAGACTGGAAAGGTAAATGAGAGCTATGCTGTGTTAATTGATATACCTAATCTAACTGGGAAGATATTAAGAGAGAGGATGGAGCCGTGCATAATGATTTCAAGTTATCTGGGCCACATGAACTAAAGCATTCAGTCCTGAAAACTGGCGTGTTAACAATCTCTGAACAACTATTGGTGATCTTAGAAAGATCATGCAAAACAGCAGAACTGAAGAATGACTTAAATATTTTAAGGAAAGAATACAATATGTTCTAAATATAGACCAGGGAGCTCGTCTTTAATTCTTGACACAATTCTAGAATAAATCATTAAAGAGATTTACTTTATTTTGGCCTCTTCACTCAGGTCAGAGATTTATTTTTTAAAAATTGATACTCAGAAAGCTAGTGTGAGCACAAACTTGATTACTATGTAGTACATACAGCGAGCAGGGTCACCCACATGAGGGAGATCTATACAGGAGTGAGATAGAGCAGACAGCCCACACTCAGAGAGGGGGATGTTCTCTGTAGTGCAGTTTTCTACCTTAAAAACAGGCTTGGTTGAGAACATGTAATCCATGCCATATAGGAGATGGCATTCCTAATCAGATATGGTGGAGAAATTCCCCAGTTTGCTTACTGATACCAGGCTGGGATGAGGGAGTTTCCTAATCAGGAACAAACACTGGGGTGAAGGTCTGAATCTACAACCTGAAATTCCGGAAGTGAGAGCCCTGTCCAATCAGAAGCTGCAACAATTTATTCTGACAAAGGATTAGAGTGAGTCAAGACAGTGGCTACATATACTGTACTGTACATATACATACTAACATATGTTTTTAGGACCATTTAACAAGTGACTCCATGTTGGAGTTCCATTACTTATACCACAACACCAAATAACATTTCAAAAACCACAATTAGCACACTAGAGGAATCTCTCTTTTAAAAAAAGTGCAGTGGAAAAAACACAATTTTTATTACATAAAACGTTAAAGTTTCTACATAAATATCAATGCAACAAGAAATAGAAAAGACACAATCAAGTAGGAAAAATCTGCAAAAACTTGTGATTTTATATATCTCATATTTACATGGAACTGATACAAATAAATCATGACAGAAGATATTTCACAGTCCAGTCTCAAAAGAAAGGCAAACTTTCAACAATCAGACAAAAATGCACCAAGTAACAGAGAAAAATGCAAAACTCAAAAACTCCAGAGTCACACTCACAAGCGGCACCGTGTGCAGATATGGAGAGCTCTGGGGAAGCCAGAAACACGAATGGACTGATTGGTAAACTTATGAAGCAGCCTGATCATTCTAGAAAACAATTTGCAACTATTGTAAACTCTCAAAAATCACTAAATTTTGAATTAAAGGACTAGGATTTAAATCTCAGTTCTGTCACTAACTGCATGACCTTAAGCAAGTCACAAGCTCTCTATAACTCAGTTTTCTCAAATATAAGATGAAACTGAAATGCAGGTCCACTAAGGTCCCTTCCAGCTCTAAGTATATGAATCTATAAAAGCAGAAAATTTCACAAACTATCATGCCTATATCAAAAAACAAGTTGCCAAGGGCCCTTGAAAATTAAAGTGAGTCATAGCTACACAGCCATATGGGGCTTATTTGGAACAATCCCTTTTGGGTGGGAAGAAAGATCCTTGTGAGGAAATTAAGCAGGAAGTTGCACAGACTTTCTGAAACTTAAGACTTCTAAAGAACTCTTCCTTGATGAATACTGGGAAGTACCTGTCATAGAGGCAGAGAAAGTCAAGGAAGTAAATCAGTGCTAGTAATTGGAATAAAGAACATGACAAAGACAAAAGGGACTAAGTCCTTGTTGTATCCTCATCCAGAAGCTGCATTATTCCCCCAAAACACAGGGGTATGGCAAAGGATGAAGAACTTTAGAGTGGCATGACCCTAAAAAGTACCTATCCCTATCTCTTCATGTCTGTTGATCTAAAGACTGTCTCATCCAACAACCAACCTGAAGATTATATCATCTGAGGAGCTCTAATCTTCACATATGGCATTCACGACTGGGAGGTAGGTGTGGGAGATAGAAAGGACTGGTCAGGTGGCATATGTAAGGAGTTGCTGAATAGGAATCAAGGGCATATCACTGTCCCCCGGAGATTTCCACTTTCTAGTTTTCAAAAAAGGTACTTATACTCTGATGGCCACTCCCTCCTAACACACAACCTCAAGTACACTTCCTTCTCCCCAAGGCAGGGCTGTTTTCCCTAGGCTGAGATAAAGGGGCCATTTCTCAAGGGCAATATTGCATCTTTCATTTCCCTTACTTTCTCTTCTCTGTGACTTGTGTTTCCTCCTTGTCCCCAGAAGGTGAGAAGAGCGAGACTCCAATGAAATAAGCACGCAATCTGGAGTAGCTTCTGCTCCAGAACTTTACAAGAGGACACATCCATAGCTAAAAGAGTCTTGGCCAGCTCTGGAGATTGTTTACGATGAATACCACAAAGGCATCAAACATTCATCATTTTTAATTCAAATGAACTAAGTAAATGAGCCTTTTTCAGAAAGATAGCTACTATCCTACAAAATAAAACACTGAGCCGTCAATGGGGTTTGTACAAGCCTGGTACCATTTTGGGTCCAAGTCCTAGCTGTCCATTCACAGCTGAATGACTGTTGGCAAAGTACTTAACTTACCCTTTGAAACTGCTTTCTCATTGAAGAAATGGGCATAATTGTATTTACACTGCCTAATGAACAAGGTAAATGTGAAAACCAAAGGTAATGAAGGATAAAAGTATTTTGCAATCTTTACATAAAGAGATTAGGAATTAGGGATATAACAACTGCCTTCAAGACTCCATTGATGAAGATTTGGGCTTGATCCACTTGCTCCCAGAGGTAAAGACAAGGGCACAACTGAAAGAATATGCAAAAAAGACATTCAGGATAGCTCATGTTAGACAGTTTTTCTCTTATTAACTAAATCAGTGGGAGAAACAAACTAAAAGTTTTTATTGGACCAGGAGATTAGTCTACTAGGTCAGCAATTCCTTGATGACAAGACCAACACCATTCTTTGTCTTTGCCTTTCACATAACAGATGTTACTTATTGAACTGAACACATCTGGAGATAACAAAGGGGTTTTAAGATGCTAAAAAAGTAAAGTTTATACTTAAGAGTCAGCTTCATAAGCATCAAGAGAGAATGGGATCACAGACTTAAAGCTAGAAGGAACTTTAAAGGTAATTCGCTTCAGTCCCTTTTACAGATGAGGGAACCTAGGCCCATAGGTTAAATGATTGACCATAGTCACTTTAGAACTAAGCTGCAGAGAGGGGTTTGAAAACATATCCTTTGACACCAAATCCAAGAGTTACTCTATTGTACTCTGTTTAAAAAGAATCTTTTCTCTAAGACTAGTGGAAATCATGAGACAGATGGAGGGAACAGTATCAAAAGCTACATGGATCCTTAGCAGCCTTCACCTCCCCTTCCTCTATAGAGCGTCTAGTCAGAGGCAGGATTGGAGATCACCCCTGGATCCAAGCCTGAAAAATAAGAGGAACATTTGCTTTAGGTGGCTACTTGTGTTCTTAAGATCTCCTAGCCTGGATTTCTTACCCTCTCATCACTTAACCCATCTGGCTAGACCCCAACCCCTGGTCCACCTTGGCTCAGGGTCCCTTTTCTGCCTCCCTTCATACAATCAAAACAAACTTCCAGTCTTGGCTAATCTTGAAATGTTGCTACTCAAAACCCAGCATGACAATGATATACTGGTGACACTTAATTAGGATGGAACACTCCCATATGACAATCTACTAATTAAGAATCAAAGGCTATATAAAAAAAGTCTGGTAAATCATGGGGAGCAAACTAGAAAACATAGCTGATAATGGCAGACTGATAAGTTAGCATTTATTAAAAAAACTACTGAATTTTTAATTGTCATAAATTATTAGGTTATAAAATAACATTACACTAACAAACATGGAAAATAACAAATTATTAAGGATGAAAATTGTCAAGAATACAATTTCCAGATGACCTAAATACATTTTCTATCGTGTCTTTTAACAAAGGACTTCAGATTATCTATTTGCTGAATTTTTCCTTTATCATATATGATCTAACAGGGAAGGTATTCATTATAACACAATTTCCTCCCAAGATCTTATTCTAAACATATGTAATTTTTAGAAGATGATACAGAATGATCTCTCTAAAGATAACCAGGGTCTTCTCACTTTAAAAAATACAAACTCAAGAATATGAAAGCTCTCCAAAATAAAATGTACAAAGAGCAATTTTTCATAAAAATACATGCACATTAAATATCCTGGTTTACCTTTTCTAATATGTTAATAAAATGATTTTAAGATCCAACCCTTGGTATGTCACAGTACCTGTTAAATAGTACTGAAATCTTACATACATTCTTCAGGCTGGTTATTAAGCTTTCATTCTTCAAAAAGATGCCATCTCATCAACCACCATTAGCTTACCAGTTCTAAATGTCCTACCTGCATCAAAATGGAAGAGGATAAAGAAAATCTGCCACTTCAGCTGGTTGCTGAATTTTCACATTTATGAAGAACTACATTCTGGGTAACAAACCTAAAACTGCATTGTGTAGGTGGAAACTACTGTGAGAGCAGAAATAGACTGTGGAAAATAAAATGTTCTAGAAGAGATGACTTGTTAAAGTGCTTCTACATTTATCGGGTTACAAAAATATGCAAGCTTACTTTTAGTGTATCTGAATCACTGTTCCTTCATCACATCCTATTAGACCATGTTATAGTCCTTTTCTATTAACTACCCAATAACTAACAATTTCTGTGTGACTACTAAGAAAACACCTATAATGAAAATAAACTATTATTTGATAACTAAGGTGATCTGTAATTGACATTTAGTTGCCCCTTCTTTGCATTTCACATGTGAATACCATTAAATAGGCTAATTTACTAAGGCCATATTTAAGCACCGGCAACTAGGTGATGCAGTGGACAGAGCACTAGGCTTCTGGTCAGCAAGACCCAAAATGAAACAGTCTCCAACGCTTGCTTGTTGTGTGACCCTGGGCAAGTCACTTCACCCTGTTTGCCCGTTTCCTCATTTGTAAAATGAGCTGGAGAAGGCAATGGCAAACCCCTCCAGTATCTTTACCAAGAAAATCCCTGAGGCGGCTAGGTGGCACAGTGAACAGAGCACTGCCCCTGGAGTCAGAAGTACAAATCCGGCCTGATTTAACACTTACTAGCTGTGTGGCCTTGGGCAAGTCACTTAACCCCAACTGCCCTACCTTCCCCCCTCCCAAAAGCAAAAAAATTTTTAAATCCCTAATGGGTCCACAAAGAGTTGGCCATAACTGAACAATCAGGAATATTTAAGCATGCTGCACAAACCACACTGGCCAAAAGCACGCACCTGAGGCGGCAGCACCTACAACACTTATTTTCAGTCACAACTTTTTTTAAAAACATCAATGATTAAACAGTTTATTGGGATCCAAAGACACATTCATTTTATTAGCCTGTTCTTTTTGTAGAATTCCTAAATCTTAAACCCTTCCTCGCACTCTTGACTGTTTTAGAGTGTCAAACACAAGTATCATTTGACATAACCAGTTCACTTTATGATTTTCCTATCAAAACAAATACCCCCATTTGACTGGGATATCAACAAAGTCTGTCTTCCTCTAAGGATATAAATAAAGCTTGTATTTGTTTAAGGTAGTATAGCATTTCTTCCACTTTTTAAATTGACAAAAAAAAGGAAACAGTTTCTCAGGAACAGCCAGTGGAAAACTTCCTTGAGAGCAAAGAGCCCCTGACCTCTTGGGTGTTATGGTCAATTACAAAGAGTAAATTACACGGAAAGCCAGGCAAGGATACAAGATTATTTAAGAAACTGGAAACAATACCCAAGATTTATATTCGAAGGATTCTCTGACAAATTACTTCTACACTGGGTTAAGATCCTGTTTTAAAACTATTCTGAAGTAATCAAAGATGACGGTGGAAGAACAGCTATGCTAGAGGACGCGGAATTCCAAATGGGAACGATTTCCTATTGCAGTTTCAAAATCCATCTAGAAAGCTTTTCGTGAAAAATGTGTGTAGGTAAAAACACATCATTTTTTTGAATTAGGAGCCTTTCATATTTTAAAGCATTTACAAAGCAGGATCACTATCATTACCGGTCCAGACACGAGGCTCCCGGAACACGCACATATAGAGAGCCCTACGGAAAGCAAGAAAAGGCTTGCTGCAGAGATATCTGTATAAGAAACCCTCAATTATCCAGTAAGAGAGGCAGGGAGAACAGCACAGATAAGCCCTAAAATAATGCAAATATGTTATTTTAACTATTCATTTTAACTTCCCCTGTTTCCGTCACCAAATGCCAAGTTAGCAGGAAAAAGTGTTTTGGAAGTCGCCTTCCATCCCCCTTTACTGTCCAGGAGGGTTCCCCACAGACGCCGTCCCCAGCGAGCAGTCTCTCCAGATCAGTAAGGCTCCCCCTCCCTCAGTCCTCAGCCACCCACCAGCAGCTGCACATAGCAGAACGCAAGCTCCCAGAGGGCCCGCACCAGCTCACTGACAAGAGGCCGCGACCTCTACTCAGGATCGCTCAAACCGACAGCTGGGACCCCGGCCGAGGGGAGCGCGGTGCGTCTCTCCACGCGCACCCGCTCCGAGTTCTGCTCAAGACCAGGGTCGGCTCTAGACGCCGATTTACCTTTTCTGGCAGGAACGACAAGCGCGGCAGCCGCTGCCACCATCTGCTCAACGTCGAGCAAACTGGGTTTTCTGCGGGCAGTTACCACCGACAAGCGGGGACGGCCGCTCCCTCGGACCGCCCCGGGGACAGCCCTGCAGCCAACGGCTCGGGCTCAGGCCGTTTGCAAACTGGCATTTTCTTTTATTAACGAGTCCTAGTCGTCCCCGGGGCCTGCAATGACATCACAATCCCTCTCCTGGAAACCCCTGACGTCACGCATCTACATTCATTCCCCCCCACCCCCCCGGCGACTTCAGCGCCGCCCGAGGTCAAGACGCCTAAAAAGCGGGGACTCAGGTAAACCAGGGGGAGGGGAGAAAGGGGGGAACCCTCCACGCCGACTCTAGCTAAGGCTACGTAAAGGGGGAGCTGCAAGGACGATCGCCAGCTCACCTTCTCCCCAGGTCTCCAAGGGCATGCCAGATGTGGGGGGCCGGGCCCCCAACGCCACTGTGCTCCCCGGCAGCCACCACCACACCTCCCCCGGCCGAGTCACAGCCCGGCACTGGCCTCCCTCATTCCCCCCACCCCCAGTCGCGGGGCTAATTCCACCCCTCCCCCACACGTTCCCGTTCACGTCCGCGGGGGTTGAGGCCGTTTCCCCAGCAGCGGCTGCGCGTGCGGCCCGGAGAGGCGAGGGCGGGAGGGGAGAGGGGAAGAGGAGGGAGCGGGGGAGGGGGAGGAGGAGGGAGGGGGAAGAGAAAGGGCGGGCGGCCAGCCGCTTCCTCCTCCCCACCCAACGTCTAAGAAGGCGGAGGCGGGAAGAGCGCTCTCGGGAAGGGGCCCCTCGGACCCGCGCGCACCCCCTCCCCCCGACTCCGTGACCTTCCTCCTTTACCTAGAGGCGGCGGCGGCGGCGGCAGCGGCCACAGCAGCTGCGGAAGAGCTCTCCCGCTCCGCCCCCCCCCCCCACCCGGACGCCCCTGGAAGCGAGCGCCCGACACCGCTCGGGAAAGTCCGACGCTCGCCCTTAAAGCCAGGCGTTTGGCTAAAATCCCGTGGCGTCATGTGCCCGGCCAATCGGCTGCGAGGGAGGGGGCGTGGTTTCGGAGCGGGAGGCCGCAGCGCCCCCTGCCGGAGCTCCCGCTCAGGTGCCGAGAGCTTCCAGGGCCGGGGGTTGGGGGTGCGGGCTGGGGGGGCGGGGGGGAGGGGAGGGGAGAAGGTGGCAAAGTCTGGTTTCTTGTTCTAGCTCGGGGCGCGCGCCCGCGGTGACAGGGGCCCTCTCCCCCGAAGGAAGGAGAGAGCGGATGCCAAGCCTGCTCAGAAGGGAGCCTTCGGGGAAGCGACGGTGACTGCACGGACGGAGGAGGAGCGGAAGCACGCTCCTTGAATTGGAGGTTGTGGGCCAGGTGTCCGCACTCTGCCTCGTGCCCGTCATCTCTGCGCTCCGGTTCGCACTCAATGTGGTGCAGAAAAGCTTTAGTAGAGCCCCGAGGCCGTGACACGGTCCCGAGGGGGCCATCGAACTCGTCCTCCCGGAGCTCGGTGATGCCCTCCGGTCCCGCTCCCGGGGGTCGCTGCGGGCGATCGCTGCTGCCCGTCTGCCTTTGGGCTGCCCACCGAGAAGAAGCGGGTTTCGTTCTCCCCAAGCGATGCCAAGGAAGGCGGAGAGCGGGCCAGGGAGCAGGGAGCGAGCTTTCGGCCTCAGCAGCTTCCCCACCCTTAGAATGACAGACGGACCAACACACCGACAGAGAAGGGGCGCACCACACCGAGAGCGCCGGCCTCGGCCCTGCGGTCACTCCGCACCCTCCAGGCAGCGGGCCCGCGGGGGGCTCTTGCTTTCGAGCGCGGCCCCGGGGCGCCCCTCCCCCGCGCAGCGTGCCCTTGGGGGCTTCTCTCCCCAGCCTGTCCTGGGAGCTGCCCAGCTGCCCTCGCCATAAGTCGGCCTTGCCGAAGCAGGCGCGTGGGGACGGGGGAAGCCTCCTGCAGCCTCATCCCGCCCCAGTGCGGGGCTGCGCGTCCTCGGGCTGTGCCTCCAGCGCCCGGGCGGACCACCTCGGAACAAATACTTTGCTGCCGTGTCCACTCCCATCGCTAGACGACCATGAACTTGCTGGCAGCCTTCGCCCAGGAGCCCCCAAAAAATCGGAACGTCTGCAGGTCCCATTTCAGACTGGACAGCGCCGGGTGGCAGTTAGTCGATAAAATGTTTTAAGCCCCTACTAAGTGGTATGCGGGGTGGGCTGGTGGTAAAAGAAAGGCAACATAGTCCCATCTCTCAATATGCGCGGGCTTTTTTTTTTCTTTTTTGCTTTTTGGAGGGGAAAAGTAGGGCGATTTGGGGTTAAGTGACTCGCCCAAGGTCACACGGCTAGTAAGTGTGTCAAGTGTTTGAGGCCGCGTTTGAACTCAGGTCCTCTTGACTCCAGAGCTAGTGTTCTATTCACTGCGGCCACCAAGCCACCCCAACATACACAATCTTGCCGGACTCTGTGTCAGGAAAAAGCCACTTCAAATCCTGCCACAGGCACTAGAAGAGTGACCCTTAAGCCAGGGGTGGGGACCCCGAGGCCACAGCCCCACCCCTGCTCTAAGCAAAGTCATTTAACCTTTCTGTGCCTCAGTTTTCTCTTCTGTGAAATGGGGATAATAAGAGCACTTACTTTATAAGGTTGTTGTGAAGATCAAATGAGATATTTGGAGAGCTCCTTGCAAACACTTGAAGCGCTGTATAAATGCAATTACTCTGATATCACTAGGTTGTGGCTACATGTATGTATTTATCTGCAGCTTCCTGCCAGGGGACCTGGGCTGCTGGGAGCACCTGCCACACCCACCCTCCTCCAGGCCCTGCCAAAGTGAATGTGTGTGGTGAAAAAAGGGTGGATTTTGGCCTGCAGGAATAAGGGTCTGGGTAGGACCTGGGATAGGGGAGCTCTCCTGGGGGGGAGGGGGGGTCGGCATGTTGGCCTAATGGATTGAGAGAGAAGTAATCATTCCAGTTTAGTGAATGCAGAAGGTCATCCAAACAATTCAAGTGCTCTAAGATGCCAAGCATCTGCACTGGGGGAGAGAACTTTCTCTAGTTCCCCTTACACCAGCAAAATCACAAGTCAAGTCTTAAAAACAAACAAACTCAACCTTTCATCCAGAATCCCCACCACCAAGTCCTGTGTCTGCCTCATTCTTTCAAGGGCCAACTGAAATAACAATGCCTTCAAAAAACCTCCTTTGTGGATTTTCCCCATCACCATCA
>CM053589.1:1064755-1082471 GCA_028646515.1 Pseudochirops corinnae | reverse complement strand
CCCCCCCCGCTGGTGCTATTTCGCCTGCTGTTACGCTTGCGGTGTGAGCATTTACAGCCTAGAAATGGGCAGGCTGCAGAGAAGGACTTGCCTTCACTACTCTGTTGATTGTCTAGAGGGGACTTAAAAGTGTGATAGGGAAGACGTTAAAAATGCAGATTCCACGTAAGCGTGTTCCTCCCTCCATCGACCCAGAGCCCTTCTTCACCTCACCCCTCTTTCCGCAGTCTTTCCAGTGTGTCCTGTCCTTCCTACACTGTGATTCCCAGACCTAGAGAACTAACCTCCCAACCAGGAAGGACCTGGCTTCAAGTCTGCCTGACATACAATTCCTGGGAACCCTACATTGCTTTAGGAACCATAGATTAACGTTATGTTGTATCTGTATTTATTTTGCTAAATATTTCCCAATTACATTTTAATTTGGCTCCCGGGCACTGGAGTTCCGGAGCTTTACGCCTGTGATGATGTTCTGATCTAGCACTTTAGTAACCCTGGTGAAAAAGGAAATAAGGTTAGTGCAGCTTGGGAGGGAACAGGGGATTCCATCTGTTCTTTTATTGTTTAGCGAGGAACTTCTCTTCCGTGTACCAGGTGAGAGTTGCCCTGAACACAGAAGGATTAATATTAGTGACTCAGGCTCACAGAGCCATATATGTATCAGAGATGGGGACTTGAGTCCAGGTCCTTCCTGGCTCTGAGGCTAGCCCTCTCTCCACCACGCCACGGCATCACCACAGACTCTAGTCTGGCATCACCTCTAAAAAGTACATTTTGTTGAGTTGTTTTGTCACAGTCAAAACATCAGCTCTCCCTCTACTTCATGTTGGGCCCTGCCTTGGAACAGAAAAACAGTGGAGCAAAAATACCACATAGAGTGACTTACCACATTTGACAAGGGCACCTCCGCTGCTTGAGTAGGTGGCTCTTCTCCGCCATGACTGTCTCCTCTTCAGTCTTGTCACTGGTTTTTTATTTGTCCAAAAGCTCAGCTCCTTTTAGTAGTACTTTCACTGACATTTTTATAGTCGCGGTAAAGTTCTTTTGGATCTCCTTATTTTGCTCAGCATTTTTCCAGCTTTCTCTGAATTCCTGATTTGTCATTTCTTACTGCACAATAATATTCCGTCATTCGTGTACTAAAGTTTTTTTCAGCTGTTCTTTTCTCTGAGCCTCGCATTCATTCAGTTTCCTTGCTATCACAAAAAATGCTTCTGTGAATAATTTGGTTTCTGCTAGACCTTTGTTTTTGTCTTTCACTTCCTCAGGTTATATGCTCAGTAATAGGGTCGCCTGTTCAAAGGGTATGGATAATTTAATCACTTTTTTGCATAATTCCAAATGGATGTCCCAAAAGGTTGGACTAATTCACTATTCTGCCTGCTGTTAAATTAGCCTGTCTTACCTGCCAGCATGGATAATTTTTGTTTGTCAGTGTGACTGATCTTACACAGCATTACGTGAAGCCTCAGAATTGTTTTAATCTGAATTTCTGTTACTATTAGTGATTTGGAACATATTTGCAAACATTTTGGAAATTCTTTTTCTTCAGTCTTTGAATGCTTATCTATTGGGGAATGGTTCTTGGTGTTAAATATTTGCGTCTGGAGGCCTCTGGGCTAATCACTTTTTTCTCAGTTTCTAATATATCTGTATTTTTAAATTACATGTAAGAACAATTTCTAACATTTGCATTTTAAAATGTTGAGATTCTCTCCCTCTACTATCTCCTCCCGGAGATGGCAAGCAGTTTGATATAGGTTATACATGTGCAGTCATGCAAAATATATATCTATATTAGTCATGTTGTGAAAGGAAACAGACCAAAAAAGCTTAAAATATTATGCTTTAATCTTCATTGAGATTTCATCCTTTATTTCTCTAGACATAGAAAGCATTTTTCATCATAAGTCCTTAGGAATGGGGTGGCTAGGTGGCGCAGTGAATAGAGCACCCACTCTGGAGTCAGGACCTGAGTTCAAATGTGGCCTCAAGCACTTAACACAAAAAAAACTAGCCATGTGACCTTGGGCAAGTCACTTAACCCCAACTGTCCTTCAAAAAGCAAAAAAAAAAAAAATAATAATAAGTCCTTTGGAATTGCCTTGGATTTTTGTATTGCTGAGAATAGCTAAGTCCTTCACGGTTGATCATTTTATTTCTGTTATTGTGTACAATGTTCTCCTGGTTCTACTCACTTTACTTATTTCTTATAAGGACAAAATATATAACTAATAGGGAATAGACTTGAGAAGAGGCAGTAAGGGAGTGTTCCTTATTGACCTTGATAAGTACAAGTCACCTGACCCACACGTATCCGTTATACAAAGTTACTGGAGTGATTCCCCTTTACAGATAGGAAACTGAAGCAAACAGGGTCAAGTGACTCACCCAGGGTCACATAGCTTAGTGTATCTCCAAATGTTAATGTCTCCATTATAAATCTTTAATAGAAGGTTTTCATCAGTGGTATTTGATGTATATATTCTCTGTCTTCCAGCTCTCTGATTTTATCTGTGCAAAGGTTTTATATATGTAGTCACAACTGTCTGCTTTGCCTTTTGTGATCTCTTCCAGCCTTTGTTTGGTTAAGAATTCTCTCCTTAGCCAAAATTGTGAAAAGTACTCCTAGTCTCTCCTAAAGTGCCATTTGCACGTGCATTTGGGGCATTTTGTTGTATTTGGTGTAAAATGTTAGTCTGACACTCATTTCTTTCAAACTGCTTGATAGATTTCCCAGCAGCTCTTAAGGCATGACCTGTTCTTGATGAAGCCATGCTGGCCAGTTGTGAACATCATTCTCTTTTCTGGGTGTGCACTAATCACCACATATTTTAGATTTTTGCCAGGAACTAAAGTCAAGCTCACTAACCTCCAGTTTGCAGACGTATCACTGTCCTGTTTTGAAGATGAGAGACGTTCTGCAGTTTTTCTATTCTTAAGCAGTGTGGTTCTGGCAGATAGTTTTAAGGTACCCTAGGATGGGTGACTTGTACTTCTCAAGGTCAGTGAGAAGTGCTCTCGAGGTCCTCTTTCAAGTTCATTCCCTATTAACTATATTTGTTTTATCCTATAAGAAAAAATGAGCTATTCTGTTTGGGCCAGAAGCCTCTAAGAGACTTTCAGAAAATTGAAGTCCCTCATCACTAGTGATGTATCATTCCTTTGTATCAAGCCTGTCATTTGTTTCTGGAGCTTATCAAAGATTTCCTCTTTTTGTTCAGGCTATTGACTACTCAGTGGTCGATGAACATTTATTTAGCGCTTTGTATGTGCCAGGGATACAAATTCAAAAAAGAAAGACTTTTAAAAAAATACTCTTTCCCTCAGTTCCTGTTGGCAAAAGGGTTTTTTGTTGTTGTTTGGTCAAGTACTTCATGATGCACTTTAGGGTTTTCTTGGCGTTTGCCATTTCCTTTTCCAGCTTATTTTACAGATGAGGAAATTGAGGCAAACAGAGTTAAATGATTGACCAGGGTTGTACAGCTAGGAAGTGTCTGAGGACAGATTTGAACTCAGGAAGATGAGTCTTGGTCATTGCAGGCCCCTCATGGTAGAGAAATCCCAGATGAGTGAGGAAATGTCTAAACTGAACTCTCTCCTGAAATGGATGTTTGGAGCTCATGGCCCCATCCTCTAAGCCAGCGGTTCTCAACCTTCCTGATGCTGTGACGCTTTAAAACAGCTCCTCATGTTGTGGTGACCCCCAACCATAACATTATTTTCGTTGCTACTTCATAACTGTAATTTTGCTACTGTTATGAATCGTCATGTAAATATCTGATGTGCAGGATACATTGTGACAAATTGAACGTGACCCGCAGGTTGAGAACCACTGCCTAATACCAGAGGGCTAGAGAGATGGAGTAGCACCCACCGATGGTAGTCCACCCATGTGTGACCATATGCTCTCCACCATTCTTGCTTGCTCTGGTTCTTGGACTTTCTCATACAAACATATCTTTTTAAATATGTAAAACAGAAAGAGTGGTGAGAAAAATATTTTAAAGAAAGCTTGGTAAGAGAGCAAAGTAAGGAACGTCAGCCTGAGGGCACCTGAGAATGGAAACTAAGGAGAGGTGAAAGAAAGAAAAAAGCTGGATAAAGATTTTCATGCAGACTCTACCACCAGTTACAGAAGATTCATCATATTTGAATTCCGACATCACAGTCCTTGCTGTGTTAAGGCTGATACCTACTAAGCATTTTGTTTCAATAAAACAATTAAAGTGCTTTAATTTAAATTTAAATGCATACGAATCATTTTATTAAAAGAAACTTGGGAAGAGTGGCTCTGCTAGACCATAAGGGCTTGGCTGTAATGCGGCTGATTTTAAGGCCTTTGAAGGATTGTGTGTGACGTACAGATAAATAGCCTGGAGTTACTTTATTACTAGATATATCTTCTTCACATTCTGCGTGTGGGTGAGGAAAGAAAGCAAGAAAGCCTTTGCTGATTTTTGCAGCACTTTCACTGATCCTGCCTTCTCCCTGAAAACAAACAAACCTCTTTTAATTTCTGTAACACTTTCTTGTTATGTTTTTTAATTGCCTTTGTTTCTGACTCGATCCTTTATCCTTTCCCTGCCAAGTGAGCTGTCCCTCGTAACCGAGGATTTTAAAAGGCGGGAAGAACAGTACCCTGAAACCACCCAGCGTGTGAGCTGACGGCTGATTTCTCATCTTGGTGAAGGTTTCCTCAGGGTCAGGCTCAGTCGTCGTAATGAAAGAGCATTCAGTTTGGTTTGGTTTTCCATTCATGTTGCTGTGGTCGTTGCACACACTGCTTTCCTGGTTCTGCTTCCTTCTCTTTAGATCAGTTTATGTCGTCTCCCTGTGTTTCTCTGAACTCATTATTTCTTAATCACATGATACCCCATCGCATTCCTGTGTCACGGCTTGTTCAGTCATTGACGAAGGTGCCCTTCCTTTTAGACAACATTTTTTCTGCTGACGCTGTTTGACTATAGACCCCAGGACGGAGTTTCTGAAGAAACCAAGTTGAAGGTCTTCCAAGGGACAGTGAAAAGACGGATGTGGGCTGCAGCGCACCAGTAACCAGGGATCGCACAGCAGAGGTGCAGAGCATCGGAGACCGGCTGGCCGGGCCCGAGTCAGGACAGGGCGGGATAGCGGGGGCAGCCCAGGCTCTGCTGTTCTCACCGTGTCGGGACAGCCAGGAGAAGGCCTTCGACAGCTTGGGCGGCCCCTCTGGAGCCTCCCCCAGCGTAGGACGCGGCGGAGAAGGAAGGAAATAAGCATTGATTAAGCGCCTGCGGTGCGCCAGGCATGCGCTAATCAAGCACGTCAAGAGAGGTTATTTCATTTGATCCTCACAGCAGCTCTGGGGGGCAGGGACTGTTGTCCCCCTTTTACAGTGGAGGAAACTGAGGCTAGTAAGTGTCTGGGGTCTTCCTGATTCCGGGCCCACTCTCCTTATTCACCTCTTACTAAGCACCTAGCGTTGTGCCAGGCTCTGTACCGAGCACTGAGAGTACAGAGAAAAGCCAAGAGTCGCTGCCCTCAAGGAGCTCATACTCTGTTGGGGGAGAAAATATGTAAACAACTAGGTACAGATAAGATAGACAAGGAAAACTGGGGGAAGTTACAGAGGCGGTGGCAGTGACGCCGCTAGATTAGATGGCACAGGGGGTAGAGTTCTGAGCCGACGATCAAAAAGACTCCTCTTCCTGAGTTCCAGTCTAGACCCTCAGATGCTTAAAGGTTCCTGGGCATGGTGGAAGAATTCCTAACAAACACTGGTAAGGTCTTTGTCTGGAGTCTGGCAGATTTGAAAAGTGGGTGGTGAAAACTCTTTCTGTCTACGTGCATGTATTTAATGTGACCCTGGGCAGGTCACTTAACCCTGTTTGCTTCAGTTTTCTCATGTGGAAAAATGACCTGGAGAAGGAAATGCCAAAAGGCACTTCTTTTACCCAAACAGAGTCACAAAGAGTTAGAAATGACTCAACAACAACAACAAATGTTTTGTAACAGGTGTTTTGTTTTTTATATAGGTGTGTGTTTCCTGTGTGTGTGTACACGTATATGTGTGTGTATATGTATACGTATAACATACATTGTCTATATGTACGTATGTATAATGGAGACATGAATATTTGGAGATATATCCTAGCTGTATGACCCTGGGCAAGTCACTTAACCCTTTTTACCTCGGTTTCCTCACCTGTAAAAGAGAGCAGGAGAGGGAGATGGCAAACCACTCCAGTACCTTTGCCCAGAAAACCACACATGGGGTCACAAAGACTCAGACAGGACTGAAATGGCTGAACAACAAAAAAGAAAGGCAGGAACATCAGGGATGTCCAGAAATGTTTCTGGTGGAAGGTATAATTTTAGCTGAGACTTGAGGTCCTTTGGCTTTCTCCACCACGTTTCCATGCCCATTATCTTCCTTTTCTCCCTTCCCTTTTCAGTTTTGTGTGTGGTCTTACTCTGTTAGATTGTTAGCTCCTTGAGGGCAGGAATTATCTTTTTCTGTGGCCAGTTAATAAGTGTTTATTGACTCACTACGTGAGAGGGCTGCGATAGGAGGTGATCTGTATCATTCCATACCCCCGGCAGCCAAACCACATCTACCCAAAGCTCAGAGACACACAGCGTGCTACACACAGCCACCCTTCCTGACCAGCATCGGAATCTGTGCCGTTTATTTTGAGTGAAGGTCTGCCCTTTTAGAGCTCTCCCACGCATGAGTTCTGTGTCACCATCTTCAGACGAGCGCCTCCATAGCCATGGACAGGGAAATCCAGGATTTCTTGGGGGAGTTGCCTGGAGCGTTGGGAAGGTCAGTAGCAAGCAGAACGTGAATGCAGGTCTCACTAGTTCAGAAGAAGCCCCTTTAGTCACTCACAGTGCTGTCTTTATTTACATTAGGGTCTCATTTCCCTTGTGAGCTATAGTTTCTAAATTAGTACGTGAATGACAGACTCCGTGGGGTTTTTGATTGGTTTCTGTTGGTTCCTTTGTTGGATTTTATCTCCTGTGAACTGCTGGGTACCTCACCTCCTAGTCTTCTGTTTAGATTATAACTCAAAGAACACTGGATTTTTAATCAGAGGACCTGAATTTAAGTTCTGGGTCTCTAACTGGGGAAGCAGAGGGGCTATATGACTTTGGGCAAGTCCTTGACTCTCTCTGGGCTTGTTTCCTCCTAGGAAATGAGAGGGTTTAACTAGAAGACCTTTGTGGGCCTTTCTGGCTTTATATCTGACGATGATTGATATGGTAAATGTACAGAAGTTGTTTTCACTATTCACTTTTCAAATTTGTAAGACTCTAGTGTAGACAAATACCTTCTTATCAGTGCTTGTTAGGGACACTTCAGCTGTGACTAAGAATCTTTAACTCCTTTGTTTTAAGCTGTGGCCCAGACATCCAAATCCTGTTCTTAGAAACCAGTCTCTTAATTAGTTGTTCACCTGAGCCCTCCTACCATATGTTGTCTCAAAAGAGACTCATCCAAACAAATTTTCTGGTCCCATTTCTGTTTTTTGTCACCTGCTTTGTGTAAATTAGGTGCTTTATTTGACAGATCTAGTGTTTGTTAAAGGCCACATGTAAATATATGTAAATTCTATCACATGGTTACCACCCGCTCTCAGGAAAGGTTTGCACCAGAGGGAAGGAGGTCAGTTGGGTTTCTTTTCAAAATGATCTTTTTTTTTTTCTTTTTGGAGGGGGGAAGGCAGGGCAGTTGGGGCTAAGTGACTTGCCCAAGGTCACACAGCTAGTAAGTGTTAAGTGTCTGAGGCCAGATTTGAACTTGAGTTCTCCTGACTCCAGGGCCAGTACTCTATTCACTGCACCACCTAGCCACCCCAAAAATAACCTTTCTTGAAAAGTTCAATGTACTTTTCTTTTAAAAACATTACTGTCATTTATCAATCAATTGGCAGGTACTTATTAAGTATGCATTATTTGCCAGGCACTCTGATTGGTGCTGGGCATCCAGAAACAAAAGGGGAACGGTCCCTTGAAAAGCTTCCATTCTGTAGGGAAAAACGTGTGTATATAATCATACAAAATAAATATAAAGTGCTGTATCAGTGGACGGTGTCTTGGAGCTTGAGGAAGGGACTCAGGCAGAAGGTAGGATTTAATTTGTCCCTTGAAGGAAACTAGGGTTTTTTAAGAGGCACAGGTGAGAAGGGAGAACAGTCCAGGCTTGGAGAACAGCCATGCAAAGGTGTAGTGGTTAGAGATTAAATGTGGTGCATGGGGAGCAGTGAGGTTGACTGGGCTGACTAGAAGTGTGTGGGGGGGAATAATAATAAGGCTGGAAAGGTTGGTTGAAGCCAGTTTGTGAAGGACTAAAACTTGCTAAACAGAGGATGTGTATTTTATCCTAAAGCTAATAGAAATTTATTGATAAGGGAGTGATATGGTTAGCGGAGCTTTAACTCTTCTTAAACTGTCGCAGCCCAGTTTAAGAAATGCTGAAGGGGTTGTGAGTGGACAAAGTTTAGGAAGCCCCACTTTAGGAGCTAGAAAGAGGATGGATTGGAGAGAGGGAAAGACTTGAAGCAGTGAAAGCATGTAGGAAGCTATTGGCAGTAATCCAGGTGAGGTGTTGGGCTCCTGAGCTAGTGGTTTCTTGCTGTCCTCTGTTGCCACCAGAGCACCTTCCGTTACAACAAGAAAGTGCAGCCAAGCAGTGCAGACCAAACCTTGTCTCAGAACGTTTGCCTCGTTCCATGCCTTCTGTCCACCACTTCTCCAGTGAGGGATGGTGCTGGCCGTCAGCTCTCTTTCCCAGCACGGTAGCTTTCAGGGTCCTGCACTCTTTGCACGTTTTTCCTTGACGTTATTGCTTCCTTGCTCATGATATAAAATTTTCTCCTCGTTTTGTTTATTTCACAGTGTATTCACACAAACATCTCAAGCTTCGCTAAATTCTCAGTATTGGTCATTCGCGTGTCGGCATGTTTACCTTCCTGGTTGATGTATGCGCTCTCTCTCTTTTTCTTTGTGACCACAAGTGCTTTGGTGAATACTCTTGCACATACAGCACTTTTCCTTTTGACTAGAAATGGTCTTCATTTCCCATTACAGGCTGGAGGGAGTACACTAATGAAGTGGGATAGATTGTCATCTAAGTTTTCGCAATCAGATTTTATTTTTTTCCAGAGGGGGGGTGGTAGGGCAGTTGGGGTTAAGTGACTTGCCCAAGGTCACATGGCTAGTAAATGTGTCAAGTGTCTGAGGCCAAATTTGAACCTAGGTCCTCCTGATTCCAGGGCCGGTGCTCTATTCACTGCGCCACCTAGCCGCTGGGGTGGGGATGGGGGGGCGCCCCCACTGTTTTCTAAAGTTGAATGGATATAATTTTAATTACAATAGAATCCCATTATAACAAGATACATCATTACATGTTTTTAACATAATACAGGTAAAATGGTCTTCAAAACACTACCTATACTACTCTAGGAGGTGCTGTCATAGATATTTCAGTAGATTTGGTGGGGTCTATAAGGTGGATTTCAGTATATCAATTCCTTAAGCAAACATGGTCAAACAGATTAACTTAGTTGATAGCAGGAACAAGTCATTTGGCTTGCTTTGTATTTTTAAAGTCTAGTGGAAGAACTTTTAGTTCATTCTAAATCTATCCAACATTTTTAGAGTTTTAGAATTGCAAGAGTTCTAAAGCTTAAGTTTATTACTCTATTATATTATAAATTTGTCTTTTAAATTTTAGGATGAAGACATTGTTTGAAGAGATCAGAGCATCAATTAAAAATAACTATAACCAAGACCGTTCATTTTGGAGGCCTGTCCTTCCGTGGGGAGGGGTTTTTACCATCAAAGCTGGCCGTAAAGCAGTGTCCTGTACACCACTCTATGTTGAAATAAACCTGAAAAATACCTGCACGATAGATGGATTCTTGATGTTACTCTATGTCATTCTTCATGAAAATGAAAACTTCCCCAAGGAACTCTCTCTTCACTTAGGCAGAGAGTTTGTAGACTGTTTTCTTTACTTAATGGACTCATACAGTTTTACGACTGTGAAACTGCTCTGGATTTGGGACAAGATGGAAAAACAGCAATACAAATCTGAAGTTCACAAAGCTTCGTTAATAATTGATTTGTTTGGAAATGAACATGACAATTTTACAAAGAATCTGGAAAACCTCATGTCCACCATTCAAGAGAGTTATTGTTCAAACTGGAGATGTCCCACCCGAGTGCAGGAAGATCAGCAGCGAACGATTAACATAAAGTAAGTAACTGAAAATAATGCTGGAGGAGGCTCCAGGACCCGGCTGAATATATAGGAGAAAAGGCAGAGCTACAGGAGAGGATGGGAAGAGAGAGCACGAGCCGTAAGAGGAAGTGGGCTGTCTACGGACCAGGAGAAGAAAAGCGTGGCGTGAGAAAGGGAACAGAGATACACAAAGTTAGCCCAGACAAGGAACTTGTATCCCATTCCTGAAAAACAATACTTTCATTTGGAAAAATAAGTCATATTCCATCATTTTTAGAAGTTTCATAATAGATTGACTTCCCCTCTTTTGGGCAGTTCTATTTTTAAGATAGTAAATTTTTTAAAATAAACACAGCATGAATTATAAGTTGCCCCAGAAATAGTCATTCTTTGATTAAAGATTTCTTAATTCATTGGGAATAAAATCTTTTTCTTTATTCATCTGCATACATTGTTTTGGTTTACATTCAAAGAAGGTCACTTAATTTTATTTCTTCCTTATGAGGCTTCTAAAAAACCGAGATGACATTCTTTCTCCAAAAAGTTAAATGCACCCTTTCACTGAACTGTTGAATGTTTTCTTCTTTTGTAAACAAGCCTTTTATATAGTTTATTGTTGCCTATTAAATTTTGTTTTTTAAACTGTGATAAAATATTCATAATTGTACGTAAGTGGCTACAATTACCGCGTAAGACATCTGACTTATATCAGAAATATATAACAGAAAATGCCAATATTTTCTGTTTGCATGGTACTTTTGATTTTCAGAGTACACAATTATCAGTCTCATTTTGTCTGCATAATTCTCCTAAATGTATTAATGTACTAATATATTTATTTGTGGTGCATTTTTTACAGATAAAGAAAAATTCAGGTATAGACAAGTTAAGTGACTTAGCTATAATATCATGGCTGTAGTGGAAGAAAGTCTCCTGAATCCCAGGCACCCATTGTGAACACTAGACTAGACCAAATCGCTTCTTTAAAATCCTTTTAAACATTCATTTTAAAGTTCCTTAGCAACAACATTGTAGAATCAAGAATACTGTTTTGAAGTAATAGTGTTTCTAGAGAAATTAGACCTGTTGGACTCATTGTCCTATTCTTAAACCAGAGTGTTATCGTAACATGCAATGAGCACTGCTTATACTGCTGAACACAGAATTATACGTATTTCATCAATTCTTTCAGTCCTCCCCAAGAAATCCCACATGGAAACTTGATTCGATTGGCTGTGGATGAATTATTTTGTTCCAAGATAGAGCTGTGTGAAGAGCAAGGGTGAGTATTTTGTCAGCTATTTCAAGGCAGTCTGTTACTGTGCTGTTTATAGAGAAGCGCGTGTTAAGACATGGGTTTTACCGTTTATGTTATATTAAGTTACATATTTGCTGTGCTATAGTATTAGTAGATGCCAGTGCAGTGTAACTATGGCTAATTAATATGACTATAATGCCATTTTTCTCCGTTAATGAGTAGCTGCCTTGGTTAAGCAAAACCCAGCCAGTGAGGACCCCCAATTAACTGGATGCTTTTCTGCACTCCAGATTTAGGAAAAAAGAGGTAAATGACAAAGAAAAGAAAAGATTTAGTTTAAAAAAACCCCAAAACTTCTTGGCTATATTCTGGAACCAGTACACTCATTAGTCTGGACCAGTGGTTCTCAACCTTCCTAATGCTACAAACCTTTAATACTTGAATGTGGGCGTATTGGCATGTGGGCAGACCCGCCTGGACGCGGATAGAGGAGCGGTGTCTCGGTTCCTAAGACCATCAGAAATGCATGTTTTCCAATGGTCTTAGGCGACCCCTGTGACCCCTGTGAAAGGGTCGTTCAACCCCCAAAGGGGTTGCAACCCACAGGTTGAGAACCGCTGGTCTAGACCCTTACATTTCAGAATGATAAGAAAGCACAGGGTCTTTAACCATCAATGAAGGCTTAAATTATATTTGGTATACTTTCTTTACTATGTCAAGAAAATTTTTCAGAGAATTTTTAACAAACTTTGAAGCAAAAACAGTGCTCTGGTTCATTTAGGTTAATCATAAAATGAGATAAGCCGTGTGCCATGTTGAAAGCATTCTAGTTAATTGATATTTTATTTCTGTGGTTGCTTGGTGTTTTTCTAATGCATATGCAGTAAAAACTTTTTAAAGCGGCTCTAGCTGGGCCAGAACAGCTTTTCATGTTTTAAGGTACAGCATTTGTAAAATGAAGCAAATAGTAAGAGGATTCATCCAGACTGCAAGAGATTTCTGAAGAGTCATGTTACTCACCTCCTTGCACACCTAAGCCAGTCCAGTAAGAGGAACATGTATTTCCAAGCGCTAAAATTTTAGTAACCTCTTTGAGAGCAGGAGTGTTTCATTCTGGGCTGTGTATCCTGAGCACAGTCTCTGAGACATACAAGTCTCACTGCGCTTTAACAGATGAGAAGCTGAGACTTGAAGGTGAGTGGCCTGCTGCTAGTTACCGTGTCCTGAGTAGGAGAGGCAGTGTGCCGAGCCAGACCTTTGCTGACGGCGGCTAGCTTCTCCTCACCCCGGCATGCTGGCTTCTCAGTAGGGACTTCAGCATTTGGCACATGAGTAGAGACTTTTGGGGGAGAGAAGAGTGCGGCAGATACAAGTAAAGAGGTCTATTCCGGTGTGCAAAATCGGGCTTCTGGGAAATTCAGGCTACAACAAAGCCGTCCCAGAAGTGTTGAAAAGATGGTGTGCGAAGTGAGACGATAATTCCGCTTTTTTCATTTCAGTTGTGGCGGGCTAAGAGAGTTTTCCCAGCGAGTTTTCTGCCATGGAGCACCGCCTTTTGTTGTCTTAAATATGCAGCACTGGAAATCCGAAGATCTGGCATATGTGCCCTATTACTTGGATTTATCTGATCACAAGTAGGTACTGGTTTTGTTTTGTAAAACAATTGAAAATGGAATCTCAGTTCAATTTTACCTATTTATTCGTGATTTTGAATAGGCCTAAAGAAGGGATTGTGGTTGAAGAGTCATTGCTGAATTCCCTTTTTAATTCAGAATGAGTTTTTAGATTACTACAAGTAAGTGTAGCTTCATTTTTTTCAGTTCAGTGATACAGTAGGGGCTTAGTTATCCCAGAAAACTTGGGCACACACAATAAGAGATCATAATCCTTTTGCTACTTTAGTTTAGAAAGTTTTATATCCCTCACTATGATTTGTTAAAATCTTTTATGGTGGTTAAGCCCTCACCGGGCAGATCCCAAATCAAATCTGGTCATTCTGTGTGATTCTTGTCCATGTCTTTCTGTACATCTTCCTTGTAGAACATATCCAGTGAACGGGATACTTTTGTGTGATTCTGATGTTTTGATGAGACTTACAGAGTCATCACACTGTCAGTTTTTCTAGCTGCCTTTGTTAAAATATTTAGAAATTTTAAGTTTTGGGGCACATTGCCACATACACTTCATAAATCCTTTTCTGGAAATCAGACAATCGAAACATAGCTTCTTCATCACTAGGATATGAATTTAATCTTTCTGATTAAAAAGGCTCATTTTAACCATGTGTACTTTATAATTTATCTTAATTTTCAGATATTTGTTGGAAGGTGCCACGTTATTTAACAAAGATGAACATCATTATTCTGCAGCTTTCCAGATTGATGGATATTGGATGCACTATGATGGCCTCAGAAATGTGAATTTAATTTTGTTAAATAAACCACCAGAGTTTCTCCTCTTGTCATCGTTGGTTTATATTCGAGCAACAGAAAAATAAATATAGACTGATGCTAAATTAAATTGTGTTCCCTCCTGCCCCTCCCCTCCAAATGAAGGGCTCTTACTTTCTGTATACTTGGTATCCAAGAAAATGGTTGAACTATAGTAGTTTCAGAGTTGTATTATCCAATGCTAAGCCCCAGGTAAATATTTTATATCGAGAAAAAACTATGCAAAATGTTTGTAATTCTATTTATATTTCCTGATTTATTTTTATACAAGCATATTTTATGTTGAAATAAAAATATCTTGTGGACTTTGAATTTTGTATTAATATGTACATCAAATCTGTTGAAATCAATGTATCTTTCTTTATCCAAAAAAAATTGCATTTGCACTTAGATGCTTTTTTTCTTAGGGATTCACATAAAAATCCGTCAGTCTTGGATCTCCATCAATAAAATCCAGGTTAAAACTTCAAGTTGAGAAGACTTGGATAGTATAAAACTGACCCGAGTCTGAAAAAAGGTATCTTTGCATTTCTGCTTCACCACAACCCGGAGTGCGTTATGGAATCAGCTAGGTTTCATTGGGACGTGTAACTTGTCGATGTCTTAAGTAGTTTTGTCCATTTTTTCCTAACCTAGAAACATCAATTTTTAAACATTTTATAAATATACGTGTGTATACATATTTGTGACTCTTATGCATGGGCTTTGAGATTTTTTTCTTAAATACTGCTGAGGGAATTTTGAACCAGCTGCTCAAGTATCAAAGCCCTTGCTAACTAATTTTAAGTGTTAATGACCGGATGAGTGTTATGAATAATTATGTAACCATCCTAAAAACGTCTTGTTTCAAAATTAAATATATGTAGAAATTATTTTACAGGAGTGACATATGTGCTGCTCTATTAGTATTAAAGTAGACAAATTTATTTCTCATGCTAGTGTGAATGTAAGCAATGTGCTTTATTTTTTCAAATGACTAAAAGGAAAACTTGTCATTAGAAATTTTGTTTTTGTTTTTATCCTAAATCTGAATATTACTTAACAGAGACAAGTCTATATAAAAATATTCTGGATGTTTAAGTGTCCTTGCTTGGTGAACTAATAGTTTAACCATTTGGATTTTAAATCTGTCACTGCACAAGTTTACATTGATCAGAATATTGTGTTCATTAAAGCCCTTAAGAGCCTTTCCATCTCTTACCTATTCACTTGAGGAGAGGAAGAAAAAGAAAACTCTTGAGGAAAGTACCATCTTGGAAATAAATATTTTATTGTCTGTACTTAAAAGTATTCTACAGTAGTGATTTTATAGGAACCATAGAGGCTAAATTGGCTTAATTTTCAGGTGGGCAAACCATTTTTGAAAATTAAATTCACCCCACATGCTATACAATTCACTTTCATAGGGTAACATTTTTATTAAATGAAATCTCAGATTGCCATTGTGGTCACATTGGTACTTCATCCCAGTATGAAAATGCTTAGACAAAAGATAAATCAGGGTGAGCAATCACTTTGGCAAAGCAAAATCGTCTTTTGTTGAGTGTTTCCCTGTTGTATTTTTAAAGGGATTTGGTTTACAATACGACTTTATCGAACAAACCACGGTGCACTTGGTATTGCTCTGGGTCATTCCCGTTTCTATAGCATTATAAGGATCGAGTAAAGGAGTCACACTCCCTAAACGATACAAGGATACAGATAATACAGAAATCAAGTCTTTACTAAATTATGCTTAAAAGGCAAATTTTACTCAGTACTTTGCACCTTATTTAAATAAATGCTAGATGCTGGTTGTTACAGAATGGTGATCTGCCTACCTCACAGGGCTGTTGTGAGGATGAAGATAATGTTTGTAAAGATCTGGACCACCCTGAAAGGTGCTAATAAAAAAAGCTGATTTTGTTTTCTCTTTCTTGTATGAGCATGTCTCCCAGTTTATTTCTTACATCTTCGTCATCTCTTATTTAAATAATAGCTGTATATTGGGCTGAATTTAATATGATACAATAATGCAACTGAAATTACAGAAGTGTTCCTGGATACCTTACAAAGGGATGAAAATTATGAAATGCTTAAATGGTATAGTCTGTAAGCAGACAAGCTTTTACTAAATATCTTCTATTCCCTGGGCACTAGGGCTACAAAACAGAGAAGTAATCCTTACCCTCAAGCATAGAAGAGTAGATAACGTGTTCTCTGTTCTCTCTCCCCCTTAAATTTTTTATATTTTCTTTCAATTACGTATAAGAAAAATTTTTTAACATTTGTTTTTTTAAAACATTTCAAGTTATAATTCTTTACCTCTACTCATCCCTTTTTGAGAAGGCAAACAGTTTGATGTAGTCATGGGAAAACATTCCCATATTAGACATGTTGTGAAAGAAAATGAACCAAAAGAAAAAGTATGCTTCAATTATCATTCAGATTCCATCAGTTCTTTCTCTAGAGTTAGTGTTTGACCCAGTTCTCTATATATTTGAGCAATGAGAGAAACGTATAAAAAAAAATGTTCCCCCAGCTTCTTGCTTTCTTTCTAATCTTGGCTGAACTGGGTTTGTTTGTGCAAAAATTTTTACCGTAATCAAATTATCCATTTTGCATCTTGTGATGTTTTTCATCTCTTGTCATAAATTCTTCCCTTCTCCATAGTTCTGACCAGTGAACTATTCCATGTTCATTTAATTGCTTTTGGTATCATCCTTTATGTCTAAATCATCTTCTCATTTTGGCCTATCTTAATATTTGTTGTAAGGTAGTCTCTACCTAGTTTCTGCCAGACTGCTTTCCAGTTTACCTAGCAATTTTTGTCAGATAGTGAGTTCCTGTCCCAAAAGTTTAGATCTTTTTTAAAATTAACTTTTGTTTATTCTTAGGTTACATCATTCATTTCCACAAGATTTTGAATTACAAATTTTCTCCCCGTCTTTCCCCTACCCACCACCCCAAAACAGTGATCCCACTATATACCCCCTCCCCCAATCTGCTCTCTCCTATATCCACCCCCATCACCCCTCTGACTTCCTGGTAGGGCAAGATGGATTTCCCTACCCCAGTGCCTGTATATCTTATTTCCCAGTTGCATGTAAATAATAATAATAATAATATATGTTAATGAAGTTGTTGTTTCTATGATTTGTTCATTGCCCTGCTCATTCTTTAGGATTGGATTTAGTTTCCAATTAGCTTTTAGTCTATGCTTTCTCAGCCCTTTATTAAATGTAATTTTTATTGCATTATTATCTGAAAGATGCATCTAATATTTCTGCATTTATGAGATTTTTATGCCCTAATACATGTTTAGTATTTCCATAGGTGTTATGTATTGCTGAGGAAAAAAAAAAATTCTTCTTTCTATTCCTATTCAATTTTCTCCTGAGGTCTATATCTAACTTTTCTAAAACTCTCCTTCACCTTCTTAACTTCTTTGTTGTTTATTTATTTTTTTTGTTAGATTTATCTAATTCTGATAGGGAAAAGCTAAGGTCCCCCACTAGTATAGTTTTACTGTCTATTTCCTCCTATGACATATTTTTTTTTAAACTGTCTATTTTCCTCCTGTAGCTCATTTTTCCTTTAAGAATTTGGATGCTTAATCTCATGGAAGAGGCAAGAGATCATTGTTACAATAGAGGGGGAAAAGAGGAAGGCAAAAGGGAAAGAGTCAACCTTACTCTCACGGAACTTGGCTTAGGGAAGGAATGACATAAACTCTAAACTGGGCATTTTGCCACTCAGAAGAGTTGGGGGAAGGGGGATGAGAGGTGGGGTGATGGA
>CM053589.1:1022548-1064255 GCA_028646515.1 Pseudochirops corinnae | reverse complement strand
CTCTCCGTCTCACAATAGGCTCCGTCACTTTTAAATCCGCTCAAATTGACTTTTTAGTTCCCAAGGATGAAATTCTTTGGGAGCTTGTTCAGGTTACTGCTTACTCTCCGCCATCTTAGCTCCGCCCACAGTCACTTTCTATGATCAGGTTGTTCTTTTGTTATTTGTCCATTTTTCCAGCCTGTTTCTCAACTTACAACTTTATGTTAAAGTTGGCTTTTGCTCTTGAGGTCAAGGGGACACTGTTCCTGAGCTTTAGGCCTTTCTTGCTGCTGTTCTCAGAGCTAGATCTGGATGTCTGTAGGTTTTTGGTTCTTTCAGGGTCGTATGATCTAATGAGAGGTGCAGTCACTGATCTCCTGGCCTGCAACCACAAGCACTCTTCTCCACCTTGGAACTATGACCAGAACCCCTACACCTCTGGGGCCACCCGTGCTAATAAGTTAGTACTTCTCTTAGTTCTGGGACTGTGACCTGGAACTGCATGTAAGCAATGCAACAGAGCCCTGCACCCATTGCCAGCAAATGGCCCTTGGTGATCTCTCTCAGATCAGTTGTCTACCTCCTTCCCACATGTGGGTTAAGAGCTCCCAGAGCTATTGCTGCTGCTGATAAACAGCCTCTAGGACCTGCTGCTGGCAGGCATGCCCTTTGCTGAGTGGTCCAGTCACCCCTGCACTGAGACAGACCTTTCCTGCCAACCTCCTGAGTTGTCCAGTGCCATAAATTGTTTTGCCCTGAACTTCTGTTGGTTCTGCTGCTCCAGCATTTGATGAGAGGTGTTATTTTAAAGTTGTTCAGAGGGGAATTTGGGAGAATCGAGGTAAATCCCTGCCATTTTCTCTGTATTTTGTTGTCATTCAGTCATTGGTCATTTGAAGTTTTCTTGGCAAAGATACTGAAGTAGGGTACCATTTCTTCTCCAGTCATTTGGCAGATGAGAAAACTGAGGTAAATAGGATTAAGTGACTTGCTCAAGGTCACACACCTAGTAGTTGTCTGATTTGAATTCAAGAAGATGAATCTTCTTGACTTCAGACCTAGTGCTGTGATCTTCTGCCCCATCCAGCTGCCCTCTCTGTATGTATACGTGCAGAAATACACATTTACAGGAAAATGCAAAATAAAAAATTTGGATTGGGGGAAGAATGATTAGGAAAGACTAATGTGGAATAGCTTTTAAGATGAGCTTTGAAGTATTCAAATATGAATTTTCAGAGGCAAAGGTAGAAGTACGTTCAAGACACGGAGGACATCCTAAGCAAAGACACAGAGACAGGAAGAGATGGAATGTCATATATGAAGAGAAATAGCAAAGCCAATTTGGCTGAACAGAATAATGAAGGAAACAACAGATGAGGCTAGAAAAGTAGGTTAGAGCCAGTGTGTAAAGAGTTTTAAATGCTAAGTAAGAATTTGTATTTGATCCTAGAAGTAATAGGGAGTCACTGTCATTTGTTGAGCAAGGGACATCATAAGACCTATGTTTTTGGAATATCCCTGGAAGCTGAGTGGAGCTTAGATTAGAAAGGGGAAAGACTTGTAACAGGGAGACCAACAGGTTATATTATTGCTTTTGTCCCAGGTAGAGGGAATGAGAGCCAGACTAGGAGTGGTGGCTGTGAATGGTGAAATGAGCATGAATGCAAGACGTACATGTACAAATGGCAAGACTGGCATATGTAAGGTGAGGGAGGGGGAAGAATTGACAATAAGATTGCAAACCTGGATGAGTAGAAGGATGATGGCATCCTTGATAAAAGAGAAGTTTGAAACTGGGAAGGGCTTGGGGGTAAAGAAGTTTCATACTGTTGATTGGCAATTGTTAATACAAGACCAGAACTGAGGAAAACTTTGGGCTCTCTAGAAATATTTAGCCTTGAAGTGTTTAGAAGGAGAGCCAGGCAGATGCTGCTGATGGAACAGTGGATTGATGAAGTCTTCCTGACTCCAGGTCTCAGGACTCCTGACTTCAAAGACCTAAGTTCAAATTCAGCCTCATATTTAACAGTTGTGACCCTAGGCAAGTTACAACCCCTGTTTGCCTCAGTGTCCTCAACTGCAGGATGGGAAAAATAATAGCACCTAAATGAGATATTTGTAAAAGCACTCGACACAGTACCTAGCACATGGTCACATGGTAGATGCTATATGAATGCTTACCCCCTTCCCTCCCAAGATAAGACTTTTATGTGAAGTAGCCATGATTACCTTTCAGCTTGGCTTCTTTACTATTTGCTAAGAGGAAACTGTTTTAGAATTTGGCAAGGAAAAACAGAGGGATGTCCCCGTCAGTTCCCTAAATTTAATGACACATATACTCCTTCAAATTTGACAATATATTCAAATTTAGTTCTTCTGGATAATTTTATGGTGCACAACTATATAAAAAGCAGTGTGGGGGAATAGAGAGCCAACCTTGAGGCCAGGCTTTCCTGGCTGCAGGTCTCATTTATGACACATATTGGTTGTATGACTCTGAGCATCTCTCAGTGCCCTAAACAACTCTCTATAAACTGCACAAAAGGTACCAACTTGCATTGATAAAAGAAGTTTCTCTCTTTGGGAGTTCCCTACATCATTAAAGTCACAAGTCTAGTTCCTATCCTTAAGACAATATGTTCCTGGTGTGAGGGATAATTTATAATGAAATTGCCCCATTCTGAAAAATCAAATCTAGAAGGGCTTCAGTATTCACTAGGCCTAGGTTTAGGTCACCTGACCTTCCAGCAATCTGGAGCTAAGAGCAATGGAGACCCTCCCCAGTGCCACTTCAGCACAAGATATGCCAAATAAGGTTAAAACTGCTTTCATTGGACACCCATGTGTTTCCGGGTCCTTTGTCTCAGAGAGAGATTCCCGAGGTTAGGTTGTGAGTCAGCCCCTCTACCAATGAAAGTGAAGGCCAGTTGGGGGGGGTTGGGTTTCTGCATTAGAAGATTATATAACCATGGGCTGGCATTACCTGTTGCTTTCTCCCTGCAGATGCCATGTGGGCAACAGGGGCAGAATCCTTTCTCATGAGGAAGAATAAAGACCTTTTCTGACCTCAGATTCCGATTCAGACTCTGAACTCTTTCATCTCACACAGTTTGGAGGTCCCACTGAGATTTTTCGGACTCTTCTCTGGAGAGAGGAATGGCTCCCCAACCTTGACCAACAGGCAAGGATGTCCCATTGGGTCTTTTTCCAGCAGCCTCTTGGTGAGATGGGGGAGAGGCCGTCTGTGGAGAGTGAGGCCCGAGGGCGTCTAAAGCTGAGGGCAGAAAATGCCTAAAGGGGGGAACAAAGATTACTGAAAGTCACCTAAGTCTGTGCACAGACCCAGGTAAGAAGAGGCCTGGGTGATTTGGTGGTGGGTGGGGTCAACTGAGTCTGGCCAGGAGTTGGGAAATTCTTGGACCAAGAGGTCGGCCTCGTCAACTGAGTCTGGCCAGGAGTTGGGGAGATAGGAGGAGGCAGTTTCTAGGGGGGATGCTGATGAGTGGCCCCTGACAAGGACCCCTCAGAATTCATGCCTCAGGAACCCCAAGTTCTGGACCAAGAGGTTGACTGTGTCCAGATAGACCTTGAATCTGGAAGGAGGGAGTTTGCTGATGAGCCGTCTCACCTGCCTCTGGTAAAGGGAAATTTCACTTTAACCCACAAGCAGCTAGTTAATTGGGAACAGAATTGGGAAGGAATGTTTCCTTCAACCCCCCATAATCACTTGGGAGATAAATTTAGCAAAGCTGGTTGAGACTGTGTTTGTTTTCAGACTATGTTTGTTTTCAGACTATGTTTGTTCTGCGTTTGTGTGTGTGTGTGTGTGTGTGTGTGTGTGTGTGTGTGTGTGTGAAGTTTGTCTATTCATGAAAGAGAGAAAATGTTTTACTATTCAGATTAAAAAGCCTTGGGAATGGTTAAAAAAAAAAATCTTCCTTCTCTGCATTTACTTTCTTAACTAAACTTAGAATGAGGAGAGAGAATTCAGATCCTTTAGCAGATAATAGGTAAGTGAAACTCTTTTTTTCTATGTATCTGAAATGCCTAAGGCAGAGGTGGAAGGAGAAGCAAAAAGGCCCGATTGTGTTGGGTAGGATGGAGGCCACTGCTCCACCCCCCATCCCTGACACACGTATACCTTTAGAAGGTGTGGAAATGTTGGAAAATAATGTTAGTGAATTTTTAGCCTGACTTCATAACCAACAAACCAAGTTATGGGAAGTTTCAGGATTGGAATGTAGTTCTAAAAGATTAGTTCAAATAATCATTAAATTCCCAAGGCCCCTACTTGGGAGGGAAGTTAAAAGATAACCACACCCAGTTCACTGGGTCTCAAACCCTTTGTCTATGGAGAAAGGATTTCGGTTTTTTTAAGGAAAAGGAGATAGGAAAAGGAATGGGGTGGGGGTGGGAGTTGAGCCTCCACTAAAGATGAAATGGAGATCACACAGCCATGAGCACGTGTCTTCTAAAAGGCCACGTGTTGGCTTAAAGATATTTCTAGGGAAATGGATTAGTATTTGGCATTATGATTGTAAAGTGATTTAAAAAAATGTGAGACCTTTATATTTGGGTATAAGTGTAAATAATGTTCAGATTGGTCATTTGAATTCTTGGATATTATGAAAATGTATACAGTGGTTTAAAGTTATAAAGGTATAATTTAATTCCTGTATAAGGGGGTTTGGAAATGGATTCACCTAAAGTTTTTAGTAGAATATAAGTTTTAAACATTTCTAAATTATGTGATTTGGAAAAAAAATTATGAACTCTGATGTTAAACCAATTTTCTTATTCCTATTCAGAAGCTGTTAAATTATCTAAGGATATGATTATGTATGTTAATTTGGATGTAGGTGAAATGTGTCATGTTTTGGGAATCTATATTACTTAAGAAATTTGAATTTAAAGATGGGCATTGATTATGGTTAAGATATTTGTAATTTATTACTAGAACAAAAAGAAGCAGTTAGAATGATTAGCCCAGCATATTGTAAACTGATCTAAAATGTGAGCAGGAATGGGTATTATCTATGTTGTAACCAAAGCAATTTTTTATTTGTTTGTTTGTTTAAATGTTGTTACAATTAGGAACTATATTGTCAAAGGAATAGAAAACGAGGAATAGGACACTCTGACCCGAGTGCTGTAATATTTTTGAAATATTGTAATTTGGGAAATCCGTAAAATTCATTTCCTTATAGTTCCTGGTCTGGCCAGCCTGTAATTATAATGAGAGTTAAATATCAGATTCTGATAAGAAAAAGAATGCTGGAGAATAGTAGGAATTTTGAGTCACTCTTCTCCACTTGGGAAAAAAAAGAGAGACAAGGGGGTGGGGAGGAGAAAAGCCTCCACTTGTTTTGGAAATGCAATTAATGTCATAATGTCATTGTGTTATTTTGGCATCTAAATTGCAAAATCCTCGTATAATGTAAAACTGACCATTGTGAGTCAGGAATGGTGTCAGTTTTAATCTAAAATTGGGTTGAAACTAAAAGATGCAGAAACATTGTGTAAAATGTTATATGTTAAGTTACTTCTGTTATTCAGAAAACCAGGTATATACACACCTTTACCTGCAGTTATGAATGATTCTC
Organism: Pseudochirops corinnae; assembly: GCA_028646515.1. Lineage (NCBI taxonomy): Eukaryota > Metazoa > Chordata > Mammalia > Diprotodontia > Pseudocheiridae > Pseudochirops > Pseudochirops corinnae. Next base: position 1,058,670 of record CM053589.1, on the reverse strand, counting down.
TGTGCAGGAAATGTGTTTTTGTAGAACTCTTATTGAGAAAATAAAAAAATATAGATATATATATAGAGAGAGGGATGTAGCTCAATTTGAAAAATACGTCCAGCTGAATTAAGGTCACTAGATTGGTAATTAAATGGTTTTGAATTCAAAAGTTTAAATGTAAGAACATAATAATTGTGTTACTGGTAAAGAGTTGTGTTATGATATTTTGAAGTATTGTAATTTGAGCAATCATAAACTTTCAAGTTTGTCTCACTTAAGAATGTTTTGCTATCATTTGTGAAATGTATTTGTGAGAAGTAATTATTGGTAATTATGTGAAGAAAAAAAAACCCTGTGAAACCTCCTTGTGTAAGTTTTGTCAATTATGTGGGAAAGATTTTATGACCAGAGAATTTAGAAATTGTGTAGTAGTTAATATTAGGATAAATTGTTTTTGAAAAAGGGAAATATTCTTATTAAGAAATGTTTTACAAGATCTTTTGTTATAAGATGATGGGGAACAGATTAGCAGACAGAAAGCAAGGAGAGAGAGAAAGAGCAGGGAGAGAAGCCTGCCTCTTAGTGCATTAGATATTATCTGTAGTTAATTGTTTATGGTATAATCAGAGTGACTTAATGGAACTGTGGTTACGGTTTTACCTTTAAAGACTAAGATTGTTAACTGTTAATGTGTATGGAAAGAAGGAGGGGTTAGGAGGCCCCTAGAAACCGTCTGTGTGGGCAAGGTCATCAATCCCAGGAAAGGGGCAATGAGAAATTTAAAATTTGTAAAGGGAAAGTTAGTAATTATACAAAGACTTTGTAAGATTTCTAGTCATTTTATCAATTGTGTATAGATTTTGTAATATTCAAACTTAATGTGAATTTTAATTTTAGGCGGATTGCCTAGAGTCCTTATCAGATTAAGTAAGGGAATTTTGCCACTCCCCACCAGGAAGGAGTGGGGAAGGGCAGCAGTTACTTCTTCAGACCCACTGATGAGTCATTCTTGAAACTGGCCTCTAAAGTTGGTGTAATGGATTTCTAGTAATGGGTTTTTAGTACAGATTTGGAATATAGAACAGGAATTAATTATGTATGTGAGTCCTGGTAAAATTCTTATTAGTGAAACTTGCCATCTGAGATTTGGGACTATAATGAGTTGTCTGATGGATCATAAAAATCCATCAATAATCAATAGTCAGTCATCCACCTTCAGAGAGAAATGCCACAAGGTACTCAGAGAAAGTGACTGTTACAGGTGTCTGTGTCTGGAAAAACTGAGAGAACAATCCTAGCCTCATCTTAGGATGGGATCCTGGCTCGGTTTATTCATTGTGTGCCTTTGAAAAGGAATATTTTACACCTGACTATTCCTGAGTCTGGCTATGAGGTGGCATTGATGATGCATGGTTGGAAAACTGACATTTTATCTGATCAAGTCCTTGCTTTTCTTTTATGGCAAATTTCTGCAATCAAAAGCAAGTGGTAGTGAAAGGTATGTGAGCACAATTCACATATGTGAAATTTGCTGTTTTTCAATCCTGAATGTATAGTCATTCTGTGCTCTAAACAACTGGATAAATTAGTAAATCCTTGGAATAGAACATTCTTTCTTAATAATATGGGAATAATTAGACAAAGGGAAAATAAGTTTGTGAAGCAAAGGCGCAAACACAATGTTGAATCATTATCCCATAAACTAAGGCTGGGATACATCTGAGCTACTATAATAAAGTGTGTGTTTAGGATCTGGGCTATTCAGCCTCAGATTATATTCCTTTTTTATATATTAAAGAACTTGGTAAATGGTATTTGGTATTGTTGTGGAAATAATACCTGTTTATACTGTTTGGTGGTGCAAACATGCTTTATTATAAGCAACTTATTGATATGCACTGTTTTGAAATTAATTACTTATGGATCCTCCCAAGTCTTTTATGATAACTGGAGTAGAAGCCAGTCTCTCCTATAAGTAAATTCATTTGTGTAACTATTGAACTCAAGGATAGAAAACTTCTATCTGCAAAGTGTTGCTAGAGTTGAAAGTTTCTACCTGCAAAGTGTTGTTACTTATGTTTACATTTATAGAGCTGGATCCTCAATAGCATCTGATCCTCCTAAAGAACTAGAGACTCAGAGTGGAAACTTCTGAGGGAATAACAAGATCAGATAATTCTGTATGTCAGATCTATCAGTTTGTGAGATTTAGCCATTAATCTCTTTGCTTTGTCTAAGCAGAACAGTTATGTTAATAAAAGGATAATAACTTATGAGCTATCTTGTTTTATGGTTAAAAATGTAAAGGAATCCTGAATAATTTGAATAATGGGTTTGAGAGATTTGGAAGGATAAATAAAGGTTTGATTGGGAATATGGAAGGCAGATAGGAAGATTTGGGGACAAATGTGGTTTTTCCAAGCCCTCCTGTCTCTGGATGGTGGTACCGGTTTTAAAGGGCTTTAGTAAGTTGAGAGAAAGTTTGAGAAAGCATCTAGGAAGACAGAAAGATTTGTAACTTGATTTTATAATTAATAGTTCAATCAAATTTGAGAAGAGGAAATAAGGATACAAATGCAACTTTGAATCATTATCTGATGGACTGAGGTTGGGATTATAAAGTGACTGTAGAGAAGGTGTACCTGTGTATATGAGTGAAATGGGGTCCCAGTGTATTTCAAAGTGATGAAAGAGCAATTGGGTATTAATACAACTGACTAAATTAACTGTTGGTATTAAACCAGAGACATTTTTAGTTGAGAAAAGAGAAATTTTAGTATGAGCTCAGATTCAGACTCTGAACTCTTTCATCTCACACACTGGTAAATTTATACAAAATCCAATTTATACAAATTATATATTTGGTTATTCTGAACTTGACAAACACCATATACAAAGAACATGAAACCGCTCACCTTCATTACTTAAAATTTGTCTTTTCAAAGTATAAAGTGCTTTTAGCACATTACTTTCAGAGTTACTTACCCCTTTTGTCTATAGCCTTCTGATCCTCTTCCTGTTCTGCTCCGTGCACTTTGTAAAATACTGTATTGATACATTGTTTTTACACTAAAATAATTTTAACTTTAGTTCAGAGTCTAAATCCTTAAATACGTATCTGTAGTGAGAGGCTACAGACCAGATGACTTTTTCCTGTCTTAGTCCTGGTCTTCAGTTTTAGTATTTGCAGTAGATTAACTAAAGAAATATTGTAATTCAAAGTTAAGCCAAAACTTTGTTTATGAAGTTTGAATTATCTAAGGAGCTGCCCTATAGTTTGGTTTCTTCTACCCTTACCACCAATGTTTGGTTTTCCATCCCCCAACCCCAGTGGTAAGTATCTGGCATGAATCACACTTTCTCTCCTATCTGGATTTTGAGACACATGCATTTATGCAGATGTAGCTATAATCAGTTAATATTTATGTAGAATACTGTATAGAACAGTGTCATCGATTCTATTCTATGTTCAAAGTCTTTTGTGTGTGTTTAAAATAGGCAACAATTTTTAATACTATTAAGATTTTTCTGAATAGAGATAGGGACAGGACTAATGATAATGGTGAGCAAATTCTCTCTACCATTGTAGATGGGCACCTTCTTTGTAATTTATATTTTTGAGATTTGCCTAGAGTATTGAGAGATTAAGTGACTTGCTGAGTCAAACAGCCAACGTGTCAGAAGTAAGTTCTTCCTGGCACCCACCAAGTTTCCAGTCTCCTAGCTTTGAAACTTAGGTATGATCTTCATTCACCCTCATCCAATATATCAAATCCGTTACCAAACATCACATTTCCACCTTTACAATTCATCCCTCTTATCCCACCCTTTCTCTTCATGTACATTACTGTAGCTACCTCCTATCAGTAAATATTTCTTAAGCACCTTCCAGATGCCAGGCAATGTGCTAGGAAAACAAATACAAAGAAGGAAATAATCACAGCTTGCAATAAGTTTATATTCTTTTTTTTGCTTTTTGGAGACAGGGGGGAAGGTAGGTCACCTGGCTACTTTTGTGTTTTAAATGTCTGAGGTCAAATTTGAACTCAGCTCCTCTTGACTCCAGGGCTGGTGCTCTATTCACTGCTCCACCTAGCCGCCCCATGAGTTTATATTCTAATGGGCAACAACTTATATGATGGTTTGGAGGTTAGGAGAAAATAAAGGCTTCATTTGGAACAGTGGTTCTCAACCTTCCTAATGCCACGACCCTCTAATACAGTTCCTCATGCTGTGGTGACCCCCAACCATAAAATTATTTTCGTTGCTACTTCATAACTGTAATTTTGCTACTGTTATGAATCATAATGTAAATATCCGATATGCAGGATACATTGTTACAAACTGAATGTAACCCACAGGTTGAGAACTGCCGATATAGAACATGATACCAGAACTTTAATTTAAAGAAGAGAGACCTTCCTGCCTCAGGTCTGTTCTCCACTCTAATCCACCCTTACACGTTTCTGCCAAAGTAATTTTTCCTAACTACAAATATGACCCTTTGACTTCCTTCCTCAGTCAACTTCATTGGCTTCCTATTGCTATATGTAGTGTATTGGGAGGCTACTCATTCCCCTTTGGTGTCAGCTTCACCTAACTCTCACCTATGGGCTCCAAAAAACTATAGCATATGCAGTGGCCATACCCTGGTAAACCATCTCAGCAAACCTGGGCTAAACCAAGTTGAGGGCAACTGACAGGCCTCAAACCTGATTGGTAAGTTAGGGGGATATGAAGACCTTTGTAGGCAGAATGAGCAGGTGCCAATTTATTCCAGTGGCTATGAAGGTGACTAAAAGCAGATGCTACTCTAAGCAGGTGCATAGTGCTTGGTCAGGCATAGAAGGTACCGTCATCCACCGTATCCCAAGCCATCAACAGTCACCTTGACTTTTGTCCTGTCACTGAACTTTGATGACTTGGGAAGAGAAAGTAAGGCTGGACTTTGTGCAACTCTGCCTCATTTAAATCCAATTCCTGCATAAGTCAAGATGTCACCTTTGAGGTCACTGGTTGTCTTCAAAAATGAAGGGTGACCAACAGGAACAACTTTCCTTCTAATTCTCCCTTGTTCACTTTTCCCTAGTTCTCTGTTGAGTTTAATGTATTTCTGTGCCCAACTATGTGTGGGTATTTTTTCCCACCTTTCACTTGTTCTGATGAGAGTAAGGTTTAGGTGTCACCCACTCTCCTTATCTCTTCCTTCTCCTTTGTAAAGACATCTACTTGCACACTCTGCTTATGAGAAAAATTTCCATAAACCCTCCTCTCCTTCCTGCCCCAGTGTATTCCTTCCTCTTCCTATCCCTTTCTATTCTTTAAGACCATCAAGACATGACAGAACCACTCCCAAACCTTCTAAATTCCCTCTATGGCCCCTGATAATGAGATGCAGAGGGGACACATATATCATCTTTCCATATTAGAATATAAGCAATATTTACTTGTATAGTCCCTTGTAAGTCTTTATTCATGTTTACCTTTTTATGTTTCAACTGACTCCCTGTTTGGACTTCAAAGATACTATGTGACTCTAATCTTTACATGAAGAATGCTTGGAAGCCCCGCCCCCCCTTTTTTGCTTCTTTTTGGAGGGGGGAGGGCAGGGCAATTAGGGTTAAGTGACTTGCCCAAGGTCACAAGGCTAGTAAGTGTTAAGTGTCTGAGGCCAGATTTGAACTCAGGTCCTCCTGACTCCAGGGCCAGTGCTCTCTTTATTGCGCCACCTGGCCACCCCTGGAAGCCCTTTTTCATTAATTATCTCATTTCAAAACAATCTTCTCCCCTTAAAGCATAATACTCAGTTTTGCTGGTGAGTTATCCTTGGTTGTGAGTCTACATGTGTTTGCCTTTTGGAATCTAATATTCTTAGCTCTCCGCTCCTTTACTGCAGTAGCTGAAGAGTCATGTGTGATATTGCCTGTGGTTCTTTGGTCATTGAATTTTGACTGTGTACGTTAGATTGTAAGCTCCCTGAAGGCAGAGGCTATCTTTAGGCTCTTTTTGTATTCCCAGCACTTAGCAGAGTGCCTGGCACCCAGCAAGAATTTATGATAAAGGATTACCGATTGCAGCATTTTTTCCTTTGACGTGGAAGCTCTGGATTTTGACTATTATTGTTCCTGAGAGTTTCTTTCAGAAGTCGACCGGTGGATTCTTTCCATTTTGTCCACTGGTTTTAAGAGATCTGAGCAGTGCTAAGATTCCTTGAGAGATGGTACCGAAGCTCTTTTTTTGGCCATGACTTTCATTCCAGGTAGTTCAGCGATTCTTACATTTTCTCTCCTTTGATTACTTTTCCAAGTCAGTTGTTACTACTGTGATTCTTTACATTTTCAGTCTTTTGACTTTAATATTTCTTCTTGTGTCATCAAGTTAAAAACTTCTATGTGTTCCATTCTGATTTTCAGAGTTTGTTGCTTGGGAAAGGTTTTGCATCTCTTATGCCAAGTTGTTCATTCCCTTTCCCATTCTTTCTTACATAGCTCTCATTTCTCTTTCCATTTTCCCCTGTATCATTCTCATGTTATTTATAAAAGCTTCCTTTTTTTTTTTTCTACTCTTAACTAGTTGAATTTATGCTCAAGTTGTGTTTGTAGATGATTTTGAGTCTTTCTCTTCTGGGTTTGTGTCTTGAGTCTCTGTCCCCATAAGGGCTTTCATTGTTGTTGGCGGGATTCTTTTTTTCCCCCTCATTCTTCCAATCTACTCCCTGACTTCAGACTTTATGTTAGGGCCAGACCCTGAACACTTCTGGAAGCAATGTCTGGCATGATCCTGCTGCTGATTTCTTGAGTGTAGTGTTACTCCAGGATTTCAGGGACAGCTGAGCTTGAGGACTTGCAAGCTTTTAGTGCTCCTAAAGTGATCTGATGCAGGGCAAAATGTATTCATTGCCTCAGGTCTGAGCCTTGCAAATTCCTGACCTGGGTTTGGGTCTGAGCAACAGAATGCTGCTGGACTTAGTCACTATCTGTGACCTAGGAAGATCTGCTGGTTCAAGGATAGTAATTGTACTGCAGGTTCTGCTTTGGTCTGGGATTCCTTCCCTGATTATTCCTCTGCAGACCTCAGCCTAGGCCAGAAGTTAGAACCGAGACACTGCTTCACTCCTGGGGTCTGCGGGTACACAGCCGTTGTTTGCATATGAACTTGCTCTTTGCATGATGCTAGGACCACCAGAGACTGCTCCTCATTCTGGACATGCCATTCCCAAGCACAAGACCCTTCCTCTGGATCTATGAATCATAAATGGGTAGTGAGTGACGGAGCTATAAGTTGGTATCTGTTCCTGCATTCTGTGTAAGTTTAGACCCCCACATTGGATCTGGGCCTCCTCTTGCCTGGGCACAGTTCGTTCTGACCTGGAATGCTCCATGCAGTATACTCCTGGCTAGATCCCATCCCCAGAGTCCACAGACCACTCAGTTTCACTAGGCCAGCCTGGGCTGGGAAAACGACTGCCATTTTTCCTCCTAGGATTTCCTGATCAGGATTCAGTCAGATACACCTCCTAGACATTGGGAGGGTCTTTTTGGGGAGGGGGGGGGAGGGTTTGAGAGTGGAAGGAGCGGGAGGATAAGGAGAGCTTGCTCTATGCTTTCCTACTCCATCATCTTGGCTCTATCTCCTCTTTACTCAGAAACTCAGCTCAATTCACAGAACAAAAAAAATAGGATTTAGTAAGAGGAACAGGAAGAAAGATGCATAGATCTATAATAGATCTCAAAGGCCAGCTTGTACAACCCCTACACTTTATACATGAGGAAACTGAGGGTCAGGGAAGTTAAATGACTCACTGAAAATCTCACAGGTTATTATCAGGTGAGATTTGAACCCAGGTACTGCAACTCCAGAGCCAATGCTTCTTTCCACTTTTCTATCTGGTTAGCATTTCTGGGGGCAGCTTGAGTGATAAGGACAATTTAAAAGAGCAAGAAACTGTTCCAAGGCTTCCAGGAATTTCCCGAGTTCACAGAACACGGAAACTCAAGCACATGGACTTCCATATTTCTCTACTGCCCATAAACTAGGTGTTCTGGAAATCCTTACTGGACAAGATGCCGGGTGCTAAGAACCCAGAGCCCAGAGTACTATGATGCTGATAAGCCTGTACTGCCTAGCCCTCATCCTCAGCTGAGAACTTGCCTGGCTGTAAAGTCAAGGGAGGGAGGGCAATAAGCAAGACAGGAGATTCCAGTGGTGACAGAATAAAAACCAGAGCAGGATTAAAGAAGAATGGGGCCAAGACCCACTGTCAATGACAGTAGGACACCATCTTTCACCTTCACTCTGAACTAACACCTGCATTTTGCCCGCTTCTTTACTCTATGCACTCTAACCTGAATTCCTTCCTACTAAAGCAACAGGAAACCTCTTCTAATAGCTTTCCTCAGCCCACCTAAGTTGGAAATGATCTCTCCCTCCCCTGAACTCTTTAACATTTACTGTCTATACTACTCACAGGGGCACTTTTCAACTATTTTATATTATTAGTTATAGCTTAATGTATATCTTTATCTCCTCAGCTGGACTATAAACTTCTTGATGGCAGATGCCATCTTAAGATTTATAGCCCCCATACTGTTAGGAAGGCCTTCAAGAATGTTCTCTAGGTTGTCTGGCTGACAATGACTATTAGATAACTTGAATATCGATGTATCAGAATTAGACTTCATTTTATAGGGACACAGAATTAGGGAGTTAGGGGTCACTGAAGATATCTGGTCCAACTCCATTTTATAGATGAGGAAACTGAGACTCAAAGAAGCTAAAGTGACACCCCCATCTAAGAAGCAGTATGGAGTACAGACAATATCTGACCCCAGGTCCAAGCCTGGGGAGCTTTCCAGTACACCCAAGAGAACCTCTTCAAAAAGACCCATATAATCTACAAATCCAGATTCAAACAATTTGAAGGGTGTGAGGGGCCTTAAAATCTCCTACTCAATCCTTTTATTTTTATAGAAGATTAAATTAAAAGCCCAAGGGATCAACGGCTTACTACCATAGCAAATTAATGATAGAACTGGTACTGAAAAGCAAGCTTTCAGATTTTCGCCCCAGAAATTTCTACTGCATCATATTTCCACTAAAACATATGCACAAAAAAAACAGTATAAAAAGCTGTTCATTCACCACTTACGAATCAAAGATTTGCGTGCTTTTGGGATTTATTTTAAATGTTTTACATTAAATGAAATACAACAGTAATTATTACATATCATTAAGACAACAGTATACACAAAGTACTTTAAGAACAGTGAACCAAAACCAAAAGAATGGCCACCAGTTCTTTAATAATAGAAAGTAAATTAAATGCCACTTTATTATGTAAACCAAAACAAAATAAAACCCTGTTGCTAGAAAGATACATACACAGAGGTGAAATACGTAACAAATACATTTAAATAATCGGATCCACAGTCACATCAATCTCCTTATAATTTAGAGTATTAGTTACCCTACATCTACAAAGTTTCAGAATCCTGTAAAAATTAGAGTCATCTTGGGTTGAAATACAGCACAACTTGTAAGGCAAAAATATGGGCATTATCATCCAGTTCTTTAACTTTACTAGAAATTTAAGGCAGACTGGGAACTTTTTGCTTAGTGTTTTAAACAATGAATGGAGCTCACAAATGTTAACCTGACAAAAGGTACCATAAATTACCTACAGTTAAATGTTACACATAATAAAAAAGACACGTTTAACATGATTTTTCTCTCTGTAGAGATGTAAACTGGATTTTAATTTGTTTCTAAAATCATCAGTCAGAAAATCTGTAAACCTATTGAATCTCTCACTCATTATAAGGATTCTGTATGTTAATAATGAATCAGTATGTTTTAAGTATAAATCCAATGCGCTGTCAGCCACAAAATAACCATACTTATTTAAAGTGCTTTTTCAAAGGAAAAAAAAGGGAGCTGTTAAGAATTAGAACTGGATGCTAATTCAACATTGACATCTTATTTGAGTATCTTAACTTTCAGACAGAAGACAAATTAACAGAAATCACAGCAAGTTTATTGAACTTATCTGGTTTTCCTAAAAATGTGCACTTGGGTGAACTAGGTAACAGCAGCATTCCAAAACCAAGACAGAAAATAAACATACTATACATACACAGTGTTCTCTCTTCCCTAACCACAGAGTCAATGTCAGCCACAACCTCATATTCTGTTAATTTTTTTTATTGTGTTAATTATTGTACTTGTCTTTTAGAATTAAATTTTCCAATTCCAGACAATTCTGTATACTAATATGTCCGTATTTTTGCTAACTATGACTTTTTCACACTTACAACATTTAGGCTGTGCATTAAAGATATGCTTATGTTGGTAAACTCTATCAATTTGGCAATTAGGTGGCAGAATCATTTTAAGATGCAGGACTAAAGGAAGGTCCTAGAATCACACTTACTTAACTAAAGAACTTTTTTCACATTTCATGCCATTTCCTAGCATTCATATTATATAACAAATTACTTAACTTTAAAAGAACTATAAACAAGGACAAACTGAAATTTTGCTATGCATCAATCCACTGTGATGTATCAAAAAATCACTTAAATTCTATCACCATATCCAAAAGACATCGAATAGTGACTTCCAGGCCTGGTCTATAAAACATAATTTGTTTGGTATTGATGGAAACAATTTATATCCAACCTGACTACCTTATTATCACTGATTTCCAAACTGGTTTTCAAAATGGATAAATCCTTTCCTACTTTTTTCTTCTCATTTTTAGCTTGGCATTTAATTAAAAAAAAACAAACTTTAATCTTTATTGTTTCTGTCCAAATATGTTTAGGTAAGTTTGGTACTCACTATCTCTAACATAAGAAAAATAAGGTTTGAAGGAATGAAGATATTAAATTCAGCCTTTATTAGAAGGATATTTTAGGTACAATTCACCACAAGTAACAGATTACAGCTTACATATTTTCAGCTTGTCAGATCAGATCAGCCATTTGGATGCTCATCAACTACATGGATAACTTAGAACTTGTGGGAATGTCTGCAATATGCATAGATGCCCAGGATACATAACATGCTTGCATTCCTTTGGCAACTTAAACAGACCTTTGGTGGGTGATTTCCCCATTTTGAGTCAATGTAGAAGATACATGTATCTTCAAAGGATAATTCCTAATTATTTTCAAAAGATGCTAACAAATATCTTTCATTTGATCTGCTAAATCAGTGGATTCTTTTGGGAGCTGGGGTAGCACATAAATAAAACTATTAAATAATAAAGCTGATTATAAATTGGTCTACACGGCACAATCTCCTGTGAATAACCCTATTTTCTAATAAAAGTATGAAAAATGAATCAGTCATTTAAAAAACCAAGTTCTTTCTAACATGGTATATTTAATTATTTGACTAGAAAAAAACAAAACAGAAAATAAAGTGAACTTCAAATCAAAAGGAAACTATTTTAAGTTGCTTTTTATTAAATAAAATCTGTGCCCATCACAATCGGTGCACTCTTCTTCAATCATCAGACGATAAAATTAATGATCAAGTACTATTATTGCTATATATCATTTGGTCATTCAGATAAGCAACGCAGAAAATATCTAGCCTGTCAATTTTATTATTGGTAGCTCCTGCGGTATTCCAAGTCAGCCAAGGGAAAATCACTTGCACGACTGTGTAGTTTGTGCAAATAACTGAAACTTGATGCTCTGTTTTATGATGCATATTCAGATCCGCATACGCAGGTTTATGGAAGAACAAGGAAAACCGCGGATTGCCCAGTCACAACTAGCTTTTCAAAGAACGCGAGGTATTACATATAAAGTTTCATCTATGTGTGAGACAATTACCGACAGCTTAGCCATCGTTTAGGACATCATGGCACTTAAGAACGCAGTATGTGGTGAGTTTTTGAGGTAAAAATATACACCGGCTTCAAGGAGCAAAAAGAGGGAGGAGAAGATGATGAAATTAATCTGACAAGGAGAAAGGAGTCGGAGTGACTGTAGTACCCAACCTGGTAAAGTGTGTACCAACGTCATGATAAAATGCGAGTTAAAAGTGATTCCTTGCTTACGACTAACAAACATTTAATAAAAAAAACACCACAGTAAATCCAGTTGCTTATTTCAGTGAAGTTTTCATCTGGCTGTAGCAAACAATGCTGATTTTAAGAAGTTAATAGCCAAAGTAAAATCCAATTTACTGAAGTAAACCTATCAGAAGTCCAGTTCTTCTCAATGATGTCAAATATTCAGTTTCATAGGCTATGTATGCTATAATATAGAATTGCCTGTTGCTATAATTTATTTCCATTTTTCAAGGGCAAGGATTATCACAAGAAAAAATGGTTGAACTATAAAAAATAGAACATAAAACTAAGCTGTTTAGGTTTTTCAAAGTAACAAAATGTTGCATACATTTGTACTGTTACTGACATTTCTCATAGGCACAAATGAGTCAAGCCAAAAAAAAAATACTACTTTAATGTCATGCGTTACACATACTGAACTACCTTAAGAACATTGGTAATACCCTTCCTTGTCATAGAACCTAGAGTTAGCACCATTTTTAAATCTCAACACTTGGAAAAACCAAATATACATTCTTTAAAAATAAAATTATTACAAATATATGAAAAAAAATCTACTTGGGCTGGAGGACTTATACCTCTTTCAAATACTTACATTGAAGCAATCTGTGAAATCTGCCGAGCTGTTAAAAAGAAGCATGAAACAAATCATATGACTAACTCCCAATCCACACTCCTCTTGAAGTGAAAAAAAAAAACAATAAAGCCTAGTTCAGTAACAAAAATTAATCTAGCATTAATCTTGTCCACATAAAAATGGTGTCAAAATTAGTTGCAATTTTTTTTAATGGCCCCCAAATTACATGATAGTTAAATGGATATTCACCAATTAACCCTAGCCCTACACCCAAGCAGGAAGTATAGTCAATCTACTACAGTAATTGTTATTTATAAACCTTAAGTTACCAAAAAAAGGCAGCCCTTGAGTTACTGTGTTTTAACAGAAAAGTGAAGCGCTGGGTTCCAATCTATTATGAAGACATATCTAAAAATTATCAACAAATAGTGCATTCTTACAAGTACTCAAGTACCTTCTATACTATTCCAAGAAACTGCACGGAGGAAGAGAGAAGAAAAAAAGGAAAAATATAAGCTCTCCTCACATGTATGGCAAGCTACCATGTACCAAGTCAGTCTCAGGAAAAAGCGGTCCACTGAATTGGCAAGAGGGCTTTCTTCTTCCTCCCACCCTCTGTTCCTATGCAATTAAGAGTAACCAAAGCTACTTATCAATTTCAAATACCCAATACAATTTTAAGTAAGTCTTCATGCCACTCCAAGTAAAAAGAGAAAGGTATGCAGCTTCTGGGTCTTCGAAAACTGGGCATCTTTTCATGCAGTGCAAGATTCACCATCACAGTGTGTCCATGAGTGCATACTTCTCAAAGTGCAGTTAATCCAAAATTACACCGACAGTACATCATACCAGCGGAATCCAGCCATGTGTTTTCAATAGGGTCATATTTCTGTACAGTGTTCAAATAGGATGACCCTGAGTGACCACCAACCACATAAAGATAGTTATCAATTACTGCAGCACCAACTCCTGTAAAAAGTAAGTAGGTGAGAAACAAAGGAAATAAATAAGAATAAAGTATAAAATATAAAACAACTCTTTTTTTTTAGTTTATAAAAAAGGATATTTCCTAAAATAGTTTTTAACACTTTGATGATTTTATATATATATATGCATATGTATGTATATTTGTATATGATAAAATTTTATTATCTTCATTTGTTCTTTTAAAAAACTATGGCTTCCCCCAAGATTAATACTATAAAAACTATTTGTGATTAGACTTCACACAATATATTTCCATTTAATAATTTACTATTTTTATGTTGCTAAAAATAAATTACACTGACAATTTAAAGATATAGAGGGAATTTTTATTTGGGCACTTAGGCTAATTTGGTGCTTCCAAATAGCCTCCAAGTTCATCTTTCCTGCACCAGAACCCTATGAGAAGCAATACTTAAAAATTTATAGGAGTATGATTTAAATGTTCGAAAAGGATAACTTATGTAAACTAAGACATGTTAGATAGAGAAGGAACTGAAAAGATCTTTCAGTTCTATTACTTCATTTTCCTGAGTTTAGTGAAAAAGAAGACCCAAAGAGGTGAACTATTGCTCGAGGTTATGCAGTGGTTTTCTGATTCCGAGTCCAGGGGCTCTTTCCGATAGACCATCGTCCCGCAGTCTATGGTGTGTGCGTGTAAAGTGATACGCCTGTAGCCTGAGCAGATGTCACAAGAAAAGTCTCCATAGTAACGCACCGTGTGTGTGCTCAGTGAGTGACACAATTATTACCTGTCCTGGGCTCCTGCATCGGTCTGCACAAAGTCCACTGGTTTTGATGGGGGTCATATCTTTCAACGCTTGATAAATGGGACACGCCGTTATGTCCGCCCACTACAAAAAGGAAGCCAAGCATAACGCCCACACCAAAGTTGATCCTTTTATCCGCCATGGATGCGACCATCTCCCAAGAGTCTTTGCTTGGATCATAGCGTTCCACACTGCAGACGTTTGGGAAAAAGAGAGCACTGGTCTCCATACGCTTGACATTATTCATACCATGCAAGAGCATATTACAAGTCTAGATTTCAGAAGAGTAAACAAGTAAAATGGAGAAAGAAAATGGGCTGCACACGGAAATCAGCCACCTGCTCAAACGATTAAAGACAAATCAGCGTGCTGAATGAACTCAGACTTCCACCATTAAGAGAGCAGAGTGGCAACTGACCTAGTAGCTATGGACTACCTCTATGCAAAAAGGCGTACATTGAGATCTAACCACAACCGAGGACTGGTAAAGGAGTAAAAGGGCATGTTGTTCAACCACGCTGATCTGCTGTTTGCCCCCAATTCAGGAATTGATTACTCGCTGCCCTGGTTTCCAAATGCTCAAGTTAAGGATGACTTTGGTGAGCTTGGAATCACCACAGAAGTCTAAGTAAGAGCCGAGGGATACACACTCGAGGCTGTGGATACTGAAAAAAGTCCCTCTGGACTGATGATCATCTCTGAAATCCAGATGATCCTTAAGCACGTGAGGGTTAAATCCTGGTTAATATTGAAACGTGCAAGTTGTTTTTATATAAAGGTCCAATGCAATCCAGACCTTCCTGGAATCTTCCCTAGAGAGATCTTTGGGATGTTCTGGATCAGAGAAGGAGCCCTATCAGTCAAGGACTTTGTGGTCCTGACTAAGCATCAGGGAGCTTCTGGAAGTCGTCCTCAAGTTCATTATGAGACTAGATGGCAGAATATGTACAAAAAAAACAACACAGGTCAAAACCCACAAGGATATGGCCAAATGCCAGTAGGAAACTGCATTCTTTAAGAGTTCTTTTCCTAATTCATAATACACACTAGGCTCACTTTGACAAATTCCTAAGCAACAGTTTTTCAAAATACGGT
Source organism: Pseudochirops corinnae (assembly GCA_028646515.1). Taxonomy (NCBI): domain Eukaryota; kingdom Metazoa; phylum Chordata; class Mammalia; order Diprotodontia; family Pseudocheiridae; genus Pseudochirops; species Pseudochirops corinnae. The sequence goes on along the minus strand of CM053589.1, from coordinate 1,043,177 downwards.
GTTGCCTATTTATTGACCAAACAGACTGTCTGCCATTACAATGCACATTCAATAAACAAGGGATGGAGATTAAAGTCTAAAAAAAAAAAAATGCCACTCCAGTGGGGTGATTTTGCAAATGTTTGCATTGTAGACACATCTTCAAATTCATTTTCATCAAACAGATCACTCTTCTTTTTCATGCATTTCAGAAGTAAAAACAAACACAGTGCTGATAGTGAACATAAATGTAACCTGTACAGTGACTACGTTTCCATATAAAATTTAGGAATCTGGATTACTTCTTTATAAATGCCGAGCTGTTCACCTGCATTTTTATTCACTGTCTGGTCTCTTCCGCTCAATACACTGTGACGTTCTTATAGAACAAGTGTTGTTTTATTTTTAGATTTCAGAATACAGTCAAGTCCCATTTATTTATATTTGCATTTCAGTTTGGATACAATAGTTCCAAAAGGTTAAGACACATAGCATACATAATAAATTAAAATGTAAGTTTACTATGAATTCATTTTTCTATTACTTTATTCATCTGAAAAGAAATCAAATATATATCCTTTTACAATCTATAATCTGAAACTACAGATTTCTAGATTGTGTCCATTTTTCACGTATCTAAATTTAAAAAGTGAATCCACGTAAATTTTACTGCCACTTCAAACTCTCCCACCCCCCACCAAGGCAGACACCTCATAGCCTGAGAACTCCTGGGGCTTGCCATCTTTCCCGTGGTGGAACCTACCCTCTCTCTCTCTCTCTCTCTCTCTCTCTCTCTCTCTCTCATTTCCCTTAATTAAAGTATGAGTATAGGGACTGTCTTCTTCAGTGTTTAGCTTAGTGCCTGGTATGCAGTGAATGTTTAATAAACGCCTTTTTATTCATTCAAAAATAACATGTGAATATGTATAATAAATAAATACCTGTTCATATGAGCAGGGCCATAGCCCCCCAGGGCGTATATCATCCCATCCAACACAGCAGCAGTGAAGCAGCTTCTCGTTTTAGACATCGGTGCTACAGGCTGCCACTCTCTGACTTTGGGGATGTATTTCTCCACAGACTGTAAGTAAGACTGCCCGTCATAACCACCCAAGGCGTACAGCTCTCCTGCTAGCACAACCACTCCAAGAGTGCTTCGGCACTCATTCATTCTCTCGAGAGATGTCCAGGTATTTGTGTCGGGGTCCCAGCATTCCACGGAATTCTCATGCTTTCTGAAGTTGATGCCTTGCCTCATATGAGTGGCAATGCCTCCTACGACATACACTTTCTGATCTAAAACACATATTCCAAATTCATAGCGAGGAGTATTCAGGGAAGCCAGACCGATCCAGGAGTCATTCTGAGGGAAGTACATCTCAACGCTGAGGAAGAAGAAAACATCGGAACGTAAACATCCCAAGCTCAGATGCGGTGTTCCACACACAGGCCGTGTGCCCTGCGTCCTCCTAGGATGTGCTGTCTTCAGCCCTTTGCCTCTATTCTGCCTCCTTCAAAAATGAGCTTAAAGCGCCATCTTCTACATTTGGCCGTCCCCGATTCCCCACGTGATGCCTCTCATCACCCCTACAAAAAAACCTACCTCATATTTAATATACACATATCTTAGATATACTTTTGTGTGTATATGTTGTCTCTCCTGATAGAAGGTAAGTTTCTTGAGGGCAGGAATTTTCATTCTTATCTTTGTATCTCCAGCACTAGCCTTGTGCCTTGAACACAAATTATGTCCTTAATAAATGCTTTTTGGCTATATCACACATAATCCAAAGTAGAAGGTAAGATGGCAGGACATTGAAGGTTAAATACATACTCAGTAGAATTACTATAAACAAAGTATACAACATACCCAATGTTTTGTTTAAATAAAGCAATTCATCCAAGATATCTATAAAATGCTAATAAGGTACAATAGCTAATAATGATGCTGGAACAGCAAGATGATTCAGTGATTAGAGGGCTAGGCCTAGAGTCAGGAAGACCTGAATTCAAATCCAACCTCAGACACTTACTGGCTATGTGACCCCATTGCTGTCTGCCTTAATCCGCTGGAGAAGGGGATTGCAAACCACTTCAGTAGCCTTCCTAAGAAGATCCCATGAGACTAGAAGGGGAGGGAAGAAGCGAGATTGTAGAGAGTTCTGAACGTCAGAGTCCATATTTGATCCTAGCAGTATAGGGACCCACTGCAGATTACTGAGTGACCCATATTGATAGTAATGCCAAAAAAAAAAAGGGAGAGAACAGGACACTCAGAGACACAAAGAGGACAGCTTCGACACTAATGTGTTGAGTTTGCTATATATATATATTTTTTAATTTGATATAAAATTCTTTCTGTTCTTTGTATATGAAAAAACATATATTCGTTGGTGCTTGTAAAGCCCAGAATGAAAACTATTAAAAACAAACAAACAAACATGATCATATGAGGAAATCAAAGAATTGGGAAGGAGGGGAGGCATGATGAGAGTATTTTGGTGAAAGTCAACATATGGAGAAGCAGGAACAATTTCTGTCATCAGAGTACACTGTTATTGTTTCTGAAGAGGACAAATGACAGACATCATACACGTTATCTTATATGTGAATTGGATTAAAGTGAGGCAGAGTTGCACAAAGTCATCAGCTTCACTCTCTCTTCCACTGAAGTTCAGTGGCAGGACAAAAGTCAAGATGACTGGTGATGGCCCAGGATGCAGCGGAGGACCTTGACTTCTTTAACGCCTGACCAAGCTTAAGCTGCCTTCATGGCCACTGAAACAAACTGTTTTCATCCATCTATTCTACTGTGGAAAGTCTTCACATGCTTGGGGTAGACATCCCCCTAATTCACCAACAGGTTTGACACCTGTCAGTTACCCTCAATCTGGTTTAGCTGGTCTGCCAAGACAGTTTGCTAGAGTGTGGCTGCTGCATATTCTATAGCTTCTTGGAGGCATAGGTAAGAAGAGTTGGGTGAATCAAGTAGACAGAAATGGATGAGCAGCCCTGAAAAGGACTTGGCAAATTCTCACACCAGAGGTCCTATTCCTCCTGAACACTCCATACACTCATCAGGGTATGCTACAGACCAGCTGGACAGCAAGAAGAAAGAGATAAGGGGCTTGGGAAATATCACAAATCTGGGGCAATTTTTCTAATTGTTTAGATCTGACTTCATTTGTGTAAAAAGTGTTTTGTAATTGTGATCATATAGTTCCTGGGTTTGTCTTGGCAGGCAGACTCTTAAATATTTTATATTACCTCTAGTTATTTTAAATAGAATTTGTTTTTCTATATCTTTCTGCTGGACTCTGTTACTAACATAAAGATTTTTGTTGTTTTTGTTATTGATATTGTCAATTACACTGATAGTTTTCCTAATTATGAACCAGCCCTGCACTCTTGGTATAAATCCCACCTGGTCATAGTGTATAATCTTCACAATATATTATTGTAGTCTTGCTAATATTTTAAAATTTACATCAATATTCACTACGGAAATTGGTCTGCAGTTTTCTTTCTCTGTTTTTGTTCTTCCTGGTTTAGTTGTCAGTACCATATTTGTGTTATAAAAGGAATTTGGTAGGACTCCACCCATTTCCCCAAATAGTTTATAGAACTGCAATTGTTCTTTAAATGTTTTTTCTTAGGGACCTCACTGATGGCTTGTTCAACTTCTTTTTCTAAGGCAGGTTTACTTAAGTATTCCATTTCCTCTTCTGTTAATCTGGGTAATTTGTATTTTTGTAAATACTCATCCATTTCACTTAGATTGCAACTTGTATTTTGTAAGTAGAGTGAACTCCAACTGACTTCGTCATTCAACCAAAATTGCTTTCTCCAAAGTTATAAATGATGTAAACTGCCCAATCTGGCCCAATTGTCAGGTGCTATCAATTCTACCTTTATAACATCTCTTATATATGCCCCCTTCTTTTCTCTGACACCATCATTATTCTGGTTCAGGTCCTTACCACCTCATGGCTGGACGTTTGCAATATCTTACTGGTTGGTCTCCTTGCCTCAAGTCTTCCTGCAAACCAATTCATTCTTTATCCAGTTATCAGACTGATCATAATAAACAGCAGGTTTGACCATTTTAACTCCCATCAAAAAACTCCAGTGGCTCCTCATTATTTCCAAAACCAAATACAAAACCTCTGGCTTTTAATGCCCTTCATAAGCTGGTCCATTCCTACCCTTCCAGTCTTCTTTCACTTTACTCCCCCTCCACGTACTCTGTGATCTGGGGACATTGATTTCTTTGCTGTTCCTCCTAGTAGCCACTCAAACAACTCCTAACTCCCTTTCCAATGGCTGCATCTCCTGTCTAAGAGTCTCTTCCTCCTCACTTCCCTGGCTTCCTTCAAGTCTCAGCTAAAGGCTCACCTTCGAAAAGTAAGTGTTTCCTTGTCATTTTAATCTTAGTGCCTTGCTTCTGAGATTATCTCCAATTTACCCTGTATATATCTTGTTTTTACATAATTATTTACACGTTGTCTCAACCATTAGATTGTGACCTCTTTGAGAGCAAGAATTGTTTCTTGCCTTGTAACAAACATTGAGAGTGAAGCAAAACACATTTTTGTATTGCAATGTCCAACATAGTCTTGTTCTGTCCTCCAACTCTCTCCCAGCAAGTGAGCAGCATATTTCACCATGTGTCCTTTGGAATCATGGTTGGCCATTATACTGATTGGAGATCTTGTTTTTATTATACTATTGTCATTGTATAAATTTTTCTCATTCTGTTGCTTCATGTAAGTTCACATATATATGTCCCTAGGTTTCTCTAAAACCAAACCCTTCATTTTTTACAGTAAGACAGTATTTCATCACAATTATATAATATTTGTTCAGCCATTATCCAATTTATATGTATGTATGTATATGTGTGTGTGTACGTATATGTATGTTTCTTAGAGTCTGTTTTGGTCAGGACTAATTCCTCCCTTAACCTAACCTTCCTCAAATTCCTCCTTTTCCCTTTCCCTCCTTGAGTGAAATGTATTTCTGTACCCAGCTCTGCATGTGTACTGTTCTCTCTTCTGGCCAGTTCAGATAGGACGGAGTTTTTAGCATTAGCTGCTCTCTCTCGTCTTCTCCCGGCTCCGCCTTGTTGTACAGATACCTTTGTGGACATTCTCGTAGACACTTTCTTCCTCTCCCTTCTCCCTTAATGTGTTTCTCTTCCTTTCTTTGCATTTTTCTTTTAAGATGAACGAGACACAGAGAACCACTCCCAGACCTTCTAATTGGATTCCCTCTGCGACCCCTGATGAGAAGGTTCAGAGGGGACACACATACCGTCTCCCCGTGTTATAAGCAGTTAATCCTTGTTTAGTTCTTTACAGTTACTTGTATTTACTTTTTAATTTTTCTCTTAACTCCTTTCCTTGAAATTCTGTCCTAAGTTTCTATTAATCTCTGGTCTTTCCATCAGAAATGCTTGGACTGCTTTTTTTTAAATCGGGAATGCTCTATTTCATTAAAGGTTCACTATTTTTTCCTCTAAAAGATTGTATCATATCATAAGCTTTCTGATCCTTTATTGTGGAGGGTGCTAATTCACGTGTGATCCTGACTAGGGCTCCTTCATACCTAACTGTTTTTTTCTGGCTCCTCGTAGTGTTTTTTTCTTTGAAGTTAAAGTTAAAGCTTGTGAAGTTAAAACTGTAATGTTCCTAGGAGTTCTCATTTCGGGGTTTCTTTCAAGAGGTGACTAGCAGATGATTTCTATTTCTACTCTGACCTCTGGTTCTAGGAGATCTTGGCAGTTTTAAGATTTCTTGAAATATGATGTCTAGGCTTTTTTTTTTTGTCATGGCATTCAAGGAGTTCAATGATTCTTACATCTCTCCTCAATCTGTTTTCCAGGTCAGTTGTTATTTCTATGAAATTTCTTACATTTTCCCCCCCCTATTTTTCAAGCTTTTGGCTTTGTTTTAATATTCCTTATCGTCTCATGGAGTCATTGGTTTCTATTTGTTTCATTCTAATTTTCAGGGAATTTGTTGCTTAGGTGAGGTTTTGTACCTTTTCTGTCAAGCTTTTAATTTTCTTTCCAATTCTTTCTTCAATAGCTCTCTTATTTCCCCCCAAGGAGGAGTTCATTTAATCATGTTTCACACTATTTCAGCAATGAAATAGGATATTACTCATTATAACTTCACATCTTTTCTAATTTCTTCCTTTATCACTCTTATCTTATTGAGAAAAAGTTTTAACTTTTTAAAAAAACTCTTGCTTCATCTCTTCTAGGAAGTCTAGTTGAATGTGTGCCCATGCTGTGTTTTCCTTTGAGACTCTGTAGATAATTTGGGAAACTTTCTTCTTCTAGCTTCATTTCTTGAGCATTTCTGTCACCATAATAGCTTTGTATTGTGCAATTCTTTTTGTTTGCTCATTCTTTTGGCCTACTTCCTGATTTTGGATTTTGTGTGGGTGAGTCCTATTGCTGCTTTCTTGGGGTACTGATTATCGTGTTATTCCAGGATCTTAGGGACAGCTCAGCTCGAGGACTTGAAAGTTTTCAGCGCTCTGAAAATTATCTAATCCAGAGCAACGTACGTTCACTACCCCCTTGGTCTGAGTTGTGCAAGTTTCTGATCTGGGTTTGGGTCTGACAACAATTGATAGCTGTTGGATTTAATCAATATCTGCCAGCTGGGAAATTCTACTAGTTAGGAGTGACAGAACTGCAGGCTCTGCTTTAGTCTGAGATTCCTTCTCTGATTATTCCCCTGTAGGCTCCAGACTGAGCTAGACTCCTCTCTGCTCCCTATAATATAAACCACACTGCTGATGCTCCTCTTTCAATACATAGCCCAGGGCATTCTACTGCTCCCTACTGGGGAACTCCACCCCCAGGTCCAGGACCCATCAGACTGCCTTAGATTTGTGACCTAGACCTGGGTAGTGGATAACACTGTACCATTCCTGTTAGAGTACCTTGGTAGAGGTATAGAACCTCCTTCTGCCCCTCTGTACTACTTCTCCCTAGGCACTGCAATGCTCTGTGGCCTAGCTCCTGACCAGACCCCATCCCAAGTATCTACAAACCTGTCTGTCTTGTCACTGTATGCCAACTTGGGCCAGAAAGATGACTATGCCTTTTTCTTGGATTTCTCCATCTGCATTTAGTCTGGTGCATTTTCTAGATATGTCTGGAGGAGTTTTGAGGGGAAATTCACTGGCTGTAGGGCTTCTTGCTACTCTATCTTGGTCGTAACCTCTCCCAGACCCCATCCCTTGCCATAACTTACTTTTGAACACACAGCACCAACAATTGAATATTCCTTTCCCTCACCAAATCCCAGGTACTTAAAGATGAGAGGGAACGTAAGTAACTTGTAGGCTGATCTCAAAAACTGACTATTCTCAATAAATAAGAATTTATAGTGGAATAAAAAAGTCAATTTAAAATATCAATTGCAGTCAATGCTTTGGAAATATTTATATACACCTCTTACCCTAGACTTGTGACTAAATTACTCTTCATCATAACTGTTAGAGTAACTACCATTTAAGGCAGCGGTTCTCAATCTGTGGGTTGCGACCTCTTTGGGGGTCAAACGACCCTTTCACAGGGGTCACAGGGGTCGCCTAAGACCATTGGAAAACACATATTTCCGATGGTCTTAGGAACTGAGACACGGCTCCTCTATCCATCTCCAGGTGGGTCGGCTCCCATGCAGATACGCCCAAATACAAGTATTAAAGGGTCGTGGCATTAGGAAGGTTGAGAACCACTGGTTTAAGGTAATGTCAGAAGTGTATGATTGAATTCTAGAGAAGCAATCATCATGCCACTGTAGTAGATTACAGCTCAGGAAAACTAGCCAAAGAAGTTAATGCATTGCCAGTAGTCTTAGGCTTTCATACTGACTAATCCTGGGGTAAGAGTGGTTGTTACAACCAGGTATTTTCTATTTTATGTTCAGAGCCCAAAGGCTTGTCCTTTTTATTTGTATGAGAATTTGGGTGATTGTGTTGTGTGTAGTGGAGAAGGTGGTAAAAGAAGTCGAGGAACTTGTTCTATTTTATCTACCCAAGAGTTGGAGGAATAAGCTGGGGCACAGCTTGCTTCTCCAGTCAAAAAAGGAACCAGCCTGTTTTTAGTCTAAATTGCTTCAGGGTCTGATAATTACCATATGCTTGAATTTTCTGAGTCTCAATTTTTCACTATTACTGTAAAAGGTTAAGTCAGAAAGGCAAATAAGGAGAAGAGAAAGGAGACTATGAAAAGAAGAGAATAAAGCAACCTAAGAGAAATCCAAGCAAAAGAAACAGGATAAAAATGGAGAGATTAAAGAATAAAAGAAATAAGTAAACAGAAATTCCATGAAAGAATAAGAAAAAAATTCCAGTATTTATGAACATAAGTTCCACATATTTTAAACATTCAGGTTGGCTTTTACTTAAAAAAAAAAAAAATTAGGCTTATTGGGAAAAAAAGAGCTTGAATTCCAAACACTAACACCAGGGAAGAAAAAAAAAGAAATTAAATTAAATCTAATAATAAAATGAAGTCACCTCATTTTCTTTAAAAAAAAAAAAAAAGAGAAAAAATAAGTAATTACACAAAGAAAATACCAAAACAAACAAAAAATCCCTTGTGTTTTATCTTCTGTCATCACTTAAAATTTTATTATTCCTGCTTACCTTTCCAAACAAGCAAATAGTCCAGCTTTTCCTCCCACTGCACAAAGTACTTTTGGAGCACAGCGAGGTCGTGTCATCAGAACAGTCTGATGGGAAAGTCTATGTTCAGGCATAAAATGGTATTTTAGAGCTTCATTCAATAGATGTTTACATGTGTGATCATCGCGAATAAGATGATTTGCTTCATATAACCTAGTAAGAAACTTAACGCTCAACAACGGCAATCTAACACAATGAAGCAGCTGGGCTAAGTATTTCTGCCGTTCTTGTACATCATACTTGATCCAAGATTCTAGTGCATAAAAAACAGTCTCTTCAGTAACAACATTAAGACAGTCATTTGAAATAATTTCATCTAAATCTGCATGTGTGAGCTCAAAAAACTCTTCAGTTTGACAAACATCTTCAAAATTCTGGCAAATATACTTATTGGCTGCCAAATAGAGGTCATGACAGCCATATGTCTCTGCAAAACGGGAAATTCCAATGCAGTTTCCGGGATCAAGCTGACTTTCCAGAAATGCACAACATTCTTTCAGCACAAGTTTTATCTGGAGCAGATTCGCTGCTGGCAGGAGTGACTCTACTGTGTCCTGGGAAATAAACACAGTCCCTGTATAGGCATATTCCACTATGGCCTGCAGTGCGGCTTCATCAATGCACTGAAACTCAACTTCGTTATTCTCCTTTTCAGAAAGGTTTCCTGTGAACATGGCTTTGAAATAAGGACTGATGCTAGCGAGCACCACTTTATGAGCATGAATCTTAACATCACCAACTCGAAGAATAATGTCACAGAGCTCATGATGTTGACGAAGAAGGTTCAAACCCTGTAGAAGCTGTTCAGAATGTAAGAGGGTTAAGTTAGCAAGCATGTAGGTTGGGGGCGTCTGGTCCATCTGTAAAAACAGAAAACATGGACAGTTTTATTTTCAAAAGAAATTTTACCAAAGTATTCGCTTTCTAACAGTACAAAGAAAATCATTATCTTCTTTTTTCAAATTCAAGCCTTTCGTTTCAAGTACTTCAACAAAGTATTTTAGAGTTGGAGGAGAATTTAAAGAACACCTAATCCAGTTCTGATATTTTAACGAAAATTCAGTCCCAGAGAAGTCAGGTGATTTATCCAAGGTAACACATTTCTGTAGGTGAAAAGCTAAGTGTTTTTGCCACTGCATTATGGTAACTCTTGCTGTAATTTCTAATTTAACTTCTTAATACAACTACGCTGATGAAATTCAAACGTAAAAGGCCTAATTTAGCGTATACTGAATACAGAGATCAGAAATGGTAATGTTAAACTGCTTTTATTGTAACCTATGGCTTCATTATCAAAGCTGTAAATTTATATGGGCTAGATTCAATCTTGAATTTGCTATACAATCTTTAAAAAAAATTTTTTTTTTGCTTTTTGGAGGTAAGAAAGCAGGGCAATTAGGATTAGGTGACTTGCCCAGGGTCACATGGTTGATAAGTATTAAGTGTCTGAGGCCGCATTTGAACTCAGGTGGATGCGTTATTCACTGCATCACCTAGCCACCCCTACAGTCTTTATGATGGCTCATTTTGCACCTATCTAGGATTTCCCCTAGGAACTTTGAACATGGCTCTTTGGCCCAACCAAGAGTTTTCCTGAGGAGCGCCAGACCTTGGCTCACGTCAAGGTTCTTCAGTTCCTAAGCATTCATGCTAATAAAATATCAACTATAAAACAATTTTTTTTTTGTATTCTAACAAAAAAAATGCAAAAGACTTAAACCTGAAAGCCCATAAAGAGCCAGCACAATTTTTCTTTCCTTTTCCATGGGCTTATTTGATGAAAATATAGTATTTCAAATGATCACAGGATATGAACACACAATTTTCAGGAGAAGAAATCAAAGTTAAGTCACATGAAAAAATGCTTTAATCACTATTGATTAGAGAAACTGCACATTCACACAACTCTGAGTTATCACCTCACACTTATCAGATTGGTTAATAAGACAGAAAAGGAAAATGATAAATATTGGAGGAGATGTGAGAAAACTGGGACACTAATGCGCTGCTGGTGGATTGTGCACTGATTCAACTACTTTAGAGAGCACTTTGCATCTATGTCCAAAGGGCTATCAAACTGTGCATACCCTTTGATCTAGCAATAGCACTACTTTGTCTGTATCCCCCCAAAAAATAGGGGGAAGGAGGGGAGAAGAGGACTTATTTGTATAAGGGAATTTATAGCAGCTCTTTTTGTAGTGGCAAAAAATTAGAAACTGAAGGGATTCCCATCAATTGCAGAATGGCTAAATAAGTTGTGGCATATGATCATAATGGAATACTACCATGCTATAAGAAATGACAAGCAGGATACTCTCTGAAAAACTTGGAAAGACTTAGCTGAACTGATGCAGAATGAATTGAACAGAACCAGGAGAACATTGCATGCAATAACACCAATACTGTATGAAGAACAACTCTGAATGACTTAGCTGTTGTCAGCAATGATCCAAGATAATCCCAAAGGACTCATGATGAAAAATGCTCACCACCTCCAGGGAACTGACAAGAGTCTGAGTACAGAATGAAAAATACTATTTTCTCCCCTCCTTCTTTTCTTTCTGAGTTAGTTTTCTTCCACAAAATGCCTAATAATGTCTTATGATTGTACGTATATAACCTGTATCAGATTGCTTACCCTCTCGGGGAAGGAGGGAGAGAATTTGGAACTCCAAATTTCTTTTAAAATGTTAGAAGATTGTTTTTACACATGTAACTGGGGGAAAATGTTATTTTTAAAAAATGTAACGGCAAACATTTACCAAAAGAAATAAAAACAACGCACACAAAACATAAAAAAGACGCAGCACTTGAGGCATAAAGTAGTACTCTGAGTGGGAGCCGATCTCCAAAGGAAAGAGGAAGCAGGGCAGCTAAAGAGCCAATAAATGCCCGGTCTGTCTGGTAACTCACTGCCAAGGGAAGGAGCCCGTGAGTGTTGCCTACGCAGTCCAGGTGACAGAGTGCTGGCAGAGAGACACGTGTGCATTACTTCCCTATCCTCAGGGCCCCAGTTATCTTCTTCCTCCAAAGGACCTCTCCAGAACCTCTGGTGCCTTCTTCCTCAGGAAGCCCCTTCTCTGTGCTCCTTCCGTATCTCTATGCAGCACAAGGCCTTTGTACATAAGGTTCTTGGATGCTGATCACATTCCCTGTAGGGGACATCTGTATATGTAGGTCTCTCTACAAGGAACTAAACCTATATCTGCACACAACTCCTCTTACTTCCAAACCTGTAGCTCTCTTTGGGAAAATGTTCTTTCTCATTTTAAAGGCTCATCCAGTCCAGATGTATAAACATCACTATCAATATAGGATAAATGTTTGATCCTCCTTGCGGTAGCATTTAAAATATTCACATCTTGTCAAAGGGACAGAAGAGAAGGTGCTTCTATTAGAATATGTCTAGGCATATCATAATAATGTAAGATTAAAAATACATTATGCTTGGTAATGATACATATATTTCTTAATCTGATTAAATTTTCTTAATGTTGATACAAACAGGGGCAAATATCCCAATTTTCATAAGAGGGAAGAGGTAGGAGAATGCAAGTTACTACCAAATGAGCTTGATTTAAGTTTCTGACGAAATTCTAGAATGTATAAAGGGAAGGTCAGGATATAATTCACTGATCAAGCAAGAACAGATTACTGTATTTTTTGAAAGAGTAAGTAGATACAATAGTCCTCTCTAAAATCCTATGCTGATTGGGGTGGCTAGGTGGTGCTGTGAATAGAGCACTGGTCCTGGGGTCAGGAGGACCTAAGTTCAAATCCGGCCTCAGACACATAACACAAAACTAGCCATGTGACCTTGAGCAAGTCACTTAACCCCAACTGCCCCCTCCAAAAAGCGGAAAAAAAAAAATCCTATGCTGATAACTTACTGTTGTGAGGAGGTGACCTCACAACAGTAATAAAGGTTCCCCTTCAGAAATACCCATAATTAAATCTTCTTTTTCTATTGTTGCTTTTTGGAGGGGGGAAGGCAGGGCAATTGGGATTAAGTGACTTGCCCAAGGTCACATGGCTAGTAAGTGTTAAGTGTTTGAGTATGGATTTGAACTCAGGTTCTCTTGACTCCAGGGCCGGTGCTCTATTCACTGCACCACCTAGCTGCCCCTTAGATCTCCTCTTGTAACAAAGGAAAACAGACAGGCAAAATCAAGAACTAGTGATTACATGTGACACTGTACATTCTGCCCTGCGGTCTCTTCCCTCTCTCTGCTGGAGAGTAGGAAAAGATTAGTTACTGTAATTACTCATTTTCTGCCTTCCTTTCAATGTTCTTTTCATTTACTTTACTACAATCATCTTACACATTTTTGGGGGGGAGTCCACTTATTTCACTCTACGTCAATTCTTATAAATCCTCCCATCTTCTCTGATTTCCTCCTATTTGTCATTTCTTAGATCGGACTAACTTGGATAGGATCATGTAATTTCATTGGCACAGGGGATTGCTGGTGAGGAAACTTTTACCAACGTGGGTCTGCATCTAAGTTACAAGCTATACGTTGTTACTGAGAGTGTTCTGGGGCACCAGGAGGTTCAGTGACTTGCTCAAGATCACCCAGAAAGTATGTGTCACTGGCAGCACTCGAATTCAGGCTTTCTTTATTCCAAAGATGGCTATCTACTATATTATCATGATTTCCATGCCATTTCTTATTGTAAAATAATATTCCATTAAATTCGTGTAGCACAGTTTGTTAAGACGCTTCCTAATCAATAGGTAACCACTTCGCTTACAGTTCTTTGCTGTCATAAAAAGTGCAACTATGACTATTTTGGTACATACTGGATCTTTCTGTCTCTTGTCTCTTTGGAACACACAGTAGTAGGCCCACAAAGTCAAAAAGCATGGGAAATTTAATCACCTTTCCCATACAATCCAAGTTACTTTTCAGAACGGGCGGGTCCACAACTCTGCCCAAGCGGACTAGCAATGTGTCTCCCCACAGATCTTTCAGCTGTTTCCGTCCCTTGTTATTATTCACCAACTTACTGGGAGTGAGTTCTTTTAATCTGCGTTTTTCTTATTATCACTGATTTTGCAGCAATCTTTCGTTTGGTCGTTGATAGTTTTTTTGTTTTGTTCTGTTCTGCCATTTAGCCACTGGGGAATGGCACTTGGTCTCAACATATTTCTGTCAATCCCCTACACGTACACAGAATGACTGTTTTTATCAGCGATAACTGATGCAAAGATTTTCCCCTACTCATTTCCTTAACACAGAACTTTTAATTTTATAACTGAAATAATCAATTGTGACTTTTTTCACTGCCTATATCCCTTGTTGTCAAGCCAAGCAAGAACAGCTTTCCAGAAGAGTGCTACTGTGAACAGCTTTCAAGGTTCTGACTGCAGAGTAGAGCAAATACTCTATTTATTCAATAACAAGAATGAGCAAAACATTCACAGAAAATCAAGGTACAGCATTTATAACAACTCATCCCTAAAACGGCCATATAGTTTTCACCACAGTGGTCACACAATTTTGAACAAAGTACAATCATTTAGTCAGTCAAACATTCTTAAGGAGGCTTGAATCCTTAAGGGTCACAAAATACAAGAGTCCAAGTTCTCCACTCATGGGGCACACTAAGTTACAAATCAGTCACTGTTCAGTCATCAGAAAATACACAGGCCATCCACCCTTCGGTCACAAGTAAATCATCATCTTCTCAGTCAGGACACAGTATCCAAGTATAGTTTTCTTTCAGCTTGACTCAGGGCAGGCTGTCAGATTCCCTGGATGCCTTCCATGGTCCCAGCTCCTACCTGGATTTACCAAACTGTCACCTGGGTTCAAAGGTAGACAGCTCCCAGTTCCTTGTCCAATTCTTCGTCCAGTTCCTGTTCCACATTGGAGCTCATAGTGTCCAGTCCACCTCAAATCCTTCACAGTCTCTATTCTTAGGAAGTCAAAGTTTAACAAAGCCACAAACAAAAAAGTACTGACACCACAGTCATCCTTCGTCTGGCAGCTCCAGCTGGCCCTCGGACTCAGTAGCTTCTCAGCAGCTCTGGCTGGACTTCAGAAGAAGCTCTGGCTGGCACTGCAAGTTCCCAGGAAGTTCTGACTCTCCCAGCTAGTGTTCTTCCTTATATATAGTATTGCTCCTCCCTATTCAGCCCATTCTTGTCATGTCAGAAACAGGGGTTCATACCTTCTGTTTCTTTAACAGAGGCTTAATTTGAAACTAGGTGCTAAGTACCTCTTAGCTTAGCAATACAAAAGGATCTTCAAATTTCATTACTATTAGACCTGTTCAGTTGGGATGAATATACTGGCCACAGTCATGTACTTCCATTCTCTTCTATGTTTTATAAATGATGCAAATTTTTATATTTAGTATTTGGTATATGTATGTATTGTGTTATAGATATTGTATAAGATGCTTGGCCATCCATTAAAAAAAACTTTATTACTATTTTTCAATTAAAAAGCATTTATTTTCTCTTGCCCCCTCCAAATGAACAAAACTAAATCCTTGTAAAACAAACGAATTAAGCTAAACAAACTCCCACACTGACCATGTCAGAAGATATATATCCATTTTTCATCATGAGTCAATAACCTACCTCTGGCAAGAAGTGGGTGGTTGCTTATCTTTGGTCCACTGGAATACTGGCTTATCACTTCATTGATCACAGTTCTAAAATATTTCAAAACTGTTCTTCTTTATAATGCTGTTATATAAATTGTAATCCTGGCTGTGCTCACGTTACTCTGCATCAGGTAATACATGTATAACTCTTGTAGAGGTATCAGAATCAAAGGATATGCAGTTTAGGGACTTTGGGCAGATGCTTACAAACTGCTTTCCCAAATAGCTAGACCAATTCACAATTCCAAGACCACATTAATACACTTATTTTCCTTTACTCACTCCAACAACTAGCATTTTTACTTTTTTTTGTCATCTTTGCCAATCTGATAGATATGAAATGGAATTACATTCCTCAAACTATTAGTGACTTGATTGTTTTTGACATGGCTGTTTGTTAGTAGTTTAGATTTTTTTTCCTTTGAAAACTGGCTGTTCACATCCTTTGACCATTTATCTATTATGAAATGGCTCTTGTTAAAAATTGGAATCACCTCCTTATGTACCTTGAATATAAGACCTTTATCAGAGATACTTGCAACACAGATTTTTCCTAGTTAACTGTTTCCCTTTTAATTTTAGCTGCATTGGCTTTTTTTTTTTTTGTGAGAAAATGGTTTAGTTTTATATAAAAGATTTGTCTATTTTGCCTTCTGTGATATTCTCTGGTTCTTATTTGGTCATAAACTCTGTCCCCTATCCACAGATTAGAAATAGGTAATTCCTTCTTCTTCTAATTTGTTTATGATGTGACTTTTTATATCTAAGTTATGTATTCATTTGTGTTGGTCTAAGCAAAATTTCTCTCAGACTGCTTTCCAGTTTTCCCAATGGCTTTTGTACAATGGTAAATCCTTTCCTCAGAAGATAAGGTCTTAGTATACTAATTTGTTTGCTTCTGTATGTTGTGTCCCAGGTTAGCTAAGTACAGAGAGGCTGCTCAGAGGTAGCCTGGCCACTTGAGTAACTTTTGGTCAAGGTAATTCCCCCAATAAAGAAAAATACAAACTGACCTCAGTCCAGTGTGGCCCCCTTCTGGTCCCGCAGTGATGCTGACATAACATCAAAAAGGAAGGAGAAGGTGTTAGGAATTCGAATTTTTAGACAGTCAGTAAGCATTAACTTAATTGTTGGTAACCTAAACATGAGACTTTTGACCAGTTATCAACAAGGGGACTTATTACTGGATGAACTAAAATACAAAAATATTGGCATTCTTACTATAAATGAAATTGGAAGACAAAAGGAAGTTGCAGCTGAATGGAAGTATGACTAACAGATATTCCCTGGAGAGATAAAGAGTTGGTGTGATTGGTTTTATTGTGCTTCCAAAGGCAGTAACAAATATCACTGCAGGGAATGTTTGATCATCTCTCACTGAGATGCTCATTATGAAGACAGCTGTAGTTTATGTACCAAAACCTACTGAAGATGATGAGGTAGTAAAGATATCTTATAAAGAATTCAACAAAATTCTCCAAATTAAATCACTATTATTTTTATAATAGAAGGGTATGGAGGATGGTGGGGAAAAATACTATAAAACAGAATTCAGAAATAAGAAATAAAAGACTTAAAAGACTGATTTTACCTAAGTCTCATGACTAGATAACACACTTTTAAAAAATTTAGCATTTAATTTTTCCCCAGTTACACGTAAAAACAACTAACATTTGTTTCTAAAACTTCCAAGTTCCAAATTCTCTCCCTTCCTCATTGAGAAGGCAAGCACCTCCATATAGGTTATATATGTGTAGTCATGCAAAACATATCCACAATAGTCATGTTGTAAAAGAAAACAGGGACTAAAAAACTCAAGAAAAATTAAGAAAGTGAAAAATAGTTGCTTCAATCTATATTCAGACACCATCAATTCTTCTCTGGGGATGGATAGCATTTTTCATCCAAAGTCCTTCAGAGCTGTCTGAGTTGCTGAGAATAGCTAAATCATTCACAGCTGATCATCTTACAATAATGCTGTTACTTTGTACCCAGTACATTTCACTTTCTATCACCTAAGTCTTTCTAGGTTTTTCTGAGAACAAAAACACTTTTTAAAAGTGATCGGTGCAGATCACAACCCATCCTTGACTTCTCATCCTGTGTGATACTTGTTCATATCCTTCTGTAAAACAAGAGGTCTTCCCTATATGTTGGAAATGCTAATAGCCTTCACTTAAATCCCTTGAAAAAAACCCCAGGAAAAAAAATTTTGTTAACTATAACATATTGGTGACGCTGGGGCATACTGGGGATTTTACTCCTATGCTTTTTGGAATGAAGGACTAAAGAACACACAGGTATGGAAAGTTTATCCAAATTGGTCATATTTTTTTCAGCTCTCCTCCTACTTCCCTTCTTTCCTTTCCTGACTACATCCTGGTAGGTCCAATACCTACATTTAACTTGACATTTCTATAGCTATCACCCTAGTCAAGGCTGTCATCTAATAAGGCAGCTATGCCCAGATATCCTACAGGAAGACAGCCTCCTAGTCCTCCTGGGGTCTCCTCGATAAAATATGAATTCCCCTAGTCAAAGAATAAATGCCATGGATGAGGTCTTTGTTTTAGCATTCACTGAAGTTCATAGATAGTTCACATATCTGAGCTGTGTAGCCTTAGGCTTGGTTTTTAAAGCAAGGGCTACATAGACTCAAGAGGGGTAGAGAGAGAAGGTGGGAGACAAGCAAGAGGGGCTACGAAAACATACGACCTGGGTTCTCTGCTGAAAAGTCTATGTAACACAGTTCATCCTGGGAACCATGAAGTCCCAGGAAATTGAGTAAGCTGAGGGGTGAAGCAAGGATGCCCATTATCACCACTATTATTCAACATTGTACTAGAAATGCAAGATATAGCAATAAGAGAAGAAAAAGATATTGAAGTAATTACAATAAGCAATGAAAAAATAAAACTGTAACTCTTTGTAGACGATACCCATGGTACGCTTAGAAAATTAATTAAAAAACTTGATGAAACAATTAACAAGTAAAGCAAAGTTGCAGGATATTAAAAAAGAAACAAGAACAAGCCACATAAAGCATTAGGATTTCTATATATTACCAAGAAGATCCAGCAGGAAGAAAAAAGAAGAGAAATTCCACTTAAAATAACTACAGACCCAAAGAGATCATAAAAAAGGGAAATAGCCAAACAAGGTATGGTGTATGATTGTGATGCAATATTATTGTGCTCTAAGAAATAACAAGAAGGATGATTTTAGAAAATTCTTGAAAGACTTACATGAACAGATGCAAAATGAAGTTAGCAGAACCAAGAGAACATAGTACACAGTAACAGCAGTATGGTACAATGAATAACTGTGAATGACCTAGCTATTCTCAGCAATACAATGATCCAAGACAATCCCAAAGGTCTTGTGATGAAGCATGCTATTTTTCACTTTCTTTCATACATTTTTACAATTTGAGTCTTCTTATACAAAATGACTTACATGGAAATGTTTCACATGATTGCATATGTATAACCTATATCAGATTGCTTACCATCTCAGGGAAGGAGGAGGGACAGAATTTGGAACTTGCAACTTTAAAAAGTTTTAAAATCTGTTTTAACATGTAATTGGGGAAAAATAAAGTATTACATATTTTTAAAATACCTGCAGACAATATTAAAATGTTTGGGAGTCTACCTGCCAAGAAAAACCCAGGAACTGTATGAATACAATTACAGAACACTTTTCACACATATGAAGTCAGATCTAAACTGGAGACAGTAACGGCAAAGTTGTAATGATGATCAACTATCAAAGACTTGGCTACTCTGATCAATACAATGATCCAAAACAATCCCAAAGGACTCATGGTGGAAAATGCTATCTACCTCCAGAGAGAGAACTGATGTACTCTGGGTGCAAATTGAAGTATAATTTTCTCACTTCCTTTATTTTTCTTCCTCTTTCTTTAAAACTATGGCTAATATGGGAATTATGCCTTGCATGATTTCACACGTATAAACGATATCATATTGTTTGTCTTCTTGGTGGGTGGAGGGGACAGAAAAGAGGGAATTTGGATTTCAAAATTTAAAAAGAAAAGTGTTAAAAAATAAACAAGAAAATAATGTATGGAATAAAAGTGAAAACTTCTCAGGTAACATTTCAGAAATCTGAACAGAATTGTAATAAAGTACCAAAGACTTAGTGACCTTGGCTGGGAGCCTGGGACCCTTGCCTTACTTCCCTGGCCATAAGTTGAAGTTTTTGCTAAGCTTAGCTAATGTGTAGGAGGGGAAAGCACAGACCCTGCAAATTTAACCGCAGGTGTGAATGTTCTAGACTTGCTCCCAATGACCACCATCCCCATCTGACCTGTACAAATATAAAACTGGAAATCCTGGTGCGGAACTCCGGGCAGGTCACCATGTCCTAAAACCCCCATGATTCATAAAATACTGTCTGCTTTCGTGTCTATATTGATATTGTTAGAACATTCATCTTCTGCTTTCATATCTAAGTCAATACTGATGTCATATTTTGTTTGTTTTCATGTCCATTTGACATGTACCTTCTGCTTTTTGATATTACTGACATTTCACCTGCAATGCCAGCAAATTTTTGAGGTTAAGATTGTGTGCCTCAGTTCCTAATTAATGGGAACAGGACAGAACAAGGGAGGGGGAAAGGAGTGATCTTTTGGGTACATAACCAAGCTTTGCATTTTGTACTTTGCCTCTCCTACTAGACTGCTTCTAGTAGCGAGACTGCCCTTCTTGAAAGAAGAAATAATTAAATAAATCCTTCCTGTCTCTACTTGAAGATATCTCTGCTTATTTTTTATTTGGGCAAGGGTCGTCTTGTCCCACACAATAATAAAATAAACAATTGGAGAAATAATTACTCATGGGTAAACTGAGCCAATTTAGTAAAAAAGGACAAAAATTAAATTTATTTATTCAGTACTATACGAATCAAACTACCAAAAATTATTTTATACAGCTAGAAAAAAATAATTATCAAAATAAATCTAGAATTACAAAAGACCAAGAAGATCAAAGGAATCAATGAAAAGAAAATATACACCAAGATGGTCTAGCTGTGCCAAATCTCAAACTGTATTACAAAGCAGTTATTATAAAAACAGGCTGGTACAGACTAAGAAATAGAGTGGTAGATCACTACAGTGGTAAATGACCAGAGTAATATAGTGCTTGATAAACTCTTGATAAAGATCCAAGCTTTGGGAACAATAACTCATTTTCTGTCAAAAATTTCTGGAAAAATTGGAAATCGGGGGGGGGGGGGGAGCCAAGATGGCGGCGTAGCAGCAGCAACATATCGCACCTCTCACATAGCCACCCCA
>CM053589.1:1004602-1022048 GCA_028646515.1 Pseudochirops corinnae | reverse complement strand
AAGGGTATACAATTATTTATAGCCCTTTGGGCATAGTTCCAAATTGCTCTCCAGAATGGTTGTATCAATTCACAACTCCACCAACAATGCATTAATGTTCCAATTTTTCCATATCCTCTCCAGCATTTGTCATTTTCCTGTTTTGACATCTTAGCCCATACTTTCTTTAAACTTTCTTTATTTTGGGGTTTTTTGGGGGATCTGTCTTCTTTTTTAATATGGAAATATGTTTTCCATGATTGCTCATGTATAATGTATAGCAAATTGCCTGCCTTCTCAAGAAGGGGCAGAAGAATTTGGAATTCAAAATTTTAAAAAACAAATGTTAAAAATTTTTTACATGTAACTGAGAAAAAGATAAAATTTTTAAAAGTATATACAAAATATATATAAAGAGAATAAGTACAAATTAGTTAACTACAAAGTAGTTTGAGAGAGAAGGTACTACGTGTTGGATTGATCAGGAAAGGCTTCATCAACTGTATGGAGTTAGCTAGTGGGCTGAATTTGTACATCCAGCAGTCTGTGGGCTTTTATCCAAAGACACTGCCCTTTATACATGTTACTCTGTTAGGGGCCTTCCCTGTGCTATTAGGCAAGAGGACCTGATATTGGAGGTGGAAAGCACATAAAAGTTTAGAAATTCAAATATACTTGGTAGGTTCTCACACAAGCTCATGTAACCATTAGATTTCCTAATTTACAAGGTACTAAAGTTGCCCACTTCAACATTTCTTTAAACTCTTTTATTAAAGGATTATAGTACATATATGGCCAGTGATCCAAACTACAAAGAACTAGCAATTTAAATTAATGAAACCAGCTGGGAGTCTATCATATATCATAATTAGAGGTACTAAAACAGTGAAAAACAGAGCTTTCTTTTAAACACATACACACACACACACACACACACACACACACACACAAGGTAACATTTTTTCCAGTTTTTATGCCTTAGCACAAACTATCCCTTATGCCTAGAATGCATTCATTACCTATTCAGCTCTTCCCCTTAGTATCTGTGCCTTCTCCAAGGTTCTGCTCAAGTGCTGTCTCCTACAGAAAATCTTTCCTGATTCCCTCAGTTGTTAGTAACCACCCCTCATCCTTTCATGACCACCACATCTTCTCTGTGTACAAGTTGTTTCTCTCCAGGATAATTTAAACTCTTTAATAACAGGCTTTGTTTTTGTCTTTAAATCCTCAGCCTAGGAGTGTTTGCTAAATAAATACTCAATGAATAATAATAGATAATGCCGATGATGATGATGGCGGCTAGCATTTATCAAGTACTATGAGGTTTGCCCGGCAATTGACATAAATCATCTCATTTGATCAAATAAAAGAAATGCTCTGTAAAGTCATATTACTTTTGTATAATCTTTTCTTAAATTTACTTCCAATGGTCCAGTTTTCCTCACCAATGAATTCAACCAACAATGGCATATAATTTTAGTAGTCATGCACGTTTTCCTCATTTCCCTATATTTAGCTTTAACTTCTGCTACATTTGAGAAGGGAGACTTGGGGCAGTAAATAAGAATCTTGCTCTAACATAGTTGGTATCATGGACTCAGAAAAAAAAATTGTTCCCTTTACTTCCATAGGAGTCTTTCACAGGTGTAAGGTATGACTGAATTTTGTTTCCACAGAAATTATATGAAAACATGATGTGAAGTCCCACCAGTGGCTAGAGATAAAACTGCTTCTGTTAGGCAGTGGGGGACGTAGGGCACCTGAAAATCAACGTTATCTACTACTTTTTTTTGTTCTGAGGTCTTTTCCTTTTCCTCATTCACAAAGGATGAAGACTGGGTCTGCAACCCCAGAACTGGGTCTTAGATAAAGGGACTTTTTCCCTCAGCACCAGTGGAAAATCCTCTCTCATGCTATCTGATGCAGACAAACAGGGAAGTGACTAAAAGCATTTTTGGCCTCTCCTTTATTTAAGTATAAAGAAAAATGAAAATGAGAAGGGAGGGGGAATTGAAATGTGGACATGAGAAGATATAATCAAGGGGTGGGGTTAAGTGAACCCAGGAAGGCAAACCTAAGGAGAGCAAAGGCTCTTCTTCACCTGGGGCTAAAAGGTCAAGTCACCTGTCATCTGATGTGAAATAAAAATCTTTTTTTTTGTAAATTCACTCATGGCCAAGTAGACTTCTTGGTAGGACATTATTTCTAATATAGGGCCTTAAAGGGTTATTCCTATGTGGAAGAGTTCTATTCCCTAACAGAAGTGTCATACAATAATCTCATCACATTTGAAATCTTTTAACTAAATGGTTGGGGGAAATGCATCAGAAGCAGCATCCCCTCTTCTCCCCGGCATTACAGTTTTGATTCAGTTCAGTAATTAAAAGTTTTTAATTCTAACAAACTGAATTAGAACAGAGGAGAACATCAATGAATATATGAAAAGAAATACTATATATTTCAGATATAAAACAACAAAATTTAGGAAACCTATAGGCACAGATGACATGAATAAATGAAATGTGAAGAACAGAAAAAATAATTTTATCTATCTGTTTAATATTCCTCTCAGCACTTCTTTCACAAAAGTTCTAGGCAAGTTACTAAACTGACTAGTGCCAGTATTCATTTCTCTCTGTCTACCTTTTAGGGAGATACCAGCGACATTTAGATGCCTAAGGGAAGGAGATGCAAAGGTGCTAGATGGCATTATGATAACTATAATTAATGACAATGATAGCTAATATTTACACAGCACCTACTATGTGCCAGGCACCGGGCTAAGCACACTTGGCAGTTATCTCATTTGATCCTGACAACAACAGTGGGTAGGCGCTATTATTATCCCCATTTTTTTAAAGATGAGGAGATTGGGGGAAATAGAGGTTAAGCGCCTTGCAGCTCTTAAGCATCTGATGACAGCGGTCTTCCCACTCTGATATTCCTGATTCTGGTCTCGGTGCTCCGTACACTGTGCCACTTAGATACCCCCAACATTCTCAGTGGTTTTAACATTCCCAGAAATTTTAACATCTTCGGAATTAATTTTGTCCTTGCAATTTTGTCCTTGCAATTACCATCCATAATAAAGTATTCATTATGTCAAATCTTGATAGTTTGCTGGAATTACAACAGCATGTAACATCACTTCGTAACATTATCATGTTATGTCTGTAAAATCTATATACATAAGAAAACCTCTAAAATTGGAGCCAAGGGAAGTTCTTGAGAAGCATGTGGCTCACCTGTATAATATGGAGACTTAAAAGTTAGAGATGCAATGAAATTGGCAAAAAACAAATAAAAAACAGATTGAAGTGTTGATGGACCTATAGTAGAGCATTGCTGAAGACAAAGTTAAAGCACTTATTTGGAAATCAGAAGATATGGATTCAAATTCTAGTTTTGCCATCCATCTGTATGACTTTGATTTAAGTGAACTTCTCTTGCTTCAGTTTCCCCATTTGTAAAATGAAAGGGTTGAACTAGATGGCCTCTAAGTTTCTTTCCAGCTCTAAATCTAGGATCTTATGATCATGTTACATTTCTAGAAAGCAGTCTGGTAGTCACATAGCAAGAAGTAAAACTCTTTGACCCTGAAATTTCACAACAAGCATACTATCAGGAAGTAACTGAAAATAAAGGAACTATCTTTACTATATGTTAATAGCTGCACTTTAGAAGAGGAACAAGACCAATTCCTTTTCTGAGTAATAAGGCACCTTGATTAAAACACCACAGTGCAAGTGAAAGTACACTTAAAAAAACCCACAAAGACACTTATGAGCCAAATTTTTAGAATGTAAACATAGGAAGAAAAGAATGCAATGACATTCTTGAATTGTTTCCACTGTTGATTACTAGACTTTCCCCACTTGACAGAAACATACTCCCCTCCCCCTAAGAGCATAAAAATGTCTATCTCTGCCTTGTATAATAGGAACAGCGCTCAGAGCACTGTTTCTCTTGATTTAACAAATAACAAACATCTCCTCTGGCTTATAAGATCTGGTTCTGAGAACACCGTACTAGTAAATACTGAAAACAATCTAAATGTCCAGTAGTAGAGGGATGGCTAAACAAATCATGGTAAATGTAATGAAATGCCAGATCACCATTAAGAATTACAAAGACGGGGCATCGAGGTGGTACAGTGAATAGAGCACCAGCTCTGGAGTCAGGAGGACATAAGTTCAAATCCAGCCTCAGATACTTGACACACTTACTAGCTGTGGGACCTTGGGCAAGTCACTTAGCCCCAATTGCCTGGCTTTCCTCCCCCAAAAAAGAAAAAAGGATTACAAAGATGCCTTTGACCCAGCAATACCACTTCTCGGGCTGTGTCTCAAAGAGATCATACAAATGAGAAAAAGACCCATGTGTACAAAAATGTTCATAGCAGTTCTTTTTGGGGTGGCAAAGAGTTGGAGATCAAGGAAATGCCCATCTATTGGGGAATGACTGAACAAGTTGTGGTACGTGAATGTAATGGAATACTATTGTGCTATATGAAAGGATGAGCAGGCCAACTTCAGAATAACCTGGAAAGACACATGAAATGATGCTGAGGGGAGCAGAACCAGATCATCGTACACAATTACAGACACACTGTATTTGGGATGACTAACTTTGATAGACTTGGCTCCTCTCAGCAATACAAAGTTCCAAGACAACTGCAAAAGACTGACGTTGGAAAAGCTCTCCACCACCAGAAGAAGAATTACAGAGCCTGAATGCAGTCTGAAACAAGCTATGTGCTCTCTCTCTTTTGTTTTATTTCTTCTTTCTTGTGGTTCATTCCATTGGTTATAATTCTTTACAACATGACTAGAGTGAAAATATGCTTAACATGATGGTATATGTAGAAACTATATTGGATTGCATGTCTTGGAGGGGAGAGGTGAGGAGAGAAGGGGAGAAAAAATTTGGAACTCAAAAGCTTGTGGAACTGAATGTTGCAAATTAAAAATAAATAAATTTATTTTAAAAATTACAAATATGAGGTATATAATGAACTATAGGAAGATCTAGATAAAATATTGCAAACTGAATAAAGAACAAGTATGCTCTTATTCCTATGAATGTGCAATCACAGGGATCAGAGTGAGGATTTATGTAAGTAGTAATAAATTAGGCTTACTTGTATATTGAAGAATTTTTCTTTGTAAATATGTTTGAAGTTTTTTTTTTACTGTAAAGTTCATAGGAAAAATGAGCACATCCCTAAATATCTCTAATTTCTTTGAATTAAATCACAAATTTATCTGAACAGTTTAATCTTTTTTGTCACTTTGCACTATTACTTGGGTATATGAATTGAATACTTGCTCTGTAATGTGCCATATATTTGTCCAAAAACTGCTCTTACAATTTTTACAAATACGGTTCAATTCTGTATTCAGTTCACTGATCACCTATTCCGCTATTGGCACTGTGCCATGCACTGGAAATTGCTGATCAACCTTATCCTATTTCTCCCCTTCGTGGTCTTGCACATTTTAATTCTAGAAGCTTTTCTAGAGTTGAAAAACCTTGTTTAAAATTGGATGTTTTCAAGGCCAAGTTACAACTATGGGCCAAATTATTCTGATGTCAAACATGTTAAATTTTTTAAAAAACTTATTTCCGGTTCCAAATTCTCTCTCTCCTTCCAGTACGTTCCTCTAGTCACCAGTTGAAAAGGCAAGAAATGATACCCATTGTACATACAAAGTCATGCAAACATGTCAGTATTTTAAAAACTTAACTTTCTTAACATAAAAAACAAAACATTTTCTTTAAATGATAAACCAGAATACAAGTAAGAAAGGATAGTTCCAAGAACTTCCGTCACATTAAAAATACTATAATATTTGGTTGTGCTCTAAAAAAAAGATGCTCAAAATTCATTGTGAGCTTGAAATAAAACAAATCATTTCATATTTTGCAGCCTAAGTGACTCGATTACTAGACTTAGTCACAAGCGCCATGCTCCGCAATATAACCCAACGGATAACCAGGTTATCTAAAGGGAAGACATTCTGAGATTTCAGAAATATCAGTCTCTCCCAGAGGACGCCTGAAAATAGAACAGGCATCTCTGCCAAAGTAGAAAGGTGGTATTCCTTCGGTAAACTCAACTCCCAAATCCCTGGGGATCTCCCGCCCCATCAGCTCGGGACATCTAGCCCTCGGACTGGGATCGCCAACGTTTCTGAGCCAGAGGAGTGCCTTCTCCCTCTCCCCAAAAGCCAATCAATCAATCAGTCATCATCCGTAGCGCGGCTCTCCCTGCCAGCCTCCCTCGAGCCCGCAGGGCAGAGCTCGCTCAGGGCCACGGTGCCAAGCCCCGGAGCTGCAGGAGCTGCAGGCCCCGGCTGCAGGCGACCACAAGAAGGGCCGGGGGAGGAGATGCTGGCGGGAGGGGAGAGGGTCGCGGCACCGCATTCAGGGACGTGGCAGGCGGTGGAGGGAGAACCACAGGCTCCGCAGCAGGACGGATCGTCTCTTTTTTAGGAGAAGTTCGCATTAAAGAGAACGAGCGGAGGAGAGAGGGGGAGGTAGAGGTCCTTCCTGGAGCCGACTTCGGACCGGGGAAGGAAACACCCCCCCCCCCCCCAACCCGCTTAGCCCGAGGGCCGAGAGCCTGCCTGAAGGATGCTGGGGACAGGCTGCCCACCCGGCTGGGCCGCTCCGGGGCTCCGGGGCTCCTGGAGTCCGGCCCGAGGCGGCCGGCAGCCGCCCCCCCTTCGCTCCAGGGTCCGGCCCCCGAGTGGCCCTGCCCCGAGATGCCCCCTCCCCGGACTGACCCTCCCCGCGCGGGGCACCGGTCAGCACAGACGGCCTCGGCGGAGCCGGCGGAAAATACCTGAGGCCCGGGAACTGTGGCGGTGGCGGCTGAGGCAGGAGGGGCCAGAAACCAGAGAGACCCGGGCGGGAGCCTCACTCGCCTCCACTCAAACCCCGACGGACACACACGAGTAGGGCGGGTGACTTCCGCCCGGAGCCCCACCGCCCGGAGATGGAGCCGCATCACTTCCGCCTATGCCCGGGCCCGCATCCATTTCTCTCTCCCTCCCCTAGCAATCATTCGCCGCTAGTTTCTTCAGGCCTCTTTCGGGCGATTTGTGCGGGGGTGGGGTGTTAGGCGCGTCTGGGAGACTACATATCCCAGGGTGCACCCCTTCCCTGGACAAGTTTCATTCCGGGTCAAGAGATCGCGCGCCGGCTGGTCACCATGGAAGCGGTCGGCTTGGTCACGTGGTGTCCCTGGTTACGCCCGGAGCCGGTGGCTCGGTCTGGGGCCAGGGCCGGGGCCATTTTGTTCAGGGTCGCTTCCCATAGCCCGTGGCGGCTTGGGAGCGCTCCGCTCCGCTCCTGTGGGGCCGTGGCGCCGACGGCTGAGGAGGAGGAGGAGGAGGAGGAGGAGGAGGAGGAGGAGGAGGAGGAGGAGGAGGAAGGGGAGAAGGAGGGAATCTCCCTCGGCCCTGGCTTCGGCAGCAGCTTTTCCCCTTCTGTAGCTCGGAAGCCTGGAGAAGAAAGGGGAGGGGAGGGCTCCGCCGGGCCCCCAGGAGACTGTGATGGTTCCCCGCTGCCGCAGCCTCCCGACGCCCCTCCATGGCGTCCGCGCCCCCACTGCTTCTTCTGCCGCAGGCCCGTTTCCTAGCCCCCAGCGCCCCTCGGCCCCGGAGCAGCTGCCGCCCTTCCACCCCAGAGACCGATGAGAACCGAGCTGGGCGGGCCATGAGAGAGGAGAAAAGCTACTGCTGCCGCGGGGCCGCCGGCGACCAGGGCTCCAGCCCCGCGGCTCCTCTGGCCCCGTCCCCAGCCTCGACCGCGCTTTTTCTGCCCGCGGAGGAGCTCGTCGCGAGCGGCTGGGCCAGGGCCGGAGGGAGCGTGCCAGCAGGGGAGGAAGAGGAGAGCCGGCTCCTGCAGCTCCTCCGCGCGGCGCCCGAGCCGTCCGAGGCCTTCCAGGCCCTGCAGGCCGCCCTGCCCCGGCGGGGCGGACGCCTCGGGCTGCCGAGGCGGAAGGAGGCGCTCTATCGGGCCCTGGGCCGGGTGCTGGCGGAGGGCGGCCCGGAGGAGAAGCGGCTTTGCCTGCAGCTTGTCTCCGACGTGCTGCGGGGCCAGGGGGAGGCCGGCGAGCTGGAAGAGGCCTTCAGCCTGGCCCCGCTGCCGCAGCTCGTGGTCTCCCTGCGGGAGGAGAGCCCGGCCCTGAGGAAGGACGCCCTGCAGATCCTGCACCAGTGCTTGAAGCGGAGCCCCGAGCGGGTGCTGCAGGTGCTGGTGCAGCGAGGCCTGGAGAGCGCCGACGCCCGGCTGCGCGCGGCCACTGCGCTCCTGCTGCCGGTCCTGCTCACTCCCCCGGACCTGTTGCTGGGCCTGGATCTCACCGAGCTCACGCTGTCCCTGGCGCGCAGACTTGGGGGGCAGGAGGAAGAGGAGGAAGCCGAGGTGGCCTTCTCGGCGCTGCAGCAGATTGGGGAGCGCCTGGGCCAGGACCGCTTCCAGTCCTACATCTCCCGGCTGCCCTCAGCCCTGAGGAGGCAGTACGATGGCCGCGCAGAGGCCCGGCTCGGGGGCCAGGGGCCGCATTACTTGGAGCTTGAAGCCTGCGAGTTTGCAGAAGACCCGCTCCCCAGCCCGGCCACGCCGTGCTGCAGCCCCCTCAAGTTCGGCGTCCTTCCCCAGGAGCTGCATTCCAGGTTGCTGGATCAGGAGGACTATAAGAACCGGACTCAGGCGGTGGAGGAGCTCAAGCAGGTGCTGGGCAGGTTCAGCCCCGCCTCGGCCCCCCGTTGCAGCCTTCTGGGCTTCATTAGCCTGTTGTATAACTTGCTAGATGACTCCAACTTCAAAGTGGTTCTCGGTACCCTTCAGGTGCTGCACCTGCTGGTGAGCCGCCTCGGGGAGCAGGTGCAGCAGTTCTTGGGCCCGGTCATCGCGGCCACGGTCAAAGTGCTGGCGGACAACAAGTTGGTGATCAAGCAAGAGTACATGAAAATTTTCCTGAAGCTGATGAAGGAAGTTGGGCCTCAGCAGGTGCTGTGTTTGCTGCTGGAGCATCTCAAGCACAAGCATTCCCGAGTGAGGGAGGAGGTGGTGAACGTGAGCATCTGCTCTTTGCTCACCTATCCGAGCGAGGACTTCGACTTGCCCAAACTGGCTTTCGCTCTGGCCCCGGCTCTGGTTGACAGTAAGCGCAGGGTGCGCCAGGCTGCCCTGGAGGCCTTTGCTGTGTTGGCCTCTTCGATGGGCTCGGGTCAGACCAGCGTACTTTTCAGAGCTGTGGATACTGTTGAACTTCAAGACAGTGGAGATGGAGTGATGAGTGCCGTGCAAGCCAGATTAGCCCGGAAAACTCTTCCGCGGCTGACGGAGCAGGGATTTGTGGAGTATGCAGCCCTTGCGCCGTCTGCTGCCCAGGGCAGATCAACCCACTTGCCCCATGGAGCAGATACAGACTGGCTTCTGGCGGGTAACAGGACTCAGAGCGCACACTGTCATTGTGGCGACCATTCGAAGGATAGTAGGCAAACGTATGGCTCTTCCAGTCCGTCTGCCGATCAGACTGTGTGTACTCGAAGGGTGTTAAGTGCGGGAAAAGGAAAAAATAAATTACCGTGGGAGAGTGACCACGCTGGAGGCACGGGAGAAAGCCGCAGGTCCCGTTCAAAGGAAATGGAACAGGTACGTGTTTTCTCTAACTGGTATGGTTGGGGGTTGGGGCAGTGGAAGCACCACTCTTTCGCTTGAAGGGAAGGTGTTTTTATGTGTCAGATACCCCCTTGAAGTGATTTACTCCGAAAGGATTCGTAAGAGTGTGCAGCAGATTACGCGGATCTGGGCGATGGATTTGACGAAGAGGTGAGATGGTTTACTGGAAGGAGCATCGGGTTGCGAGTCAGGATTTTAGATTCTCTGACTCTCGGCTGTGCTGCTACACACTGATTATCTGTCTGTTAGGGCTTGTTTGGGCAAGTCACTTCATCTCCCTAGGCAGGGGAGGATCAAATGAGATGTTGCATGTAATAGCCTCGTTCTTGGCAAACACTGTATAAGTGTGACTCGTTTTACAGAGGAGGAACCTGGGGCAGTGACGAGTGTGTGTCTGAGGCTGGATTAGCAGTCAGGTTTTCCGAGTCCAGGTCCTGAACGCTGTCATTCAGCTACTTGGCCCGGTGGCCTGTTGTGTTAAGCCCTTGCTGGGCCTTTCTCTCAAGTCTCAGCTGCCCCTTCCTTCTTCATTCACCTACCTGCTGAGAAGATGGAGGCCATTGGGAACTCTGACTCCTCTTCTTCCTGTCCTGGCTTCACCCTTCCACCATCCAGTGTAGCTAACTAAAGCTGATCTCTCCACCTCTGTCTCAGGCCTGTCTCCTTTTTCTTCTCCATGATTTTGCACATCTTTTGACTAGTGCATCTTGAGCTGCAGCCCTGCTGAGTCTTTCAGCATAAGAATCTGCTGAGATATGCACTCCCCCAAAACAACCCTCTTATCGTTCCATTCTCTCAAGCTTCCCTGCCGATTCTCCCTCTTGCTGTCAGACTGGTAGAAAGAATAGTCTGCATTCCCTCTTTGGACTGCCTTATCAACCACTCCTTTGCTAACCCTTTTAACTGGGTTTCTTTTCCTACCATTCTATTGAAACAACTCATTCCAAAGTTTCTTCCATGTTATCGAATCAATCAACTTTTTTTTCTGTGCGAGCTTACCCTCCTTGACTCATCCATCCAAGTGGCATCTGATACCGTAGAGCAGCCATCCCTTCCGTTAGCTGCCCTCACACTATATTGTTATGGCTTTCCTTCCTCTCTTTGCTGCCCCTTTTTGGTCTCTTAATGGCTTCTCATATTGCTCCTAGGTCTTGAATATTAGGAGAGCCCTTTATAACCTGCAAGCTGCACTGTATAAAAGTGAGCTCTTAATTTTTTCATTTACTAGTAATTCCTAAAACTTAAAAAAATAATGATTATGAACTAGCTCACATAACCTTAGTTAGCAGCATCATAAGTGACACATAGAACTTCCAAGTTTATAAAGGCCTTTTACGTAGGTTCTCATTTGATCCTCACAACTGCCTGTGAGACAAGTCCTGCAAGTACATGGCTACACTTTCGGTTCGTTGCCGAAAACATTTCCATCGTGTGATTTTTTTTTCACCCATCTGCAGCTTGATCAGAGGTGTTTGCCCTCAGCTTAAGTGTGAAAGTGCATCCTTTGGTTTTGTACCAAGGAAATTATAAATTCCTTCATTGCCATAAATAAAAGGTATGTAGTTTTAAAGTCAGATGTGTGTCAGAATTTCTCTATCTCGAGAAATTGCAAATATTTAAATTACCAAATTCCCCTCGGATGTTTGATGATTTCCCACAAGTTGAAAACCCAACTGCATATGCTGTAGGTGTAGACCTTGTACTGCCCTGTAGGGAAGATAGGAAACAGGTACTTCTGGTCATTTTTAAAAGGAAACTTGTTTCCTTTGCTAAAAAACTAATGATCCCTTAAGGCTTTGTCCAGTGTTCTTCCTCTTCCTTTTGGGAAAGCTTTTAAACCAATGAGGTATAATATGGAACATCCTCTGATCTAAGTTAGATGATCTGGAGTTAAGTTTAGCTTTGATGTTATAAGATTTCCTTTGAGCAAGAAAAGGCTCAAATTATCTCTCTATTTCTTTCTTTCTTTTTTTTTTTTTTGCTTTTTGGAGGGGGGAAGGTAGGGCAGTTGGAGTTGCCTAAGGTCACATGGCTTAGTTTTTTTTTGTTAAGTGTCTGAGGTGGGATTTGAACTCAGGTCCTCCTGACTCCAGGGCCAGTGCTCTATTCACTGCGCCATGAGCCACCCCTTGATAGTTCTTACAGTGTGGAAAAGTAACATGGGCTTTCTAATGGACTCTTAACTGGGGGATATATTTTGTAATTTTACAATCTGTTTAGCCATTTTTTTATCCCTTACAAAGTATGTGAAACAAAGATGATTCCCTGGGAAAAGAGAGGAATGAAACTTTAGAGATTTTGTAAGTGTCTTTAGATAGTTCAGAAATTATAGGATCAGTTTATTTCTAATCATTCCTAACACCTAAAATCCCCAAAATGTGATGATTGTGGATTGCTAGAAAGTTTAAGTTACTAGTTTCATCATTGTCATCTTCATCACAGTAGATATATGTGGGGATATATGTATGTATATACATGTGTATATGGATAAACATACATACATATAAATATATACACATATATTTATATACACACAGATGTTGTTTCAGGGCAGCAGTTCTCAACCTGTGGGTTATTTCAATTTAAATACATCCTGCACACAAGGTATTTACCTTACGGTTCATAACAGTAGCAAAATGACAGTTACGAAGGAGCAACGAAAATAATTTCATGGTTGGGGGTCCCCACAGCATGAGGAGCTGGATTAGAGGGTCGTGGCATTGGGAAGGTTGAGAACCGCTGCTTTAAGGTAAAACCCTTGCTTGTGACACGTGACTTCACTTGGTCCTTGTAACAGTCCTGTGAGTTAAGTACTATATACGTCCTTATCATCATCATTCTTGGTACCATTTTTAATCATCCTGAGAACAACACACAGATTTGAAATTTGTACATACAAAGTCTTCTTTTTGAGCAAATTTGAACAATTATGGATTTTTCATTTATAGTTTCCAGCATAAACGTATTATTTAAATAGCCAAGCTAGAAGTATTCAGGAGAGGGGGCTAGCGATTTAAGAGAAGACAACAATATAGGCTTGAATTGGTCCACTAAAGATTCAAGATGGAGAGAAGAGGAGAGGGTGGCTCATGCACTGGACATGGCCTGGGAGAGAATTGAGTTATGAAGGAGTTGGAGGTCACAGTGTGCGATAAGAGTAGGGTTTTGTAAGGGAAAGTCGAAGAAGAAATGAAGAGCCAGTAGACTATGGTCAGATAAGGGGATTTCAGAATTCTTGAACATGGTGGTAGTACATTTGTGGACATTGGCAAGATCAACCACTTCCAAGTAGTGGCAGTTGCCCCGTAAGAGATTTTGTGATGAGCAAAACTCCCTCACCCAAGGAAGAAAGAAGCAGGCTACTAGTGTAGGCTTTAAGAGGCCTCGTGAAGTTTATCAAAAGACAGTAGCTTCTTTCTTTGAAAGACCAGTAATGAAATTGAATTCTTTTGTGTTGTGTCTTAAATGGGTCTTCTCCTAGTGATGTCAGCATTGTAGCTTTTAGATTTGGGGTGAGGGGGCAGCTCCACGCATATCTACCAAAAATTTCCTCCCCAAAATACTATTCTCGATTGGATGGTACAACCCAGGATGTTTTTCTGCAAGCTGTCTGGCCAGGCAAGAGTCTTATTGACTCCATTGGCCACTTTGACTCCCACTGGAGGATTGAGTCACAGAAGGGGTACCACTCTAGTTGAGGTAGTAGCACCCCTAGGATTAGCACCACTAGATGCTGATTTTTTTCCCCCTCCCCCACCAAATAACCCTCAGTTTATGAGAGAGTAACAGAACCTGGTGCTAGCTAGTGACAGGAAGCACAGACAGCCATACTACGTGATCTTGTCAGCATCCTTCAGAGATGGCTCATGAGCTTTCTCTTATTATACAGGGAAGTTTCCTCTTTGACACACATTGGAAATATTTGTTTTCTAGTTCCTGGGGGTCTTAAGGGAGTGTTTGGTTAAGTGGGAGAGCCAGTACAGGATTGGAAGGCTCATTCTTACCTTTGCTTAGGATTTAGACATCTGTTTTCAGTAGGGACTAGAGTGCTACAAAAAAATGTCATTTTGGGGCTGAGATGAGCACTGTCACAGATTGGAAAGAGAGAGATCTTTCCCACAGTTCGGAAGTGTTAGACAGCATAGTGAAAGTGCAGTACATTGCATAGAAGAACATAGGCAAAGTATCCCTAAGGAGTTCTCTTTTGTTTCCGTCTTGCTTTTTCTGTTATCAGGTGAAGCAGTTTTGAGGCTTGCTCCTTGGAGAAAGACTAATAGTCTTTGCTCAAGAGTTTAGAACTTGCCCTCAGTGTATTTCTAGCAAGCAACATCCCTTCGTTAAGACAGCACCTGCCATTTTCAAAGTTCTGAATTAACAAACATATCTTTATATTCATTGTGACTAGGAGTATAGGACTGCAGAGACTAGGGGCAGCTAGGTGGCACAATGAATAAAGCACCGGCCCTGGAGCCTGGAGTACCTGAGTTCAAAGGTGGCCTCAGACACTTAACAGTTACTATCCGTGTGACCTTGGCCAAGTCACTTAACCCCAGCTGCCCTGCCTTCCTCCCTCCAAAAAGCAAAACAAACAAAGAGACCAGACGTTATGGAGTGCATTGTCTTCAGTACGAGGGAAATAATGTATAATCAGCCTTGGCAAGGTAAGTTGGAAGCAGATTTGGAAGAGCTATGAACACAAAGGGGAATTTTATTTTTGGTCTTAGGGTAATTGTGAGCCATGAACGCTTGAGAAGGGAAATGGCATAGGGAGTGGGAGGAATAGAAGAGAATGAGGTCAAGTGTGGATCCTACATTATGAACATAGGTAGCTCCAAGGGATGATGACAACCTCAGAAGATACAGAAAAGTTAGGAAGAGAGATGGCTATGGGAGGAGTAGCCAGTAGACATTAAACACCTGAGGCCATAGAGACCAAGTAGCCCCTGCTTTTAAGCAGGTCACGTGGTACCTGAGGGTTGGGGTGGAGGGCAGGTTTCAACATATGTAAATAAGATGCGGAAGGGAGTAAATATACAAAATAATTTCAAGAAAGAGATCTTCAAAGGTCTTTGTAGATGGTGCCACCTGAGCTCTAGATTTAAGGCTACCATAGGGCAGAGGTGGGCAGGGAGGGGGTAGTCTTCTCAGTGTTGAAGAGATGATAATACTGTAATGTCTCACGTGGGGACCAGGAAGCAGGCCAGTTTGGTTGGAATATAGCATGATTGGGGTAGTGCACTGTAAGCTTAGAAAGCAGTTGGGAGCTAGTAAATGGAGTCTAGTAAAGGGTGACATGCTCATATCTGGGCTTTATTAACAAATCAGCTTCACAGCAGTGAGGAAGATAAACTGGAAGAGGGACAGTGGAGGTAGGAAGAAGAGTCCAGTGATTCAAGTGGGTGATGAAACTGGGTGAAGATGAGGGAACGGATGAAAGATGTGGAGACCGAATTGACTAGAACTGATCAGATAAGTGGGCTGGTTGGTTGTCCTTCCTTCTCTGAGAGGACCAAAATGACATCCCTGTGTTCAGAGTCAAGTTACAGTGTGTCTGACTGTAGCCGATCAGACCATATGAGCTCAGAAGGCTCTAGTACCGGTCACGCACAAATTGTCTGTGTGAAGGTTTGGTGTGGATTCTCTAAACTTGTGCGTCTCATGTTTCTATTTGCTTTGCTCATAGAGCACAGCACCTCCTCTAGAGAGGGCATGTCCTGCTGGACAGTCCTGTGCCAGTGTCTCCCACGTCATGCAATCAGTTCCAGAGTTCATAAGAGAGACCTTGAGAGTGTCCTTGTATTTCTCCTAACCGCTCTGTGAGCACATGCATTGTGGGAGTTCTCTTTAAGAGTCTTTTAGGCAAACAAATTTGGCATTTGAACAACACAGACAGCCCATTGGAGTCGCACTCTGTGGTAGGCTTTGAATGCTTGACAGTTTAGTTCAAGAAAGGAACTCAATGTCAGGTACCTCAGCAGGTGATCTTGAGAATCTCTCTGAGACAGTTCATACAGAAGTGATGTGATTTCCTGGTGTGGCACTGGTAGACTGTTCAGATTTCACAGACATACAACAATGAGGTCAGCTCAACCAGTCTGTAGACCTTCTGTTTGATAGTCAATCTAATAATCTCTTTCCAACACTTTCCTTTGGGGCCTCCCTAACACTGAGCTATTTCTTGCAATGTGTGCATCAACCTCATTCTCAATGTGCACATCCCTGGAAAGTGCACCACCAAGGTAAATGATCTGAGGGAACAGGAAGATTCAAGGATGACTCCATGGTTGGAAACCTCTGTGACTGGAAGCCTGGTAGTGTCATAACAAAAATGGGGATTTAGGGAGGAAGTACAAGTCCGTTAGATATGTTGAGTTTGAGATGGGTGTGCAACATAGAGATGTTATGTGCGGTATATGGGGTGTCAAGGGAGGACTAGGACCTCTGGTGTGAGAGCTTGTCAAGCCAGCCCTTTTCAGGGCTGTTCATCCACCTTTGGTGTCCATCTGTCATCCAGCTCTCACCTGTGGCTCCAAGAAATTGTAGCATGCTCAGGAGCAACACTCTGGTAAAACTGCCTTGGCAGGCACACTAAACCAGGTTGAGAGTAACCGACAAGCCTCAAACCCATTGGTAGGGTAGAGGGATGTCTACTCAAAGCATGTGAAGACTATCCCAGTGGAATGGGCAGATGAGAAACATTTGTTACAGTGGCCACGAAGGCAGCTGAAGCAAGAACTGTGGAGTGCTTAGAGTTTGTCTTTGATTAACCAGGAAGAGAGAGTAAGACCAAGGACTTTGTGACACTGCCTCACTTAAATCTCATTCACTTGCAAGTCTGACATCACTCCTCGTTGTCACTGGTCCTCTTTGAAAACGAAGGATGAGCCATAATGGTGCAGTACTAGAGTTCTGGGGAGTTGTTAGGGCTATATATGTAGAATTGGGAGTCATTTGCATAAAGATTATTGAACCCAGTCAGATCTAACTAATTGGGCTTTATTTATTTATTTATTTGTTTTGGAGGGCAATTGGGGTTAAGTGACTTGCCCGAAGTCACACGGCTAGTAAGTATGTCAAGTATCTGAGGCTGGATTTGAACTCAGGTCCTCCTGACTCCGGGGCCGGTGCTCTATTCACTGTGCCACCTAGCCGCCCCAAGATCCAATTAATTGGAAAAACATCAGTGGCTGGGTCAAGCTAATATGATAAAAATGACAATTTTACCTAAATTAAATTACATATTTAGTGCCATACCAATCAATCTACCAAAAAATTACTCTATAGAACTAGAAAAAATAGTGACAGAATTCATTTGGAAGAACAAAAGGTCCAAAATATCAAGGTAATTAATGAAAAGAAATGCTAGGGCAGGTGGCCTAGCTGTACCAGATTTTAATCTATTACAAAGCAGTAGTCATCAAAACTGCTTGGTACTGGCTAAGGGATAGAGTAGTGGATCAGTGGAATAGATTGGGTTCAAAAGACTCAGTAGTCAATGGTTATAGTAATATACTGTTTGATAAGCCCAAAGACCCCACTTTTTGGGATAAGGACTCAATATTTGACAAAAACTGCTGGGAAAATTGGAATATAGTATGGCAGAAACTGGGCATAGACCATCATCTAATGCCGTACACCAAAATCAAGTCTAAATGGGTGCATGATCTAGGTATAAAGGCTGATACTGTAAGTAATCTGGGGAAGCAAGGAATAGTTTACTTGTCAGATTTATGGAGAAGGGAAGATTTTATGACCAAAGAAGGGTTAGAGA
>CM053589.1:973638-1004502 GCA_028646515.1 Pseudochirops corinnae | reverse complement strand
ACAGGCAGTTTTCAGAGGTAGAAATTAAAGATATCTATAAGCATATGAAAAAATGCTCTAAATCACTCTTGATTCGAGGAATGCAAATCAAAACAACTTTGAGGTACCACATCTCACCAGTCACATTGGCTAAGATGACAAAACAGGAAAATGACAAATGCTGGAGAGGGTATGGAAAAATTGGAACACTAATGCATTGTCGGTGGAGTTGTGAATTGATACAGCCATTCTGGAGAGCAATCTGGAACTATGCCCCAAGGGCTATAAATAATTGCATACCCTTTGACCCAGTAACACCACTTCTGGGGTTGTATCCCAAAGAGATCACAGAAGTGGGAGGAAGACCCATATGTACAAAAGTATTTATTTCAGCTCTCTTTGTGGTGGCAAAGAATTGGAAATTAGGGGGATGCCCATCAATTGGGGGATGGCTGAATAGATTATGGTATATGAATGTAATGCAATACTATTGAGCTATAAGAAATGGGGAGGAGATGGACTTCATATTTACCTGGAGAGGCTTATACAAACTGATGCTGAGTGAGGACAGCAGAACCAGGCAAAATTTGTACCTAATCACAGACACATAGTATGTGTGATGACCAACCTTGACGAACTGGACTCTTCTCAGCAATGCACAGTTATAAGACAACTCTACAAGTCTCAGGATGGAAGTACATATCTACATTCAGAGAAAGATCTAGAAAGACCAGAGTTTAAATGGAGACTGAAGCAAACTGCATGCTATTGTTCTTTTTCATGTTTGGTTCTCTTTTCTTTTTTCCCATTGTTCACGGTTACAGCCAGACTAATGTCCAGTGTGAAAGTATTTGCAGATCCTGTACTTGATTGCATGCCGCCATGGGGGAGGGGGGGGAGAAAATTTGAAACTCAAGGGATTCTGGGACTTTATGCAAAACATTTCCATAGTAGTTATATTGTGAAAGACTAACTATATTTCCCTCCATCCTATCCTGCCCCCCACTTATGAAAAAGAATTTATTAAGCACTTAATTAAATGTCACGTACTATCCTAAATGCTGGAAATATAAATACAACAAGCAAGACAGTCCTTACCCTCAAGGAACTTACATTCTAATATGGAAGACAGAATTTTTAGGGACTAGAGGCCATGGCCATATCTTTTAATCTGGGAAAGAATGGTAGCATTGATTTAGTTACTGTTGGAGGAAGAGAACAGGAAGGTGGTTGGGGAAAAATGAATAAAAAAGTGGGAAAATGTCAGGAAAATTAAGTGGAATGATCCCCACTGTCCCTTCCATCCCTCAAATTCTATGACTGTTATCTAGAGCTGAGGCAATTAGGAGTAATCTTGACTTGTTTTTAAAGTGGCAAGTCTAGGGACACACACACACACACACACACACACACACACACACACACACACACACGGTAAACGCTTTTATCAGCCAGGAGAACAGGGTTCCAGGGCTAGAGCTGCAGTGTCAGCTTAAAGGCCAAGGATGGAAATTCACCAGAAAGAGGTGATAGCTGGAGTAGTCTTCAAGGTCCCTTCTGACTTTCAGTTTCTAGGATATTCTGATCTTTTAGAACTGGAACAATAAAGAACAATTTGATGAAGGAAGGACATCCTGAAAGTTGGACCTCAAGGGAAGGATAGAATTTAAATAAGGGCCGAGGCGTGGGGAGGCCATTCCAAGGTAGGAAGAATAGCTTCAGCAAAGGTACAAATGTATGTGACATACTACTGTTACCTTTTTTTGACTGGAGAAGAAATTAGTTTGTTAAGAGGAATTATAGTTGAGATAGTGTTGCAGAGGCTGGTAGAAATAAGATTGTAGACTCTCCTGAAATGTCAGGTACAGGAACTTAGATATGATCCTGTGGGCGGTAGGGACCCACTGAAGATTTTTGAAGTAGGGAGAGACCGAGGCATCATAAACCACTGGAGTCATCCTCCAAAACTACAGCCTTAATTTGTCCTCATAGGTTGGGGTTCTTGGGGGTTGGAGTGACTACCTCCAGTTCAGAGTTCTCTGTGGTTATGAACCCGTATCATTTGATTTCACAGCATCCATTCCCCTAACCGTTGTGCTGACTTTTAATGAGCAGCCAGTACACACAGTTAGCTTAAAGCAAAGCCATTTACTGAGATGGCCTCATGACAGTATTAATGAAATGTTCCCTTGCAAATCTCAGATTCGCTGTTCCACAGCTGTGCACACAGATGTACACAAATGTAAGGAACATACATTGCCTTGGGCATGTTATACCTCCTGCATCATCGGAGGTCATTATCTTTTTTCTTCTTGTGATGACCTTATCCTGTTCCTTTTGGGTGCAGCATCTCTGTTGGACAGATCTCTCAGCTAGACTACTTGGGCTCGTTCCTTTCCGCACCTTAACTCCCAACATAGCCAAGGCTTTCTTCTTGACTCACAGGGGTCATATTCCTTATACCCTTTTCACACCCTGATTCCTAGGCCTGCTCTCTGCCTAAATACAGTGTCTTCTACTGAGCAACTAGCTTGCTGTAAAATGCCATGACTGGTGGTGGGTGAAAAGAGAAATCCCACTGGTCCTTGTCCTCCCTCCCCCGGGTAAAATGAGAAACAATTTAAGTATTGATTCTTCTAATATAGCTAGCTCTCTTCTTTACTACTAGTGTTCACATTCCTTAGAATTTTCTCTAACCTTAACTGCTCCTTAGAGAGTATCTTCATTTTTAAAGGGCCACCCAGGGGTGTTGCTTCAGCTCTATACTGTCATCCTCTCTTGAATTCCTGCCTCCCTAACTATATTTCCAATTATGCCCAGCCAAGCCTCAGCATTGAATCCCTCCTACCATTCCTTACCTTCGCTTCTACACATGTGGCTTCTCCAACCCTTTTCATCCCTCCTCAAACCTCACATGGCTCGCCTTCTCCCTACTCTCTCAACTGAGAACCTTGCTCAGATTTTACAGAAAAAATTGAGGCCATTCACTGTGAGCTCCTTCTTTTCCCCTCTTCCTCATCTATCCTTCAGA
The DNA here is from genome assembly GCA_028646515.1 of Pseudochirops corinnae. Classification (NCBI taxonomy): domain Eukaryota; kingdom Metazoa; phylum Chordata; class Mammalia; order Diprotodontia; family Pseudocheiridae; genus Pseudochirops; species Pseudochirops corinnae. The sequence goes on along the minus strand of CM053589.1, from coordinate 1,001,492 downwards.
TGTTTTCTGCCACTCTCTCCTCCTTCACCCTTGTCTCACAAGGCTTTCCTCCTTACCAAGGCTAACACCTCCTTCCATCCCATTGTCTCCAATAGAATGCTCCCTCTGTCATCCCCACTTTATCACTTACTTTCAGTCTCTGTCTACTGACTCATTCCCTCCTATCTACAAACCCATGTCTCCCCCTCTGGAAAAAAAAAAAAAACCAAACAGCTTCATTTGATTCTTCCATATCCACTGTTATTCTGTAGCCCTTCTGCTTTTTTGTAGAGAAACTCCTCCAAAACACCATCCACAACAGGTACCTATGCTTTCTTTCTTCTCATTCTCCTCACTCCTTACAGTCTGTCTTCCAACCTTATCATTCCACTGAATCTGCTCTCTCCGGACTAACTAATGGTCTTTTTTTTTAACTTTTACAAATGGATATTTATTTTGAAGATATAACAAATAGAGAAGTATAAACATCCTGCCCAGTATCTCAGGGGCACGCTCTCCTCATATCACCTCAGTCTCTGAGGAGAGTCAGTTAACCAGTTTCTTTATAACATCGGTCCTACCAAGTTCATACTCATGGTCTTTTCATTGCCAGACCCAGTGACCTTTTCTCTGTCCTCACTCCTCTTTATCTCTCTGGAGCCTTTGACCCTGTTGATCATTTTGTCCCACATAGTACTCTCTTCTTTCCAAGGTTTTGGGAGACTCCTCTCGGTTTTTTCTGTCTGTTTTGCTGGATCTTCCCCCAGATCGTGCCCTCTGACTGTACATATCCCTCAGGGCTCTGTCCTGGGTCCTCTTCTCCCTCTGTACTAGTTCACTTGGTGACATCTTCAGCTCCTGTGCATTTAATTACTGTCTCCCTGCCGGTGACTCTCAGACTAACTGTCCTGCTCCAAACTCGGCTGACCTCTGATCTCTCATCTCCGCTCGCCTTCCAGGTTCCTCAAACTGCATGTCCAGTCAGTATCCTGAACTCAGTATGTCCAAAGTGGAATTCATTATGTTTTCCTGAAATCCTACCCCCTAAATAAGTTCCATATTTATTATTGCAGGGGGCAGCACCTTTCTCCAGGTTCCTCAGCCTCATAACTTCAGAATCATCCTGCGTTTATCACTGTTTTCCACTCCACACACCCACGCTGTTGCCAAGGCCTACGGCTTTCATCTCTGCAGCATCTCCTGAATCTTCCTCCCCTCTCCTCTGACACTCCCCACTCTAGGATAAGCCCTCTTCGTGTCATGCCTGGATTATGGCAATAGCCTGCCTCCACTTTCTCCCTGTTCTAGTTTGTCTTCTGTGCAGTAAGTAAAGTGCTCTTCCTGAAGCACCAAGTAGAGTGTTTTTTATTTGATTCTTGAGGCAGCAGATGGAAGCTGCTCAGGTTTTAGAGTTTGTCTAATGAGATGTTTCATATTCTCTTCTATTTTTTCATTCTTTTGATTTTGTTTTTATTATTTCTTGCTGTCTTAGAACCTCAGTGGCTTCTTAAGTTTTTGGGTCTCTTTTTCTAATTGGCTGACTTTTTTTCCATGTTTTTCTTGGATTCCTCTTATTTTTTCCTAATCTTTCCTCGACCTCTCGTTTGATTTTTAAGTTCTTCCAAGAACTTTTTTTGGGTTTGTGACCATTTGTCTTCTTTTTTGAGGAAGTACTACGGATGATGAAACATTTACTTTCCAAAAAGAGTCTGTGCACAGTAGTCAGTTGCAGATACTTACATACATTTATTTATTCGCTCATTCACAAGATCTAATTATTCCACTTTCGCTCTGGTCCTAAGATCAGCAGTGGTTTTCTTCAGCTTATTGATGTAATTACTCAGGGTCATCTGTCTGGGCAATTATCTTGTCCTAGTCTAGCTATAGGCTTACTAAAGCCTAAAAAAAAAACGGATTACTAAACTATAGTTGTAGATAAAGTGAATGCTGTGGATGTAGGGTACCTAAATTTTAGCAAAGCTTTTGTTAAAAAACTTTATCTCCTACTATTCTTGCAGAGCAGATAGAGGGATATGGTCTAGACTAGAGAGGCCATAGTTCAGTTAGATAGATTTGGGATTGGTTGGATGACTGAACTCAAAAAGTAGTTGCTAGTGGTTCAGCATAATCTTGGCAAGAGGTCTCCAGATCCGTGTTTGGTCCTGTGGCATTTAATGTTTTTATCAATGATTTGGATAAAATGATTTGGATGACATTCTCACCAGATTTGTGGGGACACCAAGGTGGGATGGACAGCTCACACACTGGATAACAGTCAGGATCCAAAGATTTTGACAGGCTAGAGCAGCGGTTCTCAACCTGTGGGTCGCGACCCCTTTGGGGGTCGAACATCCCTTTCACAGGGGTTACAGGGGTCACCTAAGACCATTGGAAAACACATATTTCCGATGGTCTTAGGAACTGAGACACTGCTCCTCTATCCGTCTGCCGGCGGGTCCGCCCACATGCAGATACGCCCATATAGGACTATTAAAGGGTAGCGGTCATTAGGAAGGTTGAAAATCACTGGGCTAGAGCACTGGAATGAATCTAACAAAATTCAGTAAAGAAAAATCTCACAAGTACAGGGTGGTAAAGTGTAGTTGGACAGACAGTTGCTCAGAACAATTGGAATTTCACCAGACTCTGAACTCTTATCAATCAGCAGTGTGATGTGAGAGTCAAACACTTGATATAATCTTGGGTTCCATTAAGAGAGGCCTAACTTCTAGGAACCCAGAGGTGATAGCCACTAGTATATGCTTGTCTTCATCATGTATTCACTGCAGTGCTTGGTTCTGAGTACCACAGTTTAAGAAGGACTGTGATAAGCCAGAAAGAATCCACAGGAGGGCAATTAGAATGGCGAAGCTCCGGGAGTCTTTGTCAGATGAAGATGCTGAAAGAACCTGGGGTGTTTAGCCTGGAGAGAGGAGACTTAGGGGACATGATAACTTTCTTCCAATTTTCAAAGGGCCCGGGAGGAGGGTTTAGAATTGTTCTGTTGGGCCCCATAGGGCTTAGCTGGGTAAATTATTCTTGGTTGTAAGCCCAGCTCCTTTGCTCTATGAAATAAAAGCCCTTGGGTCTTTTAATGTTGAAGCTGCTAGATCTTGTGTTAACCTGACTGTAGCTCGACAGTATTAAAATTTTTTTTTTCCTTGTTGCCTGTAGTATTTTCTCCTTAACCTGGGAGCTTTGAAATTTTGGCTATAATATACTATTTGGCTGTAAGTTTTCTTCTTGGGATCTCCTTCAGGTGGTGACTGATGGATTTTTGTATTTCAGTTTTACCTTCTCATTCTAGTCCTTAAGGGCACTTTTCCTTAATAATTTCTCCTGTTGTCATATCTAGACTTTTTTTTTTAAATTATAGCTTTCAAGTAGTCCAGTAATTCTTATATTGCCCCTTTTCAGTTTCCTCTTTAGATCATTTGTTTTTCTAATGAGATGTTTCACATTCTCTTCTATTTCTTCATTCTTTTGATTTTGTTTCTCTTATTTCTTAGTGTCTTATAACATCATTGGCTTCCCTTTGTTTCTATGGTTGACTTTCTTTAAGTCTTTTTTAAAAGTTCTTTCAAGAACTCTTTTTAGGTTTGTGACCATTTGACTTTTTTTTTGAGGTAGGAGTGGTTTTTTTAGTTTCTCTTCTGAGTATGAACTCGTATCTTCTCTGTCCCCAAAGTAGCTATCTGTGGTCAGTGGCTTTGTGGTTTGCTTTACTCATCCATCATCATCGTTATTATTTTTATCGGATTATTATTATAGTCAGTTCTAGTCCTGAGGTGTAGGGGATAATGCCTCAGGTTTCACATACAGTTATTTTCTAAGCTCTGTCTGGGAGCCTGACCTTGGACACTCTTTTTCACTCCTGAACCGAGGCTAGGGCCTCTAACCACTGTAGTTGCTCCCTTCTTGTTTGAGGGCAGGGAACTTCTCACCCATCTGCTCTGGAACCAGAACTGAAAGCAGGGATTCTACTCTTCTGAGCATGTCAGGGGTCCCTGGCTCTCTACTGCCCACTTGACTGACTGTGCTTGCTCCTTATCACAGGTGCAGCCAAAGACCACATCTGGTCAGTGCACCTGTGTCCAGCAACTTCAGGAGGGTCCCTCAGTCTTCCCCTGCTCAGCTGTTTGACCCCACTTTGTCCCTGTGCTGAAAGGTTCTGCAGCTGAGCCTGCCTGGAGACTTCACTCAGTCCTGGCCTCAGCCTCTGGAGATGGGGTTTTCCTAAGGTCTTCCCTCCTCAGTTGTCTTAAAAGGACCACTTCTTTAACCCAGACTTTTAATTATTTCTGCTGCTCAAAATTCTTTGAGGCAATATTTCTGTTATGTTTGTGGGAGAATTTCAGAGAGCCTGTCTTTCTCCACTATCTTCCCAGAATCCTCTGCCAACTAGAATTCTTAAGAAGAGTTAAAAAAAATTTTTAAACGAGCTAAGAAATTTTAAAAATGAATTAAGTGCGGTAGAGGAAAGAAGGGGAAAAGAAGTGAACGCCAAGGACGAAAGATAAGAAAAGCGAATCGGCAGTTTAGAACAAGAGGTACAAAACCTTACAGATGAAAGAACTCCCTGAATGTCAGAATTAGCCAAATGAAATCTGATAACCCTGTGAGGCACAAGACATAACAGAGTCAGAAGACAGAAAAAAATAGGAAAAAATGTGAAGTGTCTCATAGGTGTGGGAAACACGCTTCGTCTAGGGATCAGCAGTACTCACCGGAAAGCCAGGGAGGTTTTCAGTTTACAGTGATTCTTTCCTGAGTAAATGGGCGGCCTCTTCAAAAGCCTACAGAGAGTGAGACAAGCGCAAGCTCTTTTACACCGCTCCCGATTTCCTGCCTCATTCCTCTCTTTGGATCTGGGATTCTGGGTTCCAGGCTTTCTGAGCTGCCCACTACACATTTACTCCTTGACATGTTCCCTTCTCCTGACCATGAGCTAACATGGGTTCCACGATCGGATGATGAGGCTCTAATTCTATGTGGGGTGTGTCAGCTAATATGTACGAAGCTAGTTAAGCATGCGTGTTAATAAAAAGTTGGTGACCACCCTCTGACCCTAACCTATTTGAGCCAACTTAGCCCAGGCCTCTTCCAGGGTAAAGTGTCGATGCTTCCCAGCTGTGTGACTGGATCGGGTTGCTCTGCCCTTCCTCCCCTCATCCCGATTTACACCTTCCTGCACGTCCTGTATAACATCTGTTTTTGGAACATCCGTTGTTCCTGTAGAATCTGTGGGAGCCGTGCTGCATTTTTTCACATTTAACTTGGAAAATAGATCAAGGAGAAGATAATTTAAGAATTATCGGACTACCTGAAAGCTTTGGACAGCTTAGACATCATATGCTAAGAAATCATAAAAGGAAACCATGCAGATATTTTAGAGCTAGAGGGCAAAGTAGAAATGGAAAGTACCCACTAGGAGTCGCCTCCTGAAATAAACCCCAAAATGAAAACTCCCAGAACTATTGATTGTGGCCAAAATCCCAAGTTCTTGGGTCATACCAGTAATGCTGCAGGCAGCCAGAAATAAAGGACTTAAGTACCAAGGAGCCACAGTTAGGATCATACAAGGTTTAGCATCCACAACTATAAAGAAGCAGAGAGCTTGGAGTATAATATTCTAGAAGGCAAGGGAAATAGGCTTAGAACCTAACCAAGTGTAATCTCCCCAGCAAAATAAGTATAATGCTACAGAGGAAAATATGAATTTTTAACAAAATAGAGGACTTCCCAGCCTTCCTGATGGAAAGACCAGAGAGAGTAAAAAAGTTAACATACAAACCTAGGAGTCAAGAGAAATGTGAAAAGGTAGATATAAACAAACAGTCCTAAGGGGCTCCAGAAGGTAGTTTAACAGTTTAGTTTACATTCTTATATGAGGAGATGATAGAGAGATGGATGGATAAGATATCAACTCCAAACTCTTATCATCATTGGTGACAGAGCCCCAGCTAGATCCAGGGCCTAAGAATGGCTGGCATTTTTATCTCAGAAGAAGAATGGAAAGGATGGTGAATAGGAATACAGTGGAGGGGAGAAGGGAGAGGAAGAATGGGGAAAGTTAGCTCGCATAAGTGGGTTGTGCAGATAGAAATCTGTACAAGGAGGATGGAGTAGGGGGTAAAGGGATGAGCAGGTGACAGGGACGGGCAAACTTCATTCTCATCCAAACTGGTCCAAGGAGGGAAGAATACATATACACCCACTTGGGGCAACAGGGAAGTCGAGGGAAGGAGGTTAAGGGAAAAGGGGGGAATAAGAGACGGACTAGTCAGAGGCAAAACAAGTTAAGTGGGGGTGGGGAAAAAGAGAAGGAAAGTGTAAGGAAATATGGTGTAGGAAAGTACACAGCCATTGTAATTCTGAATGTGAATGGGGCAGACTCATTCATAAAATGGAAAAGGGTTGCAGAATGGATTGGAAACCAGAATCCAACAATCTGTTGTTTACTGGAAAGGAATAAAATGGAAAGATACAATTTTTAAAAAGGGACTGGGGCAGAACCTCTTAAACTTGAGCTGAAGTAAAAAAGGCAAGGGTAGCAACTCATTATCTCAGACCTAGCAATAGTAAAAGCAGACTTAATTAAAAGAGATAAAAAGGGAAGCTCTGTTTTGCTAAAATATACCATGTCAGTACTAAATGTATATATGCACCAAGTGGCACAACATTTAGATTCCGTGAGCATCCTTGTGATGCCGCAGAATAATGATGTATTGTGGTAAATTTAAGGAAAAACATGCATGAAAATTATACGAGATAGGTTTATTAGGGAGTTCCAGAACAAGAATTTAGTGTATTGCGGACTATGCCCAGTAGTCTCGTCTGTCACAAACTAGAAGATCCTATGTTTCCTTTCTTAGAAGGCCATGGTTATTTCTGTTTTGACAACCTTATTACACAGATTCAGATCCAAAGTGCCATTCCCCTCTCATCCCTTCTTTGCTCAAAATTGTATGAGTTAGTGACTAATTTAGGACAAGATCCCTAATCTCTCCAGACCAAGGCTCCTTCCATTGTAGTACACTTCTTGGAATCTCCCCAAATATATATATATATGTATGCTGGTATATATTTGTGTTTCTCTATAAGACCATAGACTCATAGACTTAGAGCTGGAATGATTTCAGAAGCCATTGAGTTGAACTCTAGTCATTGTACAAATGAAGAAACAGGCCCAAGGAGGTTGTAACGTGTTCAGGGGGGTGACACAAACAATGAATGTTGGGACTTGAACCTAAGTCTTCCGTATTCTTTTAGTGTTGTAGTTCATAGAGACACACACATGCCACACACTGTTGTCTGAGCTACACCCAGTTTAATATTCTACCCCCTTTAGTCTCAGGATCATTTTCCCTTATCTAGATGTTCACATTCTCCATTGCAGCCTGGTAAGGCTTTAGCACCTCCCTGCATGGTCTATTTACACCCTTCTGTAGGCCCTGGGCTCATCGTTCTCTGGAGTTGATGGCTACCTTAGGAAGAACTATGTGATAAGCTTACTAACAAGGCAAGGAAATTTTCTGTCATGTTATTTTGTGAAAACTAATAAGGAATGAATGTTCAAGATTTCTAAATTTGTCAAATTATATTTTTCTGTGTTTCTGTAAGTACTAACTAGTATTTAAGTGAAAAGGTATTTCTCTTTCAGACTGTATTTGTATCTTGTCATGGTAAACACCTTTCAGATTTAAATGGATCACTTTGAAACTTAACTTTGAGTAGCTCATTTGTATATGGAAAGGTAAAGCTGCTAAGCTGGCCTCAAAAACCTAGAACTTGCAGGCCCCCCCCCCCCCACTCTTTTCCCTCCCCACTTATTTGACTGAACCTACGGTTTGTTTTTAAATAAACTAGGGAACCCTCAGCTGCTTGGTGATTATGAGAAAATGGCCACTGATTATTGGACTACAGAAAGGATGATTTGGGAAACAACCTAAGTTGGTGTATGTTCTAGAGTCTCAGACTATACCGGGAAGAGGTTTTGAAAGGAAAGGCTGAGCCTCAAAGGCACTGCCATGGAGGGGACAAGCCATTTCTCTCGCTTCTGATTGGGAAATGGAACACCACAGAAGGCAGGGCCTTAGGGACCAGAACTAGGGAGACTTCCTCACCAGTCCTAATGGAAGGATTCCTGTGCTTTCTCCCAGAATACCCCTGTATCCCAGGCAAGGAATTGCAATTTCTGAACCTGGAGCTGGAAGAGGGAAGGTTCCATTAAGTTTTATGGAGCTAGGAAAGCAGAAGCACATGTAGGAGGAGACAGGCACCACAAAAGGTCTAACCCGGATTGTGTGGGCTGATCAGTAAAGAGTGTCAGAAAAAAGCCTGTGTTGCTGGAACCTCCCCAACCTACAAAGACTGTCATTCTCCAACTCAGGGGAAAGCGTTTCACCACTGGAGAGGTCTGTTTACTTCTCTTTGTTTTAAGCACTTATTGTTGTCTTTTTGAGCTGCATTCACCATAGGCATTTGATGATTGGGGTAAACTTACTGGGAAGGTAGTTGGGAGAAGACATTTGAGGGGAGAGCATCCTGGAATTTTTACACTGAGATGTTTTGTAAGGCAAAAGCACAGCATTTATTAAGTGCCTGGCCCTGTGCAAAGAAAGTCTTTTCTCTCTAGGAGCTTACATTCTCCTGAGGTAAAGCAGTGTACGAAATGGCACTGAAAATAAAGGCAGAGGGAAATCAGTGAAGGGGACATGGTTTTGAAGTCTGTAGAGAGCGGGGAGAACAATGCAGATGGACTAGCCTGAGTCCTTCCACAAAAAGAAAGCCCAGGAGAAACTTCACATTGGGACAGAGGGTTCAGTCTGGTAGAAGGATATTCCAGGGTGAGAAGGCTACAGGAGTGGTGCGATGTTTGAATGTTCCAGGTGAAGATACTTCAGACAGGGAGGGAAGTTCCAGGATTCAGATATAGCAGATGAAGCATGATTTTGTAATCTGGAAAGTCAGGCTCGCCGCCTCTGATTTGGGAACTCAGAGCTAAGAAAAATTGTTATTTTTAAAACACCTATGGGTTTTTTTGACACAGCTTAACAGAACAGAGAGTTTATACAGAGAAACCCATTTAAGCAATGGCTGAGTAGTAGAGTTAGGAGGATAAATAGGAACTGCTGAATGACACATCATCCCACCACTACCCCATAAATTGATATGGATAGTAGTTTTAAACCAGAAGGAGCCTTCTGGATAATCTAGTCCAAAACACTTCATTTTACCAATGAGAAAATCCAGTCTCATAGAGTAAAATAACTTATACAGAGTCACCCAGCCAGTTAGTGATAGAGCTGGTATTAAAACTCAAGTCTCACCATCTGTCCAGTCTTCTGATTTATATACCGTGCTGCCTCCCTTAATGTTGTTGCCCAAGTTTTTAAAAATAATCCTTGTTTGAAATAATCTTGATGGGAATGACTTTGGTGAAAGGGGCAGACAGCCAACAGCCTAGTCTCATTTCTGTTTACCTCTGGCTAGTAACTCCTACTGTCTGCTGGCTCACGTGTGTAGAGGATACTGAGAGCAGCGAACAACTTAGTCTGTTGCTTCTAAACTCTTCTTTTCCTTCCTACTGCTGCCATTTTCATCTCTTGCAGAGAATCTGAGCTTCTTTTCCCTTCTTTGTCTTCCTGCTCACTGGTAATGGAGAGGGCATCAGAGTTGCAAGGATGGCTGGTGTGTTTGGCTCCTGGGTTGTTGGGTTTTTTTGTTTGTTTGGGGTTTGGGGGGGAGCAGGGGATTGCTATTCAGAAATCTTGGAGCTGTTAGATGTGGTTTTTTTAAAAGTGACAGTTTAGCCCCTAAAAATGAGATACGAGTTTATGACTAAGTCTGAGTATCATTGATTGAAACATGAGTCCAAACTGTTCTCTGCCTGATGATGAAATACGCCATTGGCTCACTTTCAGTCTAGGTACACCCACTTTTGTCAGCCGTATTGCCATAGTAACACCGCGGGAGATAAGGGCCAAGTTGTACACTTCCTGCATATTACAGAGTTTGAGAGTTTTAGAGTTGAAAAGAACTTCAATTCAACTCATACACAGAAAGAATTCTAGTATAAAATGACCAACAATGGTCATTCATCCTGTGCTTGAAGATCTCAAAGGGGGAGAATTCTACCACTGACTGAACCAACCCATTTCACTTTTGGCTAATTGTTAAGAGCTTTTCTCATGTCAAGCTTAGATTGGCTTCTTGAAAACTTTCCCCAGGATAAGTCTAAGGTAGCTATTGTATCCTTCCTGGGTTTTGTCTTCTCCACACTAAACATTCACCTTTATTTCAACCAGTCCTCATATGACATGAACTCAACACCGTTTACCATCCTGATTGTCCTTGGGGATGCTGACTTATCAGTGTAAACAATTTAGGCCCACAACTCAATACGATACTCCAGATTAATTTAGTTTAAAGAGGGCACAACACTGGGACTACCACTCCTTATTCCTAGAAGTTATCCCTATCTTAATGTAGACAAAGAACACATCATTTACTGGCTGTCATGTCACATGCTGATTCATATTGAATTTTTATTCTATTAAAGCCCCCAGATCTATTCAGAGCCACTGCTGTCTGATCAATCCCCTTCTGTCCTATTTATGGAAAGATTTTTTGCAGGTCGGGGGGTGGGGAGGAGAGGGGTAACTCATGGGTAAGACTTTACCTTTGTCGCCATTGAATTTCTTCTTACTTGGTTCAGCCCAGTGCTGCAGTTAGTCAGGATCTCGTGTAGATCTCACTTTCTCATCCAGGTTGTTAGCTGTCTCTCCCGGCATCTAAAATTTGATGGCATGCAACTTATGCTTCAGAGTAATTGATAAAAAATGTTAAGATAGTATAGGGCTAAATGAGTAGTTCTTAACCTTTTTTGGGTCATGGACCTCTGGGAGTGTGGTGAAGGTTTTTTTACTCATGGACCACTGCTCAGAAATGTCTTTAAGTCACTAAAGGAAATACATAAGATTATCAAGGGTGCCTGTTATAGTGAAATACAGTTATGAAATTATATATTGAAAAAGTTTGATGCACCCCAGTTAAAAGCCCTTGGACCAAATGAAGACCTGTGGGGCATTCTTCTGAATACCTCCTGTCAAGTCCATGTTGAAACACTAACAGTACTCTGCCGTGCTCCCACCAGTTCTGAATCTGTCTAATTGTCTGCATCTGTCTCATCTATTATTGTCTAGAGAGCAAATCTCTCCATCTTTTCTGCAAGAGTCGTGTAAGATATTAAATGACTTTCTAGAAACTACAAAATCCCCTTATCCACCAGCTTAATAACACAGTCAAAAAAAGGAAAAGGTTTGCCTCATGTGATCTACTTTTGATGAAGCCATACTGGTTCTTTGTATTCACTGCTCTCCTTTCTGGATGTTCACCAACTATCTCTTTAATAATTTGTTCTAGACACTAATGTGTTGTTGGTGGAGTTGTGAACTGATTCTGGAGAGCAATTTGGAACTATGACTGTATGTACCCTTTGATCCAGCAATACCACTACTAGGTCTGTATCCCAAAGAGATCATAAAAAGGGGGAAAGGACCCAAATGTACAAAAATATTGATAGCAGCTCTTTTTGTGGTGGCAAAGAATTCCCCATCATTTGGGGAATGGCTGAACAAGTTGTGGTATATGAATGCAATGGAATACTATTGTGCTATGAGAAATGATGAACAGACAGATTTCAGAAAAAATGTGGAAGGACTTGCATGAACTGATGCTGAATAAAGTAATCAGAACCAGGAGTATACATACTAACAGCAACACTGTGTGATGGTCAACTAGCTCTTTTCAGCAATACAATGATCTAAGACAATTCTAAAAGACTCATGATCGAAAATGCTAACCACATCCAGAGAAAGAACTATGGAGTCTGAATGCAAATTGAAGCAGACTATTTTTACTTTATTTTTTTTTTCCTTTCTCATGGTTTTTCCCTTTTGTTCTGATTTTTTTTCACAACATGTCTAATGTGGAAATATGTTTTTAATATGATTGTATGTGCAAAGCCTATATCAAATTACCATCTTGGGGAAGGGGGAGGAGAGAGAGAGTGAGAAAAAAATTTGGAATTCAAAACTTATAAAACTGAATGTTCAAAACTAAAAAAAAAATGAATATTTTTAAAAAATTAACTGAGGGAGGGCTGTGTACATTGTGGTAAAAGATGGAATAAATGCTTTGAGTCATGTGACACACGCACAAAAATAATAGTAATCTCTTCTAGACTATTTCCAGGAATAGAAATCAAACTCTCTGACTTACAGCTTGCAGACTCTACTTTCTTCCCTCATTTCAATATTAGGACAACACTTTCCCTTCTACAGTTATTATATAGGGCCTTTTGCTATTCTCTGTGGTCTTTCAAAGATGAACAGTGTCTCAGCAGTTACATCTGAAAGTTCTTTTGACACCCAAAGATGTAGTTCATTTAGGCCAGGTTATCTGAATACATTCAAGGTCCTCTTTTACATTTCCTTTTCCTTCTTGGGTATAATCTACATGTTGGCCATTTTTTGTTCTGTCATTTCCAGCGAAAAGGTAATTTTCCTTGATAGAGAAAACCAAAACAGTCAGAATTAAGCAATTCTGCTTTCTCTCTGTTGGCAGTTATCCTTGTCCCATCCAGGAGAGTGAACTTGTCAATGCTTTTGTCCTTTTTCTCTGACTGTTGCTTAAAAACAATCCTTTTTGTTGCCGTTAGCTTATATTGTACTTATTTCCGTTAGAATATAAGATCTTTGAGAGTGGGAATTCTTTCCATTCTCTGTAGTCATAGCTGTAAGCATAGTTCGGTGTAATAAATTCTTGCTGATTGACTGATTTGCAAGACACCAGGTAAATATATGCTTACCAGCTTTTGACTCAGTGTACTGCTTTGGCCAGCAATCTCTCGTTCCTATAACCATGGTCCAGAAGTCCAAATTGCAGTCTCAGATGCAGCGTTTTTATCTAGCTGTACACTACCCAAATCACTTTTTCTCTTGTCTTCATTGAGAAGTAGTGAGAAAAAACAACCAGTGTCCTAGTATTCTTCACTCTCTTCCTCAGAATTTTGAAAAAAATCTTTTATTTAATCTTTTATTTTTTCCCAATTACTTGTAAAAGCAATTTTAACATTTTTTTTCCTCAAATTTTGAGTTCCAAATTCTCTCCCTCCTTTCCCTCCCCCCCCGTCCATTCTCAAAAGTGTTTTGCTTCTGACTTTTACCTCCCCCAAAATGCCCTTCCTTCTATCAGTTCCCTCCCTCCCGCTTCGGTTGTCCCCTTCCCTTCCTTTTTTCCTATGGTAAGATAGATTGCTACACTTTGATAGATTTCTGCAATTTGATATAGGTTATACATGTACAGTTATGCAAAATGCATTTCCATATAAATCATGCTATGAAAGAAAACAAACAATAGAGAAGAAAAAGAAAAAGGTGTCTTTGATGCGCATTGAGGCTCTACCAGTTTTTTCTCTGAAAATTGATAGCACCTTTCATCATAAGTCCTACAGAATTGTCTTGGATCATTGCATTGCTGAGAATGGCTATAGTAGATTATCGTACAGTATTGCCATTACTGTTTATAATATCCTCTGGGTTCAACTCATTTCACTTTGCATCAGTTCATGTAAGTCTTTCCATGTGTTTCTGAGAGCATCTTGCTCATCGTTTCTTAAAGCACAATAGTAATTCATCACAATCACATGCAGCAACTTGTTCAGCCACTCTTCAATTTCCAATTCTTTGCCACCACCAAAAGAGCTGCTATAAATATTTTTATACACATAGGTCCTTACCGTTTTGTTTCTGTCTCTTTGGGATACAGACCTAGTAGTAGTATTGCTTGGTCAAAGGGTATGCAAGGTTTTATAGTCCTTTGGGCATAGCTCCAAATTGCTCTCCAAATTGGTTGACTTGGTAGGCAACTTCCCCAGTGGTACATTAGTGTTTTAATTTTCCCACATCCCCTCCAGCATTTGTCATTTTCCTTTGCTGTTGTGTTAGCCAGTCTGGCAAGTGTGAGGTAGTAGCTCAGAGTTGTTTTAATTTGCATTTCTCTTATCAATAGTGATTTAGAGCATTTTTTTCATCTGATTATAGATAGCTTTGATTATTTTGTCTAAAAACTGCCTGTTCATATCCTTTGGCCATTTATCAATGAGGAACGGCTCGTTTCTATAAATTTGACTCAGTTTTTTATATGTTTGAGAAATGAGATCTTTCTCGCAGAAACTCACTGTAAAGAATTTTTTTTCACAGTAGTGATGACCATCTATGTAATTTCCCTCTATCCTCTTTTCCCCCCTGTTTATCTGACTTTCTCCTTCCACCTTGTCCATTCTCAAAAGTGTTTTGCTTCTGACTTTCACCTCCCCCAGACTGCCCTTCCTTCCATCTGCTCCCTCCCTCCCTCTTCAGTTGCCCTTCCCTTCCTGTTTTCCTATGGTAAGAGGGATTTCTGCGTCCAGCAGAGTATGTTTACTGTCCCCTCTTTGAGTCAGTTTTTATGAGAATAAGGTTCGTGTGCTCTCCTCCCCTCTTCCTCCATCCCCCCTCCACTGTAAAACCTCTTTCAGACCTCCTCTGTGTCGGATCATTTATCCCATTCTACCTCTTCCTTTCCCCATCTCCCAATGCATTCTTCTTTCTCATCCCTTCATTTCCCGTAATTTCAGTTTTTTAGATAACATCCTTACATTCAGCTCACACCTCTGCTATGTATACTTCTAATTGCCCTAATAATGAAGAAATGTTTAGGAGTTACAAATATTTCCCCAGGTAGGAACATAAATAGTTTACCATTATTGAAACCCTTATGATTTCTCTTTCTTCTTGACCTTTTTATTCTTCTTTTGCATCTTGTATGTGAAAGTCAGAATTTCTGTTCATCTCTGGTCTTTCCATCAGGGATGCTTGAAAGTCCTCTATTTCATCGACTATCCGTACCATGCACTGGTTTGTGAGCAACCACAAACAAGCACTCTCTGCAGCCCTGGAGCTCTGACCGGAGTCCCTGCTCCCCTTCAGTCCAAAGCTCTGCTGTGCTAGTGCTCCTTCTCCCACTGGAATTAAGATTGAGAACTGTGGCCCAGAACCAGGTAGAGGCAATGCAGTACTGTCCTGCCCCTGGTGCCAGCAAAGGGATCCCTGTGAATCTCATTCTGACCTGTTGTCCAATCCCTTTACTGTCTGTGGGCTGAGACCTCTGGAAACTGGCACTGTTGCCACTGATTGAGTTGCCCTGAAGCCTGCTGCTGGTTTGCTGGAGCTGCCATACACTGAACTGTGCTCATCTCTCTCCCTGCTACAACAGACCTTTTCTGCTGACCTTAAGTCATCTTGGACTGGAAAATTGTTTTACTTCATCTTTTTGTGGGTTCTGCCACTCTGAAATTTGTTTAGTCATTATTTAAAGGTATTTGGAGGGGTTTGGAGGAGATCTCAAGCGAGTCACTGCCTTTACTTCATCTTCTAAAGTCTTTTAAAATCATCTTTCCTCATGTAGACCACCAGAAATATGTAGTACTTCTAATCCACTGATGAGTTCTCCATTGTTGCTATCAGATCAATAAATCCAGAAAGAACATAACAAGTATTGTCAAAGATTTAAAAGTCATGGGCAAGAAACTGAAGAATCTTGGGGACTGAAGAGCTTAGGGGCTCAGGTTATATACGTCCTTGGGCAGGAAATGGTGAGCTCCCATTACTCTTTGCTGCTTTCTCTGATCTTGAATCACCCTCTTACCTGATCATTTCCCTTACTCCCCTATGTCTTTCCTTGGAGAATAAGCCACAGCTTTCTCAGAGCATTCAGCTCCTCTTTCAGTAAGAGCCTCAGACCGTGTCTCAGGCCTGTTAGTGCCACTGTCCTTCGTTTCCCACTTCTCTTCTCTGTGACGGCCCTCTACGACCTCTTGGGGAGAGCCATTCCCTTTTCTACCTCAGATCCTTTCCGCCCATTGAAGCCCTACTTCTCTCTTGTAGAAACACTTGATTATCTCTAACAAATCAGAGTGTGGAAAGTATTCCTCAGGTCCCTTTGCCCCCTCTAGGAAGGAAAGCAACCCGTGTTTGGAAAACAGCAGTTACTTGGCTACAACAGAAATAGACATATGACACATGGAATACAGATCACTAAATAATTAGCCCTGCTTTCCATATTTTTATGATTTAATATTTTGTTTTCCCATAATGATACGTAGAAACAGTTTTTTGAATCCCACGTTTTCTCCCTCTCTCCCCTTCCCATTGAGAAGGCCCCCTACTTTTCATATTGATTGAAATATTTAGCTTTAAAAATTTCTTAAAAACAAAACAATTCAACTCTTTCTGGGTGCTTACACCTCACCCAAAGCACCTGGTTAAGTCTTTATAGCCATTTATCAACTTCTCATAACCTAACAGCCTCACTCAACTTCCTTTCCTTAGTCTCAGCAATTCCACTGCTACCTTCCTACTCCCCTTCACCAGCTTCTCTGTTTCACCAATTGTCTCTACCCACCAGTCCAATTATGGGTGCTTGCCATTTTGGGTACATGTTAGAAGTTTTGTCTAGGGAATAGGTAACTGCAGAAGAAGAGAAAAGGAAGAATTCCCAACCACCCCATGCCCCCACTCACCCACCTCCCTGGCATACAGCAGACTTTTATACTCTGAGGGAAAAACCACACAACTTATTTTTGTCTTGAGTAAACTTGGCAGCTTGAGTACAGTCACTTGTTTCTATAACTGGCCTTGCAAGTGGAGCATGACGAACTGTTGACCTTGCCAGCAGAGCAGGATTTGGGGGTTAGGTAAAGGAACAGAAGTAGGTTTGTTCCTTATCTATACTTGGCCTTCTGAGAAAGTAGCAACAAGCAGTGAGGCAAGGTAACCTCATACTCCGGAAAATGCCTATCCTGCAGGCTAATCCTTAGATTGTTCTGGTCAGTAAAGAGAAATAAAGGCCCTTCTGTCTTCGCCTCCACCCCTCTTATTGGTCTGAGCAGGCACAGTTGGGCATATTGTAGCTTGACTTCAACACAATGATGTCATTTTGGTCCTTTTCCAGAAGGAAGGACTGCAACCAACCAACTCCACCCCCCACCCCTTGAAATTTTAAAAGCTTCACTAAATTATGTTCATCTCTAATGGTTCTTCAGATTTACAGCCAGCACCACATAGCACTAGTTAGGGTAACAGCTGGATGGTGCTGCCAGCCCTGTAATAGCAGAGTACTCCGATTATATATTTGGAGATCTGAAAGACTAGGAAAAAGAGTAAAATGACACGAGGACGAGATTGTGGACACATGATGAGAGAGATGCCCAGGTAAGGGAATCCTGAGAATAGGGCCCAACTTGACTTGTTATAGCAGCAGTTCTCAACCAGTGGGTCACGACCCCTTTGAAGATCGAACAACCTTTTCACAGGGTTTACAGGGGTCGCCTAAGACCATCAGAAAACACATATTTCCGATGGTCTTAGGAACCGAGACACCGCTCCTCTGTCCCTCTCCAGGAGGGTCCACCCGCATGCAGATACGCCCACATACAAGTATTAAAGGGTTGCGGCATTAGGAAGGTTGAGAACCACTGTGTTATATAGTATTGGGAGGAAAGAAGGCCTTGGATAGTATGGAGGTCACCTCTCTAAGTTTGTATTGATTATTTCAAACGCATCAAGAGGTAGGTTGACTGTGGCACAGTCGTGACCCTGAGAAACAAGGTCAATATCTTGAGCTGCTCTGTAATCAGTAGAAGACTGATGGAGTGATGGACTTTCAGTTGGGAGTGTTGACAGTAAATTCCACAGACACAGAGAGATTCTCTTTGAAATCATAAACTCCAGGGTGTGGTACCAGTGTGCCTAGAAGCCAGTGAAAAAATGTTGGAGAAACATTCATTGCTCGTGGCTGGGTTGTGCCAATATAATAAAAATGACAATACTGCCAAATTTAATTTACATTTTTAATGCTATTCCAATAAAATTAGTAAGGGGATATTTGATAATGTGTTAAAGTCATTTAGGAAAGGCAAAAGATAGCTCCAGAAATGATGAAAAAGGGGTACCGACAAAGGGATGACAGCATTTCCAGACCTCAGACTGTACTCTAAAGCAGTGGTTATCGAAAGTGTCCAGTATTGGGTGAAAAATAGAGAGGTAAATTAATGAAACAGACTAGACAAGCGAGAAGCTGAACCAGTGTACCTCGTTAACCCGGGCTCCCATGACCCCACAGCACCAAAAGTACCTTGGAAAGAAGACTCTGTTTCATAAAAACGCCTGGGAAAACTGGAAACCAATCCGGCGGAAACTAGGTTTTGCCCAATACATTCCAAATGGCGATGTGGCCTGTCTTAGAAGAGAGGCGTAGGACTCTCACAGCTCCGAGTAGAAGAGTCTTACCCACAAGAGGGCAGTAGTTATAGCAGATAAAAGAGATAACTGGGATTGCATGAAGCTGAGAAGCTTCTGCATAGATCAAATTAACGTCCCCAGAATAAGAAGGAAAATGTTCGAATTCGGGAAAAACAGCTTTGTATCAAAATTCTCTTACCTAAGTTTGGTATCCACTATGTAGAAAACTTACGCTTGTCTTCAACCATTTTCAGTCAGGTCTGACTTTCCTGACCCCTTTTTGTGTGTGTTGGGTAGGGGGAGGTGCTTGGCAAGGATACTGGAGCAGTTTGCCCTTTCTTTCTCCAACCCATTTTACAGGTGAGGAAGCTGAGGCAAGCAGGTTAAGTGACCTGCCCAGGGTCAAATAGCTAGTGAGTCTCTGAAGCCAGATTTAAACTAAGGAAGATGAATCTTCCAGTTTCCAGGCCCAGAACTCTATCCACCACACCATCTAGCTGCCTCTGAAATTGTAGTGGTCCCTTTAAGAGAAATAATGAAGTTTGCAGTACGGTTTGAGGAGAAAAGTAATGAGTTCAATTTTGGATGTGTCGAGATGTCTCCAGGACATTTACTTTGAAATATCCTATAACCAGCTGGTGATTCAGAATGGTCAAGGAGAGCTTATCACTGCCCTGACTGAACCATTTTCCCCAGCTTTTCCCAGCAATGAATTCATCTATTTAGTAATGGTATTAAAAGTTAGGTATTAGGTGTTACTCAGCTCTCTGAAATTTACCCTTAAAATAATGAGTTGTTAGTAAAGAGTAGAACAAGTGAGGGGCGGGATCGGATGGAGGAAAATATAGCGAGTCTTTCACAATATGTCCATTGTGGAGATGTTCTACGTAACTACACATGTACAGCCTTTATTGAATTGCTTGTCTTTCCAGTGGCGGTGGGTGACGAGAGAGGAAGGGAAAGAATTAGAATTTAAAGTTTTAAAATCAAATGTTTAAGTGTGTGTGTGTGTGTGTGTGTGTGTGTGTGTGTATAATTATTATTATTTACACGTAACTGGGAATTAAGATAACACAGGCACTGGGATAGGGAGATCCATCTTGCCCTACCAGAAAGTCAGAGGGGTGATGGGGGAGGATATAGGAGAGAGCAGATTGGGGGAGGGGGTACACAGCGGGATCTCTGTCTTGGGGTGGTGGGTGGGGGAAAGATGGGGAGAAAATTTGCAACTCAAAATCTTGTGGAAATGAATGACGTAAACCAAAAATAAACAAAAGTTAATTAAAAAAAAATACTGGGTTGTTAATTCATTACCATTAATAATTTTTTTCTTGGATCTAAGAGAGATCCTAGGTAATAAGTCAGATCCCAAGAGCTTTCCACTCAGTAATTGCCGCTGCTGACATCTTTTCTTCAGTTGTTTTGCACTAACATTAATAACATGATGCATTAAGATTGTGTTATGGCTTTAGCAGAATATGTAACACAGCTTTGAAAGTAACCATCTTCTACATCTGCAGAATTTGTTTAAGATATTTTAAATGCATTTAATTCCTTTCTGTTTTATCCTCCCCTTGCATTCATAATAACATACATTTCATTGATCAGTCATTTCAAAGTGTGTGTCAGTGATACAAAGCAATAACCGTGAAAGTAAAAGAGCGTTATAAAAATGTACAGAGAAGTGAGAGGGGCTTAGCCCAGCTATCGGGGCTCACATCTCTGAGCCTGCAGGGTTTGTGTTGGATTTTTATCCTCCTCTTTGGAAGCAAGAGGCCAGCACGATCACTCTGCCTTTCTGTTTCAGTCTTAACCTTTGCAGAGGCAGACCTTTAAACCCTAATGATTAAAATGCTGGTGGTCACTAGTACTTGGTGAAAGAATGGAATTTTTTTTTTTGCTTTTTGGAGTCAGGTCCTCCTGACTCTATTCACTGCGCCACCTGGCTTCCTCCTAAGAATGGAAGTTTTTAACAATAAATAGTATCTTATATGGATTGTAACACTAATAATACATAAAAATGTAAATGTTGTCTGCTATTTCGTTGTTTCAGTCAGTTTCCCGATATTATACAGTATATTCCAAAAGTCTTAGTGCAGTTTTAAGCCACTAAAATTCAAAATTGTACTGAGACTTTTGGAACACTCTATATGCTTGGCAGATACTGTAATATGACATTTTTGTTGAAATAGTGAAAGAGCCTTTCAGGTATATCATTTGGTTTAGAGTTTGAGCCGTAGTATGAAGCAGAGAATTGTCTGTAAGGCAGAACAAGTGTGCTTTAAATTATCCTGGGATTATCCAATGATTCGGTAATAATCTAAAATCAGAAATTACAGTAATGAATAATCACTGATTCAATGTAGCTCTCATTAAAAATATTATTAATGGGGCGGCTAGGTGGCACAGTGAACAGAGTACCGGCCCTGGAGTCAGGAGGACCTGAGTTCAAATCTGGCCTCAGACACTTGACACTTACTAGCTGTGTGACCGTGGGCAAGTCTCTGAACCCTAATTGCCCTGCCCTCCCCCCTCCAAAAAGCAAAAAAATATATTATTAATAATAATTTCAAGAGCAAAAAGGGTTTTTACCATTAATAAATAAAATTAACTATTTTAAATTTTGTTTCATCCTTTAAAAATTTTATTTTGCATATGTTTTATGATGCACATGAAATATTAGTATATATATAGTTTATAAGTAAATAGCATATGTTGGGGGTACCTCCTCTGATAGGAATATATGATCAAAGAATCTTGGGGATTTGGAGGGTCTGGAAGGAGCTCCCAGATATCCACTCCCCACTCTCTCCAACCAGAGAAAGAGACCCCAAGGGCAAGGACTGCTGAGGAGGTGTGAATTTCAGAGTTGATTTCGTCTTGTAGAAATCATGAAGTCCAGGAAAGTGGGCAGATACAAATGATGGTTTGAATTGAGTCCTGCATGCTGTATTTATAGCTGTGTGACCTGGACAAATGGTTTCTCTAACTCCCAGGGTTGTTGTCAGATCAGTTGAGATGATACATCTAGTATTTATTAAACTTGGAGTGCTATCTAATGCTAGCTATCATGTGCCACGTTATATTATGTTATAGTTACACTAAAGCTATCTTTACCTAATTTATTCTTCTGTTCTTTATAGTTCTCCGCATATGATTTCATCCCAGCTCCAAAATTAAGGCCCTCTCAAGGAATGCCAGTCAGTGACGATTTATGTTTTAGCAGAAAAAGAGTGTCAAGGCATTTATTTCAGAATAGCTTGGACTTTAACCCAGAGCCGCCTCATGCATGTGCTGGTAAGTAACAGTTGCCAATAGAGAGCGTATTTAAAGAAGTAAATAACTTTTTTATACTCTGAAATCCATTAATTCAATAAGCATTTATTTACATAACCTAAATATAAAATGTGATATCACAGAAAATTAAAAGAAATCATAAGTTACCTTTCATAACTGAGATAGGAAACTAAATGAAATAAAATGTCATAAAAGACTTAAGTAATTTTAGTTGCAAAATATTTTTTTCCTTAAAGTTAGGGCAACTGAAATGCAAAGAGATGTTGTTAACTGGAGGAAAAAAGTCTTTTCCTTTGATAAAAGCTCAAAATCAGCATAGGAAGCAGACACAGAAACGCAAGACTGAGCTCCTTCTCTGGCAGGTAAAGTCGTATTTAAAGAGTCACAGAATTGTTGCTGTCCTCTGACCCAGGGATCCCCATTGTGGGGATATACCCCAACAAAGTGAGAGGTAGAAAGGCCCTTTAAATGCCACCGTATTCAGAACAACAGCTCTCATAGCAGATATCCTTGAAACAAAAACGTGCCCATCATTTGTGGATGACTGAGCAAACTATGGCATGTGAGTGTAATCAAATACTGATTTATACTGGGAAATTAATATTGTAAACACTGAGCACAAAGAGATAGCATGGAGTAGTTCCTGCCTTCTGGAAAGGCCAGTCAGATTTAGCAATTAGAAGATATTTGGGGGGCAGCTAGGTGGTGCAGTGAATAGAGCACCAGCCCTGAAGGTCAGGAGGACCTGAGTTCAAATCCCGCCTCAGACACTTGACACACTTACTGGCCATCTGACTTTGGGCAAGTCACTTAACCCCAATTGCCTTTCCTTCCCCCCTCCAAAAAAAAAGAAGAAGATACTTGGTAGCCTTTAAAGAAAACGTTTTTAAATAGAGGTAAGAAAGCATTTCAAATAGGAGGTAAGATTGGAAGCTATATTGGAATATATAGAGAAGTGGAGAGGAAATGGAATGAGTATAGACAGATTTTTCTAGAGTTTGACTATGGGAGTGGGGAGAGATATTAGATGACAGTTTGAGGAGATGGTAGTGTTAAGTGAAGGTTTTGTCAGAGGAGGCAGAAGGGAATGGGATCCAGACCACTAGTAAAAAGATGGAGGAGGAAAGGATGGGGAATAATGTTGGGGAGTGTTGAAATGTAAAATTAGGGAGCAAAGGAGCATAATTGATGGATTCTGTATTTTCCCCAAGAGATTATGAGGCATGGTCCTCTGCTAAGATGAGAGGCTTTAGACAAGAGGTTCAGAACAGTTACTAGGGGGAATATGGTGATGAAGATGATTCAGTTAAGGCAAAACAAAAGGACTACTGTACAGTAGTGAGGGTTCAGTTGATGCTGTAACAGATTTGTGGCCAGTTGAATCTGCAGACTTATATGGTTTCCTTCAGGATTGGGATTTGGCAGGTTATAAATAATGATAGGTCAGGGGATCTGAGAGTGATTAACATTGTGTAGGTGGACTGGGCAGATATAAAAAGTCAAGATGTGTCTTTGCTACTTACTGTGTATGTGTGACCTTGGGGAAGTCAGCTTACCCTCTCCTAAGTCTTTTTTTGATCTTAAAATGAAGGGCTTGGTATCAGATTGCCAAAAATGATCATTATTTGGAGAGTCTGTGGGAAAACAGACACACTAATGGACTGTTAAGAGAGCTGTGCATTGGTGAAGCCATTCCATAAAGCCGTTGGGAACTGTGGTCCCCAGAATTTCAGTGAACCGTGACTGTGACCCAGTGATACTATTACTAAGCCTATTCCCCAAAGATAAAAAATGACCTATATGTCCAAAAATATTTGTGGTTGCATTTTTTCTTTGAATTGGAAGCTAAGCATGTGCCTTTAATTTGGGACGTGACTGGATAAATTATGACCATAATGTATTATTGTTGCACCATATAAGATGATTAGAAAGTGACAGTTTCAAGGAAACCTGGGAAGACTTGTGCAAACTGATGCAGAGCGAATGAACAAAACCAGGAGAACAATTTATACAATAACAGTATCATAAAGAAAAACAAATTTCAAAGCCTTAAGAACTCTGGCTGATACAGTGACCCTACACATTTCTGGGGAACCAATGATGAAACATTCTTTCCACCTTCTAACAGACGGGTGATGGACTAAAGGCAGAAGGAGACATACATTCATTTTCAGTTACAGCCACTGTAGAAAGTGTTTTGCTTTTCTTTTTGGTCTTTATTCCCATTCCTTCCCCCCTCCCCTCATCCCCTCTAGTGCCTTGCTTCGGGGATTACCCCTCATTAATGTTGTATATACTTTATTTTGTAGCATACACAGTGGCCATACCCCAGTAAACTGTTTCAGCCGATAGGCTAAACCAAGTTGAGGTTAATTGAGGGGTCTCAAACCCATTGGTGAGTTAAGAAATAAGTTAGTCAATCAAAAGATATCACTCATACCATTTTACCATTTTTACCTACCTCAGAGTCCTGTGGAGACAGGTAAGTGACAAAGCCACAGGTATGGATATCCTGGGAGCTGTAGTCACAGCTCTTTGGGTGGCCCAGGTCCTAGGGTCAGCCTCTCACTAGACGGAGGCAGCAGTGTGATTCAGCAGCCCTTGCATGTCTGAGCAGCCATTTTGAAGGAACACACTGCTTATCTGTTGGCATGTTTAAAGGGCTAGAAATGGCATCCTAAAAGCTGTCTGTTTCACCCAGCCTTGGTGTGCTTACCATGGCAGGTGGGTAGCCAAAAAATATACAAAAACTTTTGCAAAGGTAATTCCACTTATTATCAGTACATGGAATGTGCACACTCTTGTGGAAACACAAAATCCAATAAACTTGAAAGATAAGTAGTTCGTATTGTAAGAGAACTCAGCAGGTATTGCATCCACATAGCATCCCTGAGTGAAACAAGGCTGGCAAATGAAGGCTGATTACATGTTTTTCTAGAGGGACCACAGTGATGGGGAGTGCTGTGAAGCTAGTATAGGTTTCACAATCAAAACTATTCTAGTCAACAAGCTTGTGTGCCTGCCCAAAGGAGCGAATGGCAGGTTCATGACAATGTGATTGTCACTTGCAGGAAAGCAGCACACCACCATCATCAGTGCATATGCTCCCAAAATGACGAGCTCTGATGAGGTCAGAGAAAAATTTTATGGAGACCTGGAGACCCTCATCATCAGTGTGCTGAAAGAGGACAAGCTCATGATTCTGCGTGACTTTTAATGACAAAGTAGGCAGCCTACCAGACATGACGGGGAGTCCTTGCAAGGAATGGAGTTGAAAACAGCAACAGCAGCGATCACTTACTTCTGAAGATTTGTGCATCGCATGACCTTCCCATCATCAACACTGTCTTCTGTTTAACTAAATGCAGTAAAATGTTATAGATGCACCTGCAGCAGATGTTGGCATTTAAGAGATTATGTCATTATAAGGAGAAGAGACCAACAGAATGTGAGAGTGATGAAGGCAGTGTGTGGTGCAGAGTGCTGGACTGATCATAGACTTATCCTCTCCAAGACAAGTATTTGCATTCAAGAAAAGCAGAGGCCTCTAGACAAAACAACTACCAAAAGACTTAATGTCCATAGCTTAGAGTACTTCTCTGAGTGTGAATAGTTCCTCGTTACCTTGGAAGGAGAACTGAGCCAACACAGGGTTGACAACAGTGGAGCAGAAGAAGAATGGGCAGCTTTCAGAGATTTGGTGCACAACACCACATTAACTCATCTGGGCCAGAACACTCTCAAACGTAAAGATTGGTCTGACAGAAATAATGGGGAAATTCAGAAGCTGCTAAACAAAAAACAAGAACTTCACAGAATAGTTCGTTGGTCTTTAAAAACAGCAGTGCTTAACTCCATTGAAAGTAAAGTACAAGCAAAGTTTAGAGAGATGCAGGATTCTTGGCTCAGTAAGAAGGCAGATGAAATTCAATTTTACATGTTAGTAACAATCTAAAACACTTTTATGATGCCCCAAAGACTATTTAAGGACCAAAAACTAATGGTGCACCTCAACTACTCAGTGCTGATTGAGCCATGTTGATTAATGATAAGGACATGAAGAAATGGGCTGAATATTTACTTCCATAGCATTCTCCACAGAATTGCATCAATCAGTGCTGAAGCTATTGACTGTATACCTCAGATTGAAGTCAATCCCTTTTTAGCCAAATTTTCAACTGAAAAGAAGAGGTTTTGAATGCCATTAGGCAAAGCATCTGGTGCTGATTCTATCCCAGTTCAGCTTTCTAAGGCAGGGGGTCCACTGCTCATACAAAAACTGACTAAAATTTTCCATGTTATATGGCAAGAGGAGGTTACCTCAAAGAGTTCAAGGATGCCTCCATTGTCCGTCTTTATAAAGCTAAAGGAAATAGATTGTCCTGTGACAGTCACAGGGAGGGTCTCTCTCTTCATCATTGCCGGCAAGATTCTTGCCAGAGTCCTCCTTAGTAGGCTGATCCTTTACCTTAGAGATGGTCATCTCTCTAAGGGCCATTGTGGCTTCGGAAAGGGCTGAGGAATGATCCTTATGGTTTTTGTTGCCCACTGCTGCTGCTGTTTGTCCTTCCTTCGCTAAGAGGACTGTGACATCAGGAAGGTGATACCATGACATGCAAGTGAATTGGATTTAAGTTAGGGAGAGCAGTGCAAAGTCAGCAGCCTCACTTTCTCCTTGGGAGCCATCTGTGTCCAGTGGCCAAATATGGATCAAGACAACTGGAGATTGCCCAGGATGCAGTAGGGGACCTTGGCCTTTTCAAGCTAAGGGCTTTAACAGAATTCAGTTAGACTGAGATAGTTTCCATTCAGTGATTAAAGCTTAATAAAAAAATGAGACAAAGAATGGCCTCATTTTTAAAAAAAAAAAAAAATAGGTCTGGGAGGGTGAGACCCTCAAGGTTTCCGGAGAAAACAGAAACATTTGTTATTTACATTCATACATTGCACAATAGCTCCAGGAAAAATGCCAGGAGCAGAACCGAGATCTGTACATAACATCCTTTGACCTGACCCAAACCTTTGATAACTGTCGGTTATGAAGGCTTGTGGAAAATTATGGCAAAATTTGGTTGCCCAGAGAAGTCCATTAATAGTGTATGTCAGTTTCATGACAGCATGCTTACATGGGTTCTGGATAATGGACAATGCTCTTGCACATTCCTGGTCACCGATTGGAGTGAAGGAAGGTTCTGTGCTCACTCCATGCTTTTTAGATGTTTCCAACAGTGTTGTCAGATACCTTCAATGAGGATGAAAATGGCGTCAAGGTAAGCTGCTGCACTGGTGGTAAATTATTTACTTTGAAAAGACTACATGTAAAGACAAAATTGGAAGGAGAGTTAGTATTAACTTTCTGTTTGCAGATGATCATGCACTTAGTGCAGCCTCAGAGGCTGAGGTACAACAAAGCACGGATCAGTTTTTTGCTGTTTGTGCTAATTTTGGCCTAACAACTAACACCAATAAAACATAGGTCTTCCACCTACCAGAACCACACCATCTATATGTGGAACCATTAGTTATAGCAAGTGGAGAAACACAGAATGCTAAGGGTAACTTCACTTACTTTCCAGGGATATACACATAGATGATGAGGTTGATGCATGCATTGCCAAAATAGCTAGTTTGGAGGCTCTGAAGGAAAATGTGGGAGAAAAGAAGTATTAGGCTATCTACCAAACTGAAGGTCTGTAGAACTGTTGTGCTGACCTCATTGTTCTATGTCTGTGAAATATGCACAGTATACCAGTGCCATGCCAGGAAACTCAATCCCTTGCACTTGAATTGTCTTAGGAAGATTCCGAAGATCACCTGGCAAGAAAAGGTACCTGACACTGAGGTCCTTTCTGGAGCTGAATTGCCAAGTGTTTAAACTCTGTTGCAGAGAGCACAACTCCAGTGGGCTGGCCACATTGGTTGAATGCCAAATACATTTTTGCCTAGAAGACTATTTTATAGAGAACCCAGAACAAGAGGCGCTCAGAAGAGATACAAGCACACACTCAAGGTCTCCCTGAAGAACTTTAGAATCAGTTGTATGATGTGGAAGATGGTGTCACAGGACTCAATGGCATGGCAGGCCTGCATCAAAGAAGGTGCTATGCTTTTTGTTGTTTTTTTTTTCCCACTTTTTTTTTTTATTTACTCATTTACTTTTAATTTACAAGATTCAGTTCCACAATCACTTGAGTTTCAGATTTTCTCCCCTCCCTTCCCCCCCTCCCCCCA
>CM053589.1:950423-973138 GCA_028646515.1 Pseudochirops corinnae | reverse complement strand
CCATTTCTTATAGCACAATAGTATTCCATTACATTCATATACCATAGCTTGTTCAGCCATTCCCCAGTTGATGGGCATCCCCTATATTTCCAGTTTTTTGCAACCACAAAGAGAGCTGCAATAAATATTTTGGTGCTATGCTCTTTGAGTGAAACAGAATTGCAGTAACTTAAAAAAAACATGAGGTGCACAAATTTACAGACATCTCCACTCCAAATGTTCATGGGAACTATTTGGGCTGGACCTGTGGTAGAGCCTTCTGAGCTTGTACTGGTCTGATCAGCCACATTGTACCTTGACCCCAACACAGTGATGTCATTTTGATCCTCTTCAAGAATGAAGGACAGCAACCAAGCAACCACAATTGTATCTTGTATGTAAATAACTTTTTGAATTTTGCTTCTCTGTTAAAATGTGAGCTTCTTGAGGGCAAGAATCTTGTTTTCCCTTTCCTTTTGCATCCACAGCACTTAGCATGTTGCTTGAAATATAGTAAGTACTTGATAAATTTTACTTTGACAGGAGGAGGAGGAAACGACAGAGGTTAGGCATAAAATAGTAAACACCATCACCCCTCAGAAAAAAAGAAAGAAAAGAGGGTCTTTAAACATTTTATTAAACATACAAGAGAAAATTCTAAAAATTACATGTTGAGCTTATATGTTTTAAAAGAAAAGCAAGCTATATTTTCATTAGACAGATTCAGGTTTCAGGTACAGTTTCCTTTTTCTGACCTCTATATTACTTGAAGTTAGGAAAGCCTGAGTTTAAATCCTTCCTCAGACATTTATTTACTGTGTGACTGAGTAAGTCACTTAATTACTCTCAGCTTAAGTTTTCTTATCTGTAAAATGGAAATAATAATAGTACCTACTTCCCAGGGTTATTGTAAAGATCAAATGAGATAGTATGTGTAAAGTGTTTTGTAAACTATAATAGCTGTTATTATTATTAAAAAGAAAACTTCTAGAGCAGAACCAGGAGAAATTTGTACACAATCTCAGACACAACGTATGTGTGACAACCAGCTTCAGTAGACTGGGCTCCTCTCAGCAATGCAAGGTTATAGGACAACTCCCAAAGACTCATGATCAAAAGAGATGTCCACATCCAGAGAAGGAGATGCAGAGTCTGAATGCAGATTGAAACAAACTACTTGCTCTGTTTCCTTTCTTGTCTTGTTTTGTTTCCTCTTTCCCACTGATCATTCCATCAGTTACAATCCTTCTTTACAACCTGACTAATGATTAATGGAAAGATATTTGTACATCCTGAATCCGAGTTCATGCCGCCATGATGGGGGGAGGGGGAGGGGGAGAAAATCTGAAACTCAAGGGACTGTGGAACTGAACGTTGTAAACTAAAAGTAAATAAACCAATTTAATTTAAAAAAACACTTCTACCTGACTTATTCAAATAACTTGAGGAAGCCAGAAAAACTAGAGATGGACAGAAGAACAGATGTTGGCACAGATTGGTCATTTCCCAAGCAAGTGTTTCTGACATAAAGCTACAAGAAATAGTCCACAAATCTAGAAACTTAGGCAGCAAACACTTAATCTCCTTGCCAAAGAGAAATAGATAAGGATATCGCCGGTTTAGAATGTAAGATTGTTTAAAAAATCTTATTGGAGGAGAGGGTGGTGATAACCCACGACACAGTGTTTTGCCACATGACGAAAAATGGTGCAGGGAAAAACAAATTTATATAAAGCCATCTCAAGTGCTTTTACAGGAAGGACAACAAATAAAACAATGAACATTTCACAGGTTCCTTTGAATAAGTTTTTTCCTTCATCAGTGTTAGTGGAGCTATCACGTTTTTTGAAGCTGCATGGGGAGGTCAAAATGCCCCTAACAAAAATGAAGATAGATGGACAGCAGCAAGACCAGACCAGAGATGCACGGAAGAGGTCAGAGTTGGAAGGAAAATAATTGTAAATACATTGAGGAATCAATTCTCAAGGTATCTGAATTTGTATTTACATTCAGAGCATCCTTAATGAAGGTATAAGAAGAAAGCAAGAAAGGAATATTGCAAATGATAATCTATGGCAAATCACAAAATTGTCTGCAAGGTGTAAAGAATACAAAATTCCATTGTGATTATTGTCTGTTAACTGATTTTTAAAACTGCTTTGAATAAGAAGAATAAAACATTGTTCTAAGATACTCTTACAATAAGAATTTCCCATGCTTATGCTAAAATCATGTAAGGTTCCTCAACAGATATAATAATAGAGATAACTTTACTCATACTTCTTCCCCTATCATGGAAGATATCCATTGTAGAGTCCAAGTGGTCGTCATAGGCAGTATTCCACACCTATGTTCTCTTAACTTATGCAGGCCTGACTGCTGCCTGGCGATAAAACTAGGTCAGTTTTATCTTTAACCCCAGCTCTTAACCCCAGTGTCTAGCACATAGTAGGTAGGCACTTAATAAATGTCTGTCGGTTGGTTGATAAGTTGACAGCAGGCTAAAGAGGCTTCCGTTCAAGGATGACATGTTAATAGCATAAAATCCTGGACTATTGCAAAGTCGCCTAAATTAGGTTCATAATCTTTCAAAAGATTTGAACCTAGGAGTGGCTAGATGGCGCAGTGAATAGAGCACTGGCCCTGGAGTCAGGAGGACCTGAGTTCAAATCTGGCCTCAGACACTTTACACACTTACTAGCCGTGTGACTTTGGGCAAGTCATTTAACCCCAGTTACCCTGCAAAAAGCAAAAAAAAAAAAAAAAAGAGTTGAACATGACTGTACACTTAGGAAAAACCAGGCAGAAGAAGAATGGCTGTTGTGCACATTGTTAGCCCCAGATTATCTTGTTGCTTGGAAATGAAAATATGGTTGTCGTGTAGGAGAGAGAAAGTGATTAAGAAATGAGGAAATAGATTATTTCAAAGATACATGGAAAGATATCTGTGAAGTGATGTAGAATGCAATAATTAGAACCAGAAGGAACAATTTATACTACATCAGGATTATAAAAACAAACAGTTTTGAAGACTTTGATAAGCAGAGGAACAGTAAAATAAATAGAACCAAGAAAACAATTGACAATAACATTGTATACAGTATACTGTATTCTGCAGAGATAACTTTGTGACTTTGTCTGCTGTGAAAACTATGATCAATACAATGACTGTCCATAACTCCAGAGACTGAGGATAAGACGTACTGTCCACCTTTGCAGAGGCGATAGGATTTAGGGTACAGAACAAGACATGCACAAATATACATACATGAAAAAATGTATTTTGCTTGGCTGTGCATATTTGTCTAAAAGGAGTTTGTTTTTTCTTTTGTGCCACTTTTTGTGATCCTCATCAGGAATTTGTCCACTATTTTCTCAGCAGACTGACAATCTTTAATATATTTCCAGTATGATAACACTTCCTTTTCTCTCTCCCCAGTGTGCCCTACCATTGGTTTCTCTTTCCAGTCAATGCCTCATACATATATATATATTTTCTTATTTTTCTTATTTTTTTGTGGTTATCAAGTACCTTTTGTTATGTTATACCAGTTGTTTTCTCTGATACCTGGTTTAGTGTGTGTATCTGGGCCCTCTTCTCCCGTCATCATCATTTTCAGTTGGAAGACTCTTGAGATTATTTGAGATTTGGGTAAATGTATTCATGTTTCTTTTCATTAGATATACTTCCTTCCAAACCAGAAACTCCATTTTTCTTGTATCTTAAACCATTATCCAGAAATCTAAATCTTAATCTCTTGTCATCTTCTTTAACTTGTAAGAAACTCCTCCTTAAGAGCACCTCTACCAGATCTAGAAAATGCAACAAACCAAAGGTAAGGAAATCCTAAAAAAAAGTCACACTAAGTAAATTTTCCATCCCAGGTCAGCATAAGGAGACACACAGATTGTTTTTCAAGCATTGAAGATGAGACTTGATAACGAGTATGGCACATGCAGAGTATACCAGTGTTCAGGGAGAGGCTATGAATCATGGCAAGATGTCCAGGTCTGGGACCCCCTGAGGTCTGTCCCAAGGCACCACATGGGGATAGGTGTAAACTGGTAGTTTTGTTACCTACTACCCAATTCTAGGTCATAAATAATCCAGGGTGGACTGATAAGACTTGAACTGTTCTTCACCCCCCAGCAGAGAGAGGATTAAGTTCAGAAGCAAGCAGCAGTTGTGTGACTCAGACCTCAGAAGCAGAGTCAGGTATCATTTCCAGCCTCTAGCTCAATTTGAAACATACAGAGAAATATTCAAGGCAGAAATCCCAGGACAAAAGAGAACCTGCAGTTCTATCACTAAAGCAGAAGAGTTTTCCATTGACTGACAGTGTCAGACTTAACAGTAGTAGTCTACTGTTGCTGAAACCCAAACCCAAGTCAGAAACTTGCAGAGGTCAGATGGAGACAGGAAGGGGTTTGAAGAGTGGGACAAATCAGACTTTGCCCTGGTTCAGACCATTTGGGGAGCACTTGGAGACTTTCAGGTCCCTAACCTGAGCTTTCCCTGAGATCCTGTAACAATACAATATTCAGTAATCCAAGACAGCAGCAATAGAACCACCCCAAGACCTTCCCTTCAGAGGTGCCAGAGCTGAGCCCTAACATCAAGTCCAAAGTCAGGAAGTAGTCTAGAACAATGAGGAAACAAACAAAAACAAAGAATCCCACTGTAAAAAGCTATTATGGTAACAGAGATGCTCAAAACACAAACCCAGAAGAAGAGAAACATCTATAGGCAAAGTTTTTATTTTCTTTTTGGAGGGGGGAAGGTAGGGCAATTGGGGTTAAGTGACACACGGCCAGTAAGTGTTAAGTGTCTGAGGCCAAATTTGAACTTGGCTCCTCCTGACTCCAGGGCCGGTGCTCTGTTTAGTGCGCCACCTAGCTGCGCACCCCCCCCCCCAGCCCCCCCAGCCAAGTCTTGAAGAAAAACACAACTTGGGCACAGCTAGAATTCCTGAAAGAGATGAAGCCTAAGTTGTTTGTTTTTTTAAATTAAATTTTGTGTTTATTTTTAGTTTATATCATTCATTTCCATGAGATTTTGATTTACAAATTTTCTCCCTGTCCTCCTTCTACCCACCACCCCAAAACAGTGATCCCACTGTATACCCCCTCCCCCAATCCTCTCTCTTCTAAATGTCTCCCATCACTCCTCCCACTTTCCGGTAGAGCAAGATGGGTCTCCCTATCTCAGTGCCTGTATATCTTATTTCCCAGTTGCAGGTAAAAAAATAATAATAATTGAGCCTAAGTTTTAAAAAAAAGTTTAAAATTTTTTTGTCAGTGTAATGAGAGTGCTAGAGGAAAAAAATTGGAAAAGAAATGAAAACTATAGAAGAAAGAATTGGAAAGGAAATGAACAGCTTGGCCCAAGATACAAAAAACCTTACCAAAGCAGTAAACTCCCTGAACATGAAAATGAACCAGATAGAAGCCAGTGACTCCGTGAGACAATAAGAAATCATAAAACAAAGTCAAAAAGACTGGGAAAAAAACACAGAAGAAATTGTAAGTTATTTCAAGTCAAAAACAACTGACCTGGAAAACAGATTAAGAAGTAATTTGAGAATCACCAAAAAAAAGAGCCTAGACATCCTATTTTGAGAAATCATAAAAGAAAACTGTCTAGATCTCTTAGAACTAGAAGACAAGGTGGCAATAGAAGTAATTAACTCCTGAAAGAAACCCCAAAAGGAAAACTTCTAAGAATATTATAGCCAAAATTCAGAGTTTGTTCCAGTTCAAAGAAAAAAACATATCTTCAAATTCTGTTCACTTTCCCTATCCTACTGTCTCATCCAGAGTCCCAACCTTCATTTTACCATGATTAAAATTTTAACTATGCTTATTGTTTTTAATTTTTACTGCTCAGATCTTCAAAATTCCTACTGATGCTTTGTAGTTCCTTTTGACGGTACCATTCATTTGGATGTGAATTACCAGACGTGGGTGACTGTCCTCCGGTTTGTTGCAGGATGCTCTCTATTACATCCCTGATGCATATCCTAGGGAACCAGCATACTTCTTACCTGGTTATATGGTTATATCAGGTCAACAAATGACTTAACTTGCACCCCTTAGTCAACAATTCATTGCTACCGCCTATCTTTTCTTCTGGGAACTAGTAAGAGATGTCCTCACTGTAGATATCTGCGAATCTCATTGTCCTTCCACAAAGCTGGGGAAACTTCTGCTTCTTCAGAAGATCCAGATCCATCCTTGAATATCCTGCCGAGCTCCAACTCCCCCCAAGTTCATTTTGCCCTTCTTTGTCAGTCTTCCAGCTTCTAAATACCTGATCTTACTGATTTTATTGCTTTGGGTTTCCTTCTATTTCTTGAGGATCTCCCTTTCAGAGTCTTAGTCTTAGACCTAGACAAGACCTCAGAGGTCATCTAGGCCAACACCACCATTTTTATAGATTGGGAAGTGAAGACCCAGAAAGATTAGGTGATTTTTCCTGAAGCACCACAGGGAACGAATAGTAGAACCAGAGGTACAAAGCCAGCACCCTTCCTATATCATACTACCTCTTATTCTTTCCATTCTGCTAGGAAACATTTCATCCTCCTTGCTAAGATGAAGAAATGCAAAATTACCTTCTCCTCGTCAAGGGTACAGATTTGCGTTTAGCTGACATGTAATTATTTTGTCTGTGGCACAATCTCTGAAGGTCAGTGAAACTGTTCCCCCAGCCTCCGTAACTACTGAAATTGAATTCCTCTGTGGGGTTCCCAACTACTCTGCTTGTCACACCACTCTGTTCCTGAGTGACTCTTTTTGGAGTTTTCATCCCTTTATTATATCACCTTGTCTCCTACTAATGTTGATGAGAGAAGCTGAGAAAATGCTGAAATGACCTAGGGACTTTGTGAAGCCTGTGTGGTAAGAGATGGAAGACAGAAGAATATCATGGGTTAACTGTGGAATGTGAATTGTGAGAAGTGGTTTAATCAGTCTCTGGGGACCCTGTCTAGTGAGGGGGAGTTGGAAAAACTGCATGGACCTAATCCATCGCATGTGTGTGTATGTGTGTGTGTGTGTGTGTGTGTGTGTGTATGTACACATGTCTTTACAGTTTGCCTCCTCTATCAAACCCTTTTTCCAAATCCCTTATCTCTTTATCATCTGCCTTAAAGAATTATCCACAAGTATGTCCCACTGTATTCATGACCACATACGCTAACCACACCTTTGGGAAACGGAGCTTCTTCATGAAACAACTCACTTTTATTCACACAGTTCTTTTTCCTTCTCCAAAAGGTACTGCCGGGTCTCATCAAACAAACATTTCAGGGAAGTGTGGACAACTAGGCTTTTCACAAATGAGTGGGAAAAGTGGCAGTGTGGACTCTGATTTGCAGTTTTTAGGAGTAAATAACAGTCGTCAAGATACAGGTACAAATACCGTTTGTTTTGTAGCCTGTTCTATTTAGAAGCACGGTCACGGAGTGCTTGTAATTCATATGTGGTGCATATTCTCCTCAGAATCTTCTTTAAGTGAGAGAAACTGGTTGCGCCAGCAGAACTCTGAATTATGTTTAGGAGCAGGTTTACATTTACATAGAGCTGTATGACGCTCTCCTTTGGAGCCCTGATTCTAAATACGATGTGGATCTCGGTTGTGAAACAAGCTGTTTAAAATAATTCATCAAAAACTCACAACACGATTCTGGAAATCATTTTCCCCAATAGTCTGACATCTGTTTGGCTTGGCCCAAGCCTCTCAACCCAGAAGGCAGGCTTAGTCCTCAGCAGGCACCCCTTTCCATCATTAAGTTAGGGAGAACATGAGGGTATGGCTGGTATGGTGGCATTTGCCTGTAACGCCTACTACTAAATGCCTGCGACTAAAGCTGGAAGATTGCTTGAACTGAGCGGAATATCTAAGGAGCTGTTGCAGTGTCTGCACTACTGTGATGAGCCTGGGGGCGTTAGGGAACATGAACTGGACGAGGTGGGAGGTAGAGCAGGTAAAAGTCTCTGTATCAGTCAGCAGTTGCATCAGGACTGTGAGCGTCTGCTGTTTCTCCAGCCAGGGCAGGACAAAGAGGCCCGCTCTCAGAACAGCAAAGGCAGGAGGCATGGCAAAGTAGTGTCTGTGGCAGTCAGACACCGGTGAGTTGTGCTTTATTGCCACTGGTAGTTTGGGTCCAGGTTTTGCCCTATTTGCAGCATCGCAGTTGAGTGTTTCCAGAAACACTTTTATTTGGGTTATGTAGCAGGATTGAAATTTCAGCTTTTATATTGAAGTGTCAAGGATGTGTTGTTTTTAAAATTTGCTTATGAAAAAATAACAGTCACTTGAAATAGGATAGATTTAGTCTATGGCATATTGACATTTTAGCCTTCCCCTAAAGGGGCATTATATTTCCTAAATACTTGTATATGCATTAGCCATAGTGAAACAGAGCAGTTCTGCTGTGTGACTGCCAAATGCCACCAAAATGGTGCTGCAGGACATCTTTGATCATCTCTGTCTCAGACTGCCAGAAAGCTAGAAGAACAGGTCCGTCCTTGCTTCAGGATATCCCAGGGTAGTTGACTTTATTTGGAGGTCAGCCTACAAGTATATCATTGATCCTGAGGAATCTCGTGTAGTTGGTTTATTTTAGAGCAGTGGTTCTCAACCTTCCTAATGCCGCGACCCTTTAATACTCATATGTGGGGGTATCTGCATGTGGGCGGACCCACCTGGGGCAGATGGAGGAGCAGTGTCTCCATTCCTAAAACCATCGGAAATATGTGTTTTCTGATGGTCTTAGGTGACCCCTATGACCCCTGTGAAAGGGTTGTTTGACCCCCAAAGGCATCGCGACCCACAGGTTGAGAACCGCTGCCCTAGACCCTGACATAGTCATATGGATTCTCATTGGGACCTTGGATTTGCCTGCCTATTTGGGGATACTGTAGAA
Organism: Pseudochirops corinnae; assembly: GCA_028646515.1. Lineage (NCBI taxonomy): Eukaryota > Metazoa > Chordata > Mammalia > Diprotodontia > Pseudocheiridae > Pseudochirops > Pseudochirops corinnae. The sequence goes on along the minus strand of CM053589.1, from coordinate 964,229 downwards.
ATCTGGAGCTAGGCCAAAGCCAGATCACTCCTTCCCAATGGCAAAAGACAGATCGGAGAAACAGTGAACCTACACAGTTCTAGACAATAGTTTCAAGACAAGTCCAGGGTCTCTGAAACCAGGTTCTTAGGCTATGGCTTCCGGATGCCTAACCAGGCAGAAGTTTCCCTCTATTTTTAGACTGTCCATTTTTCTGTTGAGGCTATTAGGAAAGTTTATGATCTTCTTATAAGTCATTTCTTTGATTTAACAGTGATTTCCATACAGACTCTTTTATAATAAAAGTGTTTAGCACAGTCCCCCTAAGTAGAGGTTCTTAACCTGGAGTCTGTGAACTTGTTTTAAAAATAATTTAACTACTGTGTTTCAATATAATTGGTTTCCTTTAGAATCCTGTGTATTTTATGTCATAATTTAAGAACTCCTGCCTTAAGTATTTTAGAATCTGTGAGCAAATGACATGATAAAGTATGTAAATATCATAAGTATAATGAGATGGCTAGTGAACTGGACAAGAAATTAGGAAACAATAATCCTGGTTTTGATCCCTAAGTGTATTTTGACACTTGATCAGTTTCTTAAGGTCACCTACACCTTTAACAATATAGACTATTGCAGGACTTGGGCCCTGCCTAGATTAAGAATAAATGAGACAAAAATATTAAAAATTCTGAGCTCCCACAGAAGAAAGCAGTTAAGTCACATGTGTTTAACTTTTTAATAACAAAATAATGATTTTTTTTCCTTTGGTACTTAACTACTTAAGAATCTCGGATTTTGTTAGTACAGATCGTAGATCATCTTTGAGAACTGATAAGGGTGAGAAATTCATGACAAGGTCATGATGAGCTTTTCCAAACTTAACTAAATTGGCCTTAGCTGTGATGGATGTCTAGTCTTGCCAGGCCATTACTTAAAGTCTTTCGAGCTTGATAGGACTTTCCAAGGCTTTCACTGTACTGGCATAGTCTTCATTCACCCAGGGTATGCAGTGAGTTATTATTGGAAGAAGACTAAAGTGCTAATTATAGGGAATTATTAAAAAATGAAAAAGGGGGAAACTGTTTGCCTTAGATAAGTATATATAAATAATATATTCTCTTATCTTATACAGTGTGTGCAAGCCTAAATTTTGGCAGTAAAACTCAACCAACTTTTGGTAGTCCTGCAGAGCATACTTTATCATATCCTAGTCCCAATACAAGCCAGGGAGCTCTCATCCTTCCATCCTACCCACTCTCATCACCTCGAACCAGTCCAAAACACTCATCGCCTCTTAATGGATCTCCGAAGAAGTCTCAAGATCATTCTGTTAACTTCTCAAATTCCTGGCCTCTTAAGAGCTTCGAAGGCCTACCAAAGCCAAGTCCACAGAAAAAGCTCTTCAGTCAAAAATCAGTGGATGCTTCAGGTAAATGTATGAAAAAAAAAATTAATATTCTCTTTGGGTTTTTTGGTAGGTCTGGATTCAATTTGGAATTAGCATGAATTCAGTAAATTGAAACATTTGTCTTAGTATTCTGGGAATAAAAACTATACAACATACTGGTGCTGTGATGTACAAGTCATTAGATTCCAGCTTTCTTCCCTTAAAATATTTATACTAAGCTTTCATTTGTTGTGCAGAAGCCTATCAGCAAACAGTTATTTGTAGAATTCCATATTAAGCAGCGTGTCATTTGAATAACCAGCAACATGCAGGGATTTCTTGGATTCAGTATCGGTTCTGTTATATCATTTTTTCAATATCCCACCCAATATCTGGAACAGTTTAATTTACCAATTAACTCAAAAGTATTCCTCAAGAGAGTGTTTACTAACTTTGTTTACTTTGAACACTGAAAATTATTTTGTCTCATCAACTATACCCTGTTCTTGCATAATATAAATGTATGGATCAACCAGCAAAAAATTACTTTTTGTTTTAATTTTGCTTGTTAAGGGAAAATCTATCACGTTTATTGTTTTTATGGAAAAATGTAATTTTTGTTAAAACTACCGTGTCCTAGGCTCTTATGCACTATAACTCTGTTTATGTCATTCTGTAAAATGATAAAATATCTGTTTTATACAGGAGAAAATTCACAAGAAAAACCTTCTCCAATACAACTGAAACCTGCATTAGTGAGATCACCATCTTCCCGGAGAGGCCTAAATGGAACAAAACCAGTTCCACCAATTCCACGGGGTATAAGCCTATTGCCTGATAAAGCAGATTTTATCACTGTGGAGCATGAAAAAGACAGCCTTGGAATTGATCTTTCTGAATTAAATGTCAGAGATAAGGAATCAGATCAGGAAGAGGTTAGACCTAAATATTCCTTTTCAAATATCTGCTCTTATTTTCTTTATAATTTGGTTATTATAAATTATTTTAGAATAATAACAGTAGCACTGTCATTTTTACCATAAATTGACTAATAGATAAGACAGCAAGAATCAGTATAATACTTGGACTTAGGATCAAGTTCATGGTTCCATAGGTACCACATTTACATTTAATTTGTTACCTGAGGTTCCTCAAGATCAATGCATTTTGACATTGATTCCCCAGCATTTTAAAATAAAAATACGTTGAGAATGCATTTTCAAGTGATATTAATGCTGCTCCTTTTTAAAAGACTTAAAATTTAAATATTAATGTGTGGAGCTACTTCACAAAGCACCGATATTGAAAATAAATGAAGCAATCGGTTCACCAAGTAGATGCTCAGAGAAAACCCCTACTCCCATTTTCCCTTGATTTGGATGTGGCGGGAGAAGGTAACGTCTGTATGTAATAGTCATAAAAGTGAAGAAACTTATAACACATGACATGTTTGCATTTAGTCTTTTTATAGATTTTGTTTCATTTAATATGAAATTTCTACCATAGAAGCACCTTAGAAATTAAATGGAAAAAAACCCAAACAATTGAACCTTACATTCTTTTGAACCAGTTAACTGTATTAACATGTTTAGCCTAAGTATTATTGCCCTCATTCTTAGCTGTTCTCTTCATATACTTAGTAGTTAAAGATGCATTTTGTTTTCTTTGGTACAAACTGAATTTGGGAAGAACTGTATATTTTATGGCCAGGACTGTATTCAGACTGTCACAGAAGAAAAGATTAAAAGGGGGCAGCTAGGTGGCATAGTAAATAGAGCACCAGCCTCGGAGTCAGGAGGACCTGAGCTCAAATCTGGCCTCAGACGCTTAACACTTACTAGCCATGTGACCTTGGGCAAGTCACTTAACCCCAATTGCCCTGCCCTCCCGCCCTCCAAAAAGCAAAAAAAGAAAAGACTAAAAGGTTTTACACCAAGCGCTGTGCTTGGTGCTGGGGATACAAGGATGATAATGAAATGATTCTTTTAAAAAAATTGCATTTCTTTAATTAGAAATTGTAATTAATTTGTAGAAATGCTCCTTATGTATATAAATAAAACTACATATAACTAGTTTTCAAAGCATAATTCTTTAATTTTCCCGAAGTCCTGTCCTGAGATGTTTATCTGCCAAGATTTCATCTTTAGCCATAACCTAAATTTTTAAATGGTCAAAGTTTAGGTTAGTGACAGCTTTTTCAGACAGCACAGGACATTGGATAGAGGCCTCACATACTGGGTGACTTTGGATAAGTCACTTAACCTCTCAGTGATCTAAACAATCTCTTAACACCATAAGTTGCAGAAAAGGTGCTTGCCTGAGTTGGTAGAGGCAGCTTCCTCACCTGGGAGTTCCCTTTTCCAGGGAAATTATATATCCCCTTCCCTGTATTTGTGTTGTATTGTTCTACTAAGGAAGTCTTTAGTTTTCAGTATTTCTGTTAGAGCCACATTAGCACGACAGCCTGATACTAACAGTTACTGGCCTCCACATAGTTAACTGTGAGAAGTGAAAGGGTTTTAAGTTCCCTTTTCCTTGACCTTGTGCACATGCCTTCAGGTCCTTGGCTGTAAAGCTCTCTGCACATTAGGTGGTGGTTTTATATGTATTAACTCCCATTTCCCATCTCTTCAAAAAATATGTGCTCCCTAATTGCTTAATAGTCACTAGACCCTAAAAATGAGTCCCCTGTTGCTAATAATGGAGCAGTTTGCTTAAGGTTGCCAGTTTTTTCAGTAGCACCATGCAAGCATATTGACAAATGTCTCCCAGATTACTACTCCTCTCTAATCATTGTTCATATAGAATTAACTTCTCTTTGTGCTCTACGGTTTGCCTAACATGTTTTCACAGAACAAATTAATGACTTGGGGTATGGCTGTTAAAAAAGAAAACTGAAATCAACCTATAAATGTAATTCTTTTCAACATTTTTTTAGATGCAGAGCTCTCTTAGATTTCTTCGTAATAGTGCAGCTAAGAAAAGGGCAAAACTGAGTGGCAGCACTTCTGACCTTGAGAGCCCTGATTCTGCAATTAAGCTTGACTTGAATATGGACTCCCCATCCCGGTCGTCATCTCCAAACATCAGCTCGTACAGTGAAAGTGGAGTTTACAGCCAAGAGTCCTTGACTTCTTCTCTATCAACAACTCCCCAGGGAAAGAGAATCATGTACGTGGGGGCCTTTTAACAAGGCTGTGCTCAAACTCATTCTATGCATTGTTGATGTTGGATCAGACTGAAGTACTTTGCGATATGCACTAGTTTTAGAATTCATGTTTACAAGCTTGTTTCATTTTTTGCCTCAGTAGGTTTGAACTTCCCTTTCCTAGATTACCACCTCTATTCCTGCCTTCAAGTTCCTAATACTAATGACCCTAATTCAGCTTGTTCAGCCTCCTCTCGTCTTCTGGAGGCACAGATTCCTACTATTTAGACCGCTGCTACTAAGACCTAGCCTCGCCATGGACAACTGGGTCTTGCTACCACTTAGTTTTCCAAATTGGATATGAGGTCCAGTCCTCAGAAGAGTATCCTTATATATAGCAAGAATTAATTAATGTCACTCAGCTGGACTTAACGTCACCTGGCCATCCTTGTAGCCACAGAAAAAATCATTGTTATTCATGCAGTTCATGGTGACCATTTTGTTCTTTCTAGATAACTGTTAGAACTCCGGCAGCTCTATAGCAAAAGCCCTGTGTTAGACTTTTGAGTTTGTCCATATACCATTATTGGGAGTTTTTACTCCTCGCTTTCGTGTGAGGTTACACACGCAGAACATTTAATACACAAAAGAGCTGATCATTGCTGTTGTAACTTTGCCATCTCTCTCTAGTAAGTGAATGTTATCTCTTAGGTGTAATGGAAAGAATTACTTTAATATAAGGTTAATATACAGGAAGCCTAGGCCCTGATCCCGGCTCTGCTGCTCGGGTTAATTTGGGACGAGTCACTTCACTTACCTCATCTGTAAAAGGAAGTGATTGCAATAGATCATCTCTGAGACTCTTAGATTACAACTTTGTGATTCCCAGCAGTTAAATATGGAAAATAAAGTTAAACCTGTCAGGGTTTAAGTGAAGTCTATCTAAAACTTATTAATTACATAGTCAAAAGAAAAAAATGGAAATCTTATTTGAAAAATGAGTACAATATGGTTGTGATGCTTGAATCACTAGATCTAAGAGAAGTTTGTTTCTTCAAATGATAACCTGTATATTTCAGTCTTTTAAAATGTTTTGCTACTAAATTTTTTTCTTACTCAGAATTCTTTTGTTCTGGTTCATATGCCAAACCAGAGTAATAAAATGCATGATCAGAACAGAACTTTTAGATGAAAGAGTTTTTTCTTGGTCTTCCTAAAATATTAGGTAATACTGAGATCTGTAGTATGCATATAGAGCTGAAAGAGACCCTAGAAGTCTGTTCCTCAGCAAGCATTCATTAAGCACAGATCATTGTGGTAGACTTTGGGGGTACCCATATAAAGAATGAAAAAATCCCTATTAGAGCATATGGTCCCCACCCCCTATTTTTCTGCAGAAGGAAACATGGTCCAGAGAGAAGAAGTGAATTTTCCAAGGTCAGTCATTAAGTAAATATCTGAATAGGGACTTGAGAAAGACAGTGATACCAAATCCAGCACTTTTTCTGTTATTCCATGAGAGAATGTCATGAAAACACTCTGGAACACAGAGTGTTACACAGGTTGAAAATCTGTCATTTTATGTAGCAGTACTAGTCTGTCAGACAGTAGAGGCTAATGTTAGATTGTTAGAGAATACTTTAAGTATCCCCTGTCAGTAAGGTCTCAGAATGCCTTTAAGACTACCAAAAAAACCCCAAATTTGACTTTTTAATACCTGTAGAAACTGAAGACATTACCCAGCTGATAAATGATAAAAGGATATGAATAGTTTTCAGAGGAAGAAATCCAAGTTCTAGTAGCCATATTAAAAAATATTCTAAATCACTAACAAATAGAGAAATGTAAATGAAAACAACTCTGAGGTACCGCTTCATACTCATCAGATTGACGAAGATGACGTACTCACAGGGCTGTGGGAAAACAGAGTTGTTGGTGGTGCCATGAACTAGTCTAAGCATTCTGGAAAGCAATTTAAAACTGTGCCCAAAGAATGTTAAACACCTACCCTCTGACCCAGAAATACTGCTACTAGGTCTGAGTAAGAAGACCCACGTGTACAAAAACTTTAATAGCCACTCTTTTAGCGGTGACAAAGAATTAAAGACTTGAGGCGATGCCGTCAGTTGTGGAATGGCTGAACAAGTTACAGTGTATGAATGTCATGGAATACCATTGTGCTATAAGAAATTATAAAGGGGAGGGTTTCAGAAAAACCTAGGAAGGCTCATGAAGTGTTGCAAAGTAAGGTGAGCAGAACCGGAAGAACAGTCTACATAGTAACCTTAGTATTGTGAAGATAAACATCTTAGGAAGAGTAATTCTGATCAGCACAATGCCCAACCACAGTTCCAGGACTCGTGATTAAATGTGCTAGGAACCTCTAAATAGAGAGTTGATGAACTCAGAAGCATATTTCTCTCTCTCTTTTTTTTTGGATTTCACTAATGCAGGAATTTTTCTTGCATGACTACACATTTGTAAGGGGTTTTGATTTTATTGCCTTCTGGAGAGTGGAGGGAAGGGTAAGGATTTGGAAATGAAAATAAAATTGTATTTTAAACAATTAAGCAGTAAAGTAGTAATGTGTCACTTCTGAGAAGTTTCTCAAGTTACAAATAGTGCTAGAGGGCAATAAACTCAAATAGCAGAAAGGAAAAAAAGGAAAGAAATAAAGACTTTTTTTCATCCCACATTGTGTGTATGTGTGTGTGTGTGCATGTGTGTGTGAACATTTCTGAATAATTAACTCGGCAATTTTTTAAAAGATTTCATGTCAATAATAACAATAAATTATCCACTTCAGATTAGTTTTGTAGTTATCAGTGTCTACTAAGATCTGTTTCATATAATCAGCTGTCAGATATTTATAGTGTGACTAATACATACTGGTTCAAAGTCATTCTCTTAAAATTCCTAATTAATATTTTCCATGATTTTCTTTCTTGATGAAGTAAGAATCAGATGTTTTTCTTTTGCCAGGAAAAGAAAGCTAAAAATATGACCTAAAGTTATTCTGTCTTTTCTTCTAAGGATGAAAACTATTTATAATTTACATTGCTTGCTGATTCCTATGTTTATAATGTAATTAATTCTTTTTTGGTTTGTTTTGGTTTTTTGCTTTTATGAAGGGGGGAGGGGCAGGGCAATTGGCATTAAGTGACTTGCCCAAGGTCTCAGGGCTAGTAAGTGTTAAGTGTCTAAGGCTAGATTTGAACTCAGGTCATTCTTATTCCAGGGCCGGTGTTCTATTCACTGGGCCACTTAGATGCCCCCTAATGTAATTAATTCTTAATTATTCAAGCTAGTGCAGGGAGATAGATAAATATAGATAAATACAGTGGGTAACCGGTGATAATTCTGTTTTGTGATGAGCTATTTTGGATCCAATATTAATGGATCCTCCTGTAACAGCTCTTCAGAAGGAATTAGAAAGTTCTAGTTTGTCACACACACAACTATACATGTATACATATGCTTTTGAATAAATCTATTTGAATAGAATGAGTAGACTCAGTAGTGAACTGACAACGTTTATAAAAGGATTTGTATACTTAATTTTTCATGCCCTACTCATAGTTTGGTGAAGAATAGTGATGTGCTCATTATTTTCCACATATTTAACATTCTTATTTGACTGTTTTGTATTATTTTAGGGCAGACATCTTTCCTACCTTTGGATCTAAACCTTATTCAACAAGACTCTCCTCTGCCAAAAATAAGAATTCTCACATAGTGGAACAGAGCTCCAATTCAGGTATTCAGAGCTATATTATCATGAGCAAATAGAATGTCTAATAGAAGCAAGAAACTTCCTCCTTAGAGGAGAAGGTGAAATTTTACACCAGTGGTGAAGCTGAGTATTTTTCATATCCAAGGTTTCTTTGAGCAGGCATTCTTCTGTATTAGAATTTTTTTGTGTAAAAGTACCTTGACAGTGAAGCATGGTATCCATCTCTAGATAGAGAAGGGCTGAACTTAGAGTATGTATTGAAGCATATTTCTTTCCTCCCTTTTCTCCTTTTCTTCCTTCTTTTTTTTTTTTGAAGGGGGGGAAAGTAGAGCAATTGGGGTTAAGTGACTTGCCTAAGGTCACACAGCTAGTTTTTGTGTTAAGTGTCTGAGGCTAGATTTAAACTCAGGTCCTCCTGACTCTGGTGCTTTATTCACTGCACCCCCTAGCTACCCCTCTTCCTTCTTTTCTACACATATTTGTAATAGTCTTTGTTTTTCCATGGATGGGGAAGGGAGAGAATTTGGAACTGAAATTTAAAAGAATTGAATTAATTTTTAAAGTTAACTAATAGATCTGTAACTAAGAAGTTTAATTTACACAAAATAACAGTGAAGTTTGCCTTAGACAACCGAGATAAAGAAGTATATATATACTGTACTCTTCCGTGGTGTTTCCTTTTTCTTCATGCATGTTTAGCTTTCAGAAGAACAGCTCGGGCATCGCTCCATGCTGTTTGGGGATTCTTTGTGGCAGCTGTACCTGACCCATTGCTTTTTTGCTTCCTGATACACAATGGAGCACTTTTTCTGTAGAAATAATATTATAAAAACTGATTGGTTTCAGCTAGATAGTGAATTGCACGATTGTGAAATTGCTTGGAAACTCAGTCGATAAGATCATTTACTTTAGAAAAATGAATTTCAGACTCACAGTGCCCTTGCCTCGATTTTATTGAATGGTTTCCTCTGAAGACTCCCTTCTCTTTCCTCCTCTGCGCCCACCATCATCTCCCACCATCTCTTCCTCTATCCAGTCTCTGTTGAAGACGTGGACGTTGTCATAAACCAGCCCTTCTGTGTGCACCTTTGAGCTCATCCTCCCCGTCTCCTCTGGCAGATTTGCCTCCACACTTGTCCCTACTGTCTCTTTCATCTGCAAGGCCCTCCTTTCAGTCACCTGAAACTGCTCTCTTCACAGCTCCTCACAGCCTCCTGACTTACATGTCTTATGGCTGCCCACTCCTCTGTCTTCACCTCTCTTTACCTGTTCACTTCAGGTGACATTCTCGATCATCTTCAGTCAGCTGAAGCTCCCACAACATTCCAGGCACCATGCCAATGCTGGGGCTACAGAAAGAAGTGAAAGACAGTCCCTGGCCTCGAGGAGCTGACAGTCTAATCGGGGAGACAGTAAGCAAACAGATACGTACAAACAGGCCATGATAAAAGAAAAGACGAAATAATGACCTGAGCCAAGGCACTGGAATTTAAAAGGTTTGGGGAAGGCGTCCTCTAGAATGTGGAGTTTTGGTTGGGACTTAAAGGAAGGCAGGAAGGCCAATAGTCAGAATAGAGGAGGGAGGCTGTTCCTCCGCCCACGGCTGTGCTTTCACGCTGGCTCTCCCCCACTCCTGGAATGCATTCACCTTCAACTGTAATCAGCTTTATCAAATCCCTGGTTTCCTTTTACACTCAGTTCAAGCCCCATCTTCTGTAGGGATACCCCCTCCCAGAGGTTCTTGTACTTACCTAGTGTGTTTTCAGGTTTTGTCCCTGTGTGGACATGTCCTCTTCCTCATTCAGATGTAGATGCCTTGAGAGCATGGGCTGTTCCAGTTTTAGTCTTAGAGCCCCAGCGTTTGCTCGAGTCCTGGCACATGTTAGGGGTGATTGATCATCAACAACTTGCTTCCAAACAAATGGGAACTGCAACGCTTTCAGTGGGGCTATGGAATTTCCATTTGGGGATTGTCTGAACTGTGTTAGAGGGTGAATTTGGTCTAATAAGTTCGTAAATTATTGTAAGGTTGTTACAGTTTTATGCATACCTTACTTTACTTAATAATTATATCCCTAATAAGTTATATAAACATTTGAATTCTATAAATTGAAGCTATTTAATTTGAATGCAGCATACAGCAGTGCTTCTTAAAGGAACTGCAATGCTCCAATAAACATTTATTGTCTTTCTCACTATGTGCAAGTTACTGTCCTGGGGCCAAAGTGGAAAGTAGCTCCATCCTTCAAGGAGTTTGTTTCCCTTCTGCAGGATGACCATCCATGTACACATATCAGTGTGTACCTGATTGTTGGAGATGGCAGTAACAACTAAGGAGATAAGGAAATGAAGGGGCAGATGAATAGAGACTTGAAGGAAGCTAAGAGGAAGAGGGGAGAAAGGGATGGGTTTCACGTAGAGAGGACAGTAAGCAAAGGCATGGGCGTACGAGTCAGAATATCGAACTTAGGAAATAGCAGATGGCCTCAGCCTTGGGTCATTCTTACCATCCACTACCTTCCCACCTACACACACACACACACACACACACACACACACGCAGCTGAAAGACGCTGGAGAAAATCATACAATCGTGACTGGATCTAATACAGATTTATGGTTACATTATCTCAACTGGGCCCTCATTGCATTAAGGCAATTTTTTTTACTCTTTCCTAATTAACTCATAGTCCCACTCTCCATAGGAGCACTTTAAAACCTTTTCTTCCTTTCTCAACCCTCCCCTGCCTTCTTTCCCTCCACCCCCACCCACCCACCCTTTTAGCTGAGAACTTTGCCTCATAGCTTACTGAAAAAATTGAAACCATTCACTGAGTGCCCTCTTTTCACATTACCAGATGTCTTCTGTCCCTCCATCTCATCTTTGATCCTTGTATCACCTGAAGAGGTAGTCCTTCTCCTTAGCAAGACAAGCCCTTTTGCCTGTACAAGGAATCCCATTCCATCCCATCTTCTCTTGCCCCCTCTATCATTCCCACTCTCTCACCTATCTTTAGTTTTTCCCTGTCTGCTACTTCCCTACTAACATGCCAACAAATATCTCCCTGGCTTTCAGATCCTAAAAAACCCTCACTTGATCCATCCATCCACCCATGCTAGCTCTCATTCCATATCTCTTTTCCCTTTTGTGCTTAAACTCCTTGAGAAGGCCATCTACAATAGGTGGTTCCACTTCCTCTCCTCATCATTCAACTGAAACTGCTCTCTCCAAAGTTACCAGTGGTCTTTTAATTGCCAGATCCTATGGCCTTTTCTCAATTCTCATTCTTCTTGACCTCTCTGTAGCTTTTGACACTTATCAGTCACACTTTTCTGGATACTCTCTTCTCTCTAGGTTTTCAGAACTCCACTCTCTCCTGGTTCTCCCCCTACTTGTCTGACTGTTCCTGAGTCTTCTTTACTGGATCTTCCTCTGGGTTGTACCTGCCAGCTAGGTACCAGATGTCCCAGAGGACTCTGTCCTGGGACTTCTCTTCTCCCTCTCTACTGTCTTACTTAGTGATCCCATCAGTTAACATGGGTTTGATGATCATCTTTTTGCTAATGATTCTCACACTATTTCTCTAGTCCTAACCTCTCTGTGACCTCCAATCTGGCATCACGAACTGCCTATTAGACATCTTATATAGGGTATCCTGTAGACATCATAAACTGGGACTTGTCAGAAATTAAACTCGTTATCTTTCTTACAGTTCACCCCCTCATAAACTTCACTCTTATTAGTCAAGGGCTCCTCCATCCTCCCAGTCACCATGTTCTCGACCAAGGTGTAATCCTTGACTCCTCACGCTGTCCCCCCTAACCCCCAGCACATATACCCATAGCCAGCATGTCTCCCAGTCCTGTCAGTTCTACTTTGATCACATGTATTGTATGTAACTCCTTTTCACCTTGGTTGCTGCCACCACTCTGGTACAGGTAGGTCCTCATTATCTTGCCCTGGGACCATTGCAGTAGCTTTCTGATTGGTCTCCCTGCCTGCAGATCTGACCATGTCACTCTCTACTCACTAGACTCCAGTGATTCCCTCCTACCTCCAGGATCAAACATACAGGCCTTTGTTGGACATTAAAAGTCTTTCATAACCTCCTCCCCTGCCTACCACCGTTCCAGTTTTCTTCCACCTTATACTACTCCATAATCCAGTGACTCGGGCCTCCTGACCATCCTCTCCCAACTCTGGACATTTTCAGTGACTGTCCCCCGTGACTGAATCATTACCCCTCCTCATCTCTCTCTCCTGTCTATCTCGGCTTCCTTCAGGCTTAAGCTACAATCCCGCCCTCTCTGGGAAACCTTTCTATATCTGTCTTCATTCTAGTCACGAGAATCTCGTGCCTTCACTCTTAACCATTTCCAGCTTATCTTGTGTGTAACTTGTTGTTCTGCAGTTGCTTGCATGCTGTCTCCCGTATTACACCTGTGAGCTCCTTGAGAGCAGGGCCTGCTTGATTTTTTAAACTGTTCTTTGTGTCCCCTGTGCTCAGCACAGTGCCTGGCATATAGTGAGTACTGGGTAAATGTTTCTTAAGTGCCTGAGACGATAGTGACCTGTAAGCTGGGGGGTGCTGTCCTCTCCATTCACTGGTGTAGCACTGACTCACGTTGTCCACTCTCTTGGTCCCACGGCGGTATCTGGCCGTCCTTTTACTCTGCTTCCATTGTCACTGTGTCCCACTCCAGGGCATCTGTTCGGAGCCTTCTGTCCCCTTCATGAGCTCTTTATGTAGCACATACTTCCCTTCAGCAGAACACCTGTTGTCGTACTTCACTGAGAAAATGGAGGCTGTCTCTGATGAGCCCCCTCTTCTCCTTCCTACATAGAAAATGTCCACGCACTCCTTTACTTCCTTATACTTGGTTCCGGTCTGTCAGGAAGAGGTGGCATTTTTCCTTGCAGGATCACCCACTCCACGTTTGCTCTTGACCTGTCTTTCCTCTGTCTTCCAGGACGTCCTCCTTCAATTCATCTCTTTTCATGCTCTGTTCTTCAATCTCTCACAATCCTCTGACTTCATCCTGTCTCCTCCATTCCTGAACCTTTGCTAACTCTAGCCATCCCTGCAAGCTGTTCTCTTTTTTTATTTCATTTATTTCTAACATTTTTTTTTAATTTTGAGTTTTAAATTGTCTTCCTTCCTCTCTCTCCTCCCTTCCTTCAGAAGGCGAACAATTTTATATCGTTTATACATGCACGATTGCGAAACATTTTCCTATTAGACATATTACAAAAGAAAACACAGACCAGAAAAACAAGGATCATAAAGAAAAAGAAAGCTTAAAAAGTGTGCTTCAGTCTGCATTCAGACTCCATCCTTTCTCTCTGTCAGCGGGCGGCAGCGGGTGGCAGACGGGCGGCATTGGGTGACAGCAGGCGGCAGCTCTTTCATCAGAAGTCCTTCAGCATTGTTCTGGATCCTTGTATTGCTGAGAATAAGCTATTACCTCTCCTTACTTTCTTTTTTTTGGGGGGGGGTTATTTTTTTTTAATTTTATTTTAGTTTGCATCATTCATTTCCACAAGATTTTGAGTTA
>CM053589.1:915138-949923 GCA_028646515.1 Pseudochirops corinnae | reverse complement strand
TTTCTTTTCCCCAAAGAAGGAATCTAGGGTTTGGTAGCTGTTCTTACTTTGCTTCTTATCCTTATTCTTACTCATGGTTGATCTGTCCGTGATTTTTTTTTTAAATCTCTGTGGGGCTCTGCTTCCAGAAGGGAAAGCTCTGTCCCAAATTGCTGGGGTCCTCCCGGCTGCTGTAGCTCTCAGGAAAGTGCTGGGACCCTTCCTACTTATTTCTGGCTTGCTGGATAATGAAGACTCCAAGACCGAGGCCCAAGACGGCGATCCGGATCCAGGCCGCTCAACACGAGAGCTCTTGGCCTGAGAACAATCGCTCAGTCCCCCTGCTGTCTGCAGGCCGCGGGCGGGAAGCTACAACGCGGAGGCGGGTGCAAAACCTCTGCCTTTCGCTTTTCCGCTCTGGAGGCCTTTCGGCCGGACTGCTCTTCCCTCCCAACTTCGCAAGCTCCACTGACCTAGTTATGAACGCTGCTCGCTGCTGCCGCTGATCAGCTCACCGCTCCTCTCGTCTGGCTGCCCCTGGGGCTCAGCAGCGGCTTCAGGCCAGGCTGGTTTCGGTTCGCAGTGCTGATATGGTTCCTCGTAGCCAAGCTGACTTTAGTGGGAAGTATCTTTGTGTGCGTTTTGGAGTTCTAGGATTGGTTTAGAGTCCTATTTTATGGGTATTTTGGGGTGGCTATGTGAGAGCTGCAATATGTTGCTGCTGCTACGCTGCCATCTTGGCTCCGCCCCCACCTCTCCTTACTTTTATGTTGAGGGACTGCATGGTACTATGCATGGTACTCTCTGTGGAATAGAGAGCAGGCCTCAGAGGCAGCCAGACCTGGGTTCTAGTCTCACACCTGATGCATTTTGGTGGTGTCACCCTGGGCAGATCACTAAGCTTCTAAGTGCTCTAAGGAACACTAAGACTAAACTGCAGTTAATGTGCCAAGCTTCATTGATAGAAGCAGTTTCCTCACCAGGAATACCAGTGAAATCGCAGGTCTGGTCCCCATCTCTTTCCCATTCCTTTCATACCAGATTCCTACGGAAAAACAAAAGAAACAAAACTGTGCTTGCCTCCAGTTGCTCAACTGCTGTTTCTGAACCCAATGAAATCTAGTTTCCTGCCTCGCCATTTCACTGAAACCATTCTTTTCAAGGTCCCCATCTGTCTTTAAAAAAAAACTTTTTTATTGATATATTTTGTTTTTACATTACCCAAATTTCCCCCGTATCCTTGCTCTTCGCTCTCCCAGAGAAGCATCCCATATAACAAAGAATTTTTTTAAAAAAGGAAGAAGAGGGGAGGAAATCTGCAAAGCAATCAGTATATTGCCAAAATCCGACAGTGTATGCAGTATTCAGCACCTGTGGACCTCCTCCTGCCCGACCTCTACACAGAAGTAAGAGGAGGTTTCTTAACGTCTCTCTTCTTTGGGACCAAGCTTGTTGTTTGTAGTTGTGGAACATGCATTTTCAGTTCTGTGCCAACCATCTCTAGTTTTTCAGTCTTTTCTCCATTCTCCTCTTTCTTGATCTCTCTGCAGTTTTTGACACCGCTGACCATGTCCTCCTTCGGGATATTCTCTTCTTCGGTGACAGTTTTCAGTGACACCTTTCCCTTCCTGGTTCTCCACCTGACCATTCCTCCTTGTATGTACATATCCACCCCTTACCTCTCTGGGGAACTCTCCAGTCTTGCAGCCACACTTGTTTGCTCTGCACTCCACACGGATGTCCCATAATTATCTTAAATCTAACATGTCTAAAAAAAAATGTGTCTTTCCCAGAAAGCCTCCCCTTCTTCTTAGCTTCCCTCTTTCTATTGAGAGTACCTCTTTCTTTCCAGTAACCTAGCTTCACAAGCTTAGAATCATGCTCAGTTCTCCCCGATCAGTCACTTGTCAAGTCATGTACCTGCACAGCATTTCCCATGTCTGTCTTCTCATACAGCCACCACCCTAGCTCAGTTCCTCCTCATCTGTCATCTGGATTATTGGAACAACCTCAGTTAAGTTTGTTCAATAAGCATTTATCTGTTGGCTGCTTTGAGTGAGGCTTTGTGTCATGTACAGCAGATACAAAGAAGAAAGCAAAGCAGTACTTGTCCAGCTGATAAACTGTGTACCTGATAAATATTGGGTTTTTTGCCAGGACTGTTGGGATTAAGTGACTTGCTCAAGATCACACGCTAGTGTTAAGTGTCTGAGGTCAGATTTGAACTCAGGTTCTCCTGACTCTAGGGCTGGTGCTCTATTCGCTGCGCCACCTGCGGCCCCACACATGATAAATACAAAGGAAAAAATATATATTTATATGTCTCTCTGTCTATATATATATGTGTGTGTACATGTGTGTATATATGCATATAAACATACATATACACACATTCACATATTCCTTTATATGTAGTAAATAACAGTAAACTAAAAAATAATTTTTTGAGAGAAGGAGAGCACTAATAACTAGGGCCTAGGTCTGGGGTAGGTGGCATTTTAGTGTGAGCAGAGGATGTGCTATGCTGCCATGAGCTGGCTGTGCTGCTCTGTTCTGGAAGCAGGGCGCATCATGGTGTGTGCAGTGTGCACACCCAAGGGTGCTGTGAAATTGGGCTGATAAAGTACAGTGGAGTCTGATTGCAAATGTGTGTTTACCCACAAAAGCAATAGGGAGCCACTGAAGTTATGGAGAAGGGGAGTGCTTGTATATATATGCTTGGCAGCTACATGGAGAACGGATTGGAAAAGGGAGAAGATGGGAAGGTACAAGACCAATTAAAATGGCAGTGGCCACGTGTGGAGCAAAGTCTTCCTAATAAGACGTGTCCGTGGGAATTGAGGGTAAATGGAGATAATGGAAAAAGGTGGAGCCCTCAAGAAAAACAAACTTATTTGGAAGAATGGTAGGTTTAGATTTAGGTGGTGGTATGGTAGTGCTTTTCTTTTTGGGCGTATTGAGTTTTAAATACCTGTGGCATTTCCGCTTAGGAGAGAGATTAGTGCTGGTTGTGTAGAGCCAAGCGGAGCAGTGGATTGAGCATTGGATTCGGAGTCAGAAATGCCTGAGCTGGAGTACTGTCTTCAACAGTTATTACCCTGAGCAAATCACTCAGCCGCTCTAGTCTTCATTTTCTTTATATGTAAAACAAAGGGATTGGATTCTTTTGTCCTTTGCCAACTCTAAATCTATGCTTCCGTGCTTCTTTGATCTTAAAGTCAACCACAGTGAAATGATCTTCCAAGACCTGGCATCGCTACAAGAGGGGAACCTAATATAATATAAAATTAATAATCATAATAATATAAAGAAGGAAAGAGAGCCTATGACAGAACTTTGAAAATCACCCGGAGTGAGTAGAGAAGACATTTATGATGATCCATCCAAAGAGACTAAGGAGAAGTGGTCACAATGTTAGGAATGGCCAAGAAAAAGCTCCTAGAAACTCAGGGAGGAGAAACTATCAGGAAAAGGCATAGAAGGAGGAGGGTGGAGGTGTTAGCATGTCAGAGGTCAAGTAGGATGTTAGGTTTAGTGATTAAAAGATGGTTGGTAACCCAGGAGAACAGTTTCGCTTGAGAAGAAGTTAAAAGCCTAATTTAAAAGTTTTGGGAAGTGAATGAGAAAGGAGGGGGAGGCAGTTAGATATAGATAGCTTTTTCTAGGGGTTTGACTGTGAAAGAGAAAAGGGATGTAGAAGATACTTAGTACTTGTTTCTGTATATATTAACTCTGTCTGGGGTATGTGGGGTGTTCAAGGAAGACTAGCCCCTCTGGTGTGAGGGCTTGCCAAGACCTTTTCAGGGCTGCTCAGTCACCTTTGTCATCCAACATCTAGCGCACAGCTCTGACCTGTGGTTCTGCAAAGCTGGAGTACACAGAGAGGCATACACAATAACACCATTGAGGCAGATGGGCTAAACCACGTTGAGGGTAATGGACAGGCCTCCGACCCGTCAGTGAGTTGGGGGGGTGTCTACCCCAGGCTTGCGAAGACATCTCTTGTTAGAATAGACAGATGAGAATGGTTTGTTCAGTGGCCACAAAAATCGCTAAAGCAGGTGCTGTGGAGTGCCTAGAGCTTGGTCAGGCATCAGAGACATCAGGTCACCCACTGCATGCCGGCTCGTTGCCAGTCTTCCTGACTTTTGTCTTGCCCCTGGTATTTGATGACTCTGGAAGAGAAAGTGAGGCTGCCGACTGTACAGTTCTACCTCACTTCATCCAGTTCACACATAAGTGAAGACGTCACCCTTTGATGTCATGGGTCCTCTTTGAAAACAAAGGACAGACAAGGACAAGAGCTCCTTAAAGATAGTGATTGTTTCATTTTCTGTTTCTTTATCCCCTAGTCTAGAACCTGTCTCTTGGTAGATACTTAATAAATTGCTTATGAATTGAATTGACAGCTTGGGGGGATAATAGGGTCAAATTAAGGTTTTTATAGATTGGGAGGGGAAGAAGCTATGGATAAGTTTATAGGTAGCAAAGATAGTGAGAAATTGAAGATTAAAGAGGATGTGACTGAAGGAGCAAGCTGCCAAGGAGGGGAGGAGGATGGAATCCAAGGAATGAGTATTTAAAAAGGGCCATCTGCTGAGACTGGAGAGATTCAGGGATGAAATGAAGAGGATTCGATGTGTAGAATAGAGTAGAAGAGGGAGCTTGCGGCAGGTGGCCTCTGTTTTCTCAGTAAGTTAGGAGTAAAGTCCTCTCCTTAGAATCAGGGTAGAGGAGGTAGTGTAGGTAGTTTCAAGAAAGAAGACCGGTTTTAAAATATCTGTTGAGGGGAGTCTCATAGTTAAGGAAGAGTAATATATATGCTAGGGGAAAAGAGATCAAGAATTTATTTGCTTGTGCAAATACTTGGGGATCATCTGCCTCCTTATTGAAATTCAGATTCAACTCCAGCACCTTTGCTTCATACCCAGGTTGTGAGGGATGACGTAGTGGAAGATTCCCTGCGTGTGCATTGGGCCCAGTGACAGAGTAATTCTGAGGCTCTGATTATCCAAGTGAGAGTCTTGGTTCATGAGGACTGGTGTCCAGAGCTATGGTATAGGACTATATTTGTATCATAGAAGGAATTTGGCAGGATTCTTGCTTTTCCTGGCTTGCAAGCACTTATTGGATTTAATTTTTTAAAATTAATTTATTTTTAGTTTTCAACATTCAGTTCCACAAGCTTTTGAGTTTTAAATTTTCTCCACCTGCCTCCACTACCCAAGATGCATGCAATCTGCAACAGGCTCTACATATGCATTCATATGAAGCATATTTGTAAAGAAGAATTAGAACCATTGGGAGGAACCACAAGAAAGAAAAAACAAAATAGAGAGAGAGAGAGAGAGAGAGAGAGAGAGAGCAGACAGTATTACTTCCATCTGCATTCAGACTCTGTAGTTCTTTCTCTGCATGTGGGTGGCATTTTCCATCATGAGCATTTTGGAGTTGTCTGAGAAGCTTGCATTGCTGCAAAGACATAAATCTGACAAAGGTAATCATCACACAGTGTGGCTGTCACTGTGTACAGGGTTCTCCTGTTTCTGCTCACCTCGCTCAGCATCCGTTCATGTGAGTCTTTCCAGCTTTTTCTGAAGTCTTCCTGCTCATCATTTCTTACAGCAGAATAGTATTCCATTGCATTCATATACAACAATTTGATCAGCCATTCCCCAATTGATGGGCATCCCCTCAATTTTCAATTCTTTGCCACCACAAAAAGAGCTGCTATCAATATTTTTGTACATGTTGAGTCCTTTTCCCATTTTAATAATTTCTTTGGGATACAGCCCTAGCAGTGGTATTGCTCGGTTGAAGGGTGTGCATATTTTTATAGCCCTTTGGGCATAGTTTCCATTGCTCTCCAAAATGGTTGGATCAGTTCACAGCTCCACTAACTATGCATTCATTAGTGTTCCCATTTTCCCACAACTTCTCCATCATTTATAATTTTCCTGTTTTGTCGTGTTAGCCAATCTGATAGGTGTGAGGTGGTACCTAAGAGTTGTTCTGATTTGCATTTCTGTAATCAATTGTGATTTGGAGCAAATGCTCATCCATTTCAACTGGCTTCTCAGTTTTGTTGGCATATAGTAGAACAAGATCATTTCCTTTTCTTCTTCTTCATTAGTTGTTAGTTCCTTTCCATTTTTGATGCCAGCAATTCAGTTTTCCCTTCTCTTTTTTTAATCACACTACCCAAGAGTTTATTTTATTCGTTCCCAACCTACCCACCGAAAAGAAAAAAAAACCAATTCCTTGTATTATTTGTCAGTGCATTTGGGGTTTATTACTTTCAGTTTTGTTCACCTGTGGTTTGATTTTCAGTATTTCCCTTTGGGTGTTAGCATTTTGTTGTTTTTCTAGCTTCTTAAAAAATTTATTTTCTTGCTTGTTGTGAAATTGTTTAGAGCTTTAAATTCCTCCTCAGGGCTGTTTAGACAGAATTGCAAATATTAATATGTCGTCTCATTGTTGTCATTTTCTCTGGTGAAACTTCTTTTCTTTCTGTGATTTCATCTTTAACCTACCAGTTCTTTAGGAATAAATTATTTAGTCTCTAATTAATTTTGAAACCTTTCTTCAGATGCCTGTTATTGAATATAATTGTGTTGGATTATGCTGAGTAAAGGATGTATTTAATATTTCTGTTTCTGCATTTATTTATAATGCTTTATGCCCTAGCACATGTTCCATTTTTTCCTGAAGTTGCCATACACACTTTATACATATAGATGTAGCTCTATAGATCTAGATCTCTGTCTGTATACATCTATATCGATACATCTATAGATATAGATGTAGATCTGAAGTCCCCCTGCCTTACCGTACGTAACCTGTTTGTTTCCCACCTCTCCTACCTTCCCAGACTCACTCCTCATCTACATCATGATCTTTTAATCTTTAATCCTCAGCCATTCAGGGCTGTCCCAGGCTGTGACCCGTGCATTAGCTATTGTCTCCTTTTCTCCATGCCAACGTGGAATGTCAGCACTTTGGGGAACCATTTCAGTTCTAAAACTGGCCTCTTCTCTTGAGTCCCTGGCCCTGGCCCCCCTCATAGTGCTGACCGTGCCCTGCCAGACTTCATCCTTGGATTGCTCCCGCTGGCTGCTGCTTTCACTTCCACACACGCGCTGCTGAACAGAGATGGAGAAAATTATGCAACTGTTCAGTCTGGGTCCACTCCGAACACATTTTGCCCTGCCTCAACTAGGCTCTCACTACTGCTTGGCAATCCTTATATCTCACCGTCCCCGCTTCTGCAGTTGTTCTTATAAACCTTTTCCTCTCTTCTCTAACCTCCCATGGCTCCCCCTTGCCCCTCTGTCAACTGAGAATCCTATATTTTACCAAAAAGCCCTGAGGCCATTTACTGTGAGCTCCTTCTTCTCTCCTCTTCCTTATCTATCACTGTCACACACAGGTGGCCCTTCTCCTTGCCAAGGCAAACTCCTCTACCTGCCCAGTCAATCTTTTTCTCTCCCGTCTCCAACAGAATTCCCCCTCTTTCATCCCCACTCTCTCACTTACCTTCACACTTTCCCTGTTTACTGACTTCTTTCTTACTGCCCACAAACATGTCCCTACTTCCCTCATTCTTAAAAAACCCTCCCTTAAGCCTTCCATCTCTGTCATCCTATATCTTTTCTCTCCTTTGGAGAACTCCATCTACAACAGGTGCCTCCAGGTCCTCTCATCTCACTCTGTTCTTAACTCTTTACAGTCTTACTTCTAGGCTCATCTTTCAACCAAAACTGCTCTTTGCAGAGTCACCAGCGATCTCCTAATTGCCAGATCCAAGTGACCTTTTCTCAGTCCTCGTTCTTCTTGACCTTTCTTCATCCTTTGGCTCTGTTGAGCACCCTCTTTTCCTTGATAAGCTCTTCTCCTTGGGTTTTCCGGAGGTGATTCTCTCCTCAGTCTTATGTCTGCTAACCGTGGATATCCATCCCCACTGCTCTGTCCTGGGCCGTTTACTCTCCTCCCTCTCCTTACTGCTTCACTTAGAGATCTCATCAGCCTCTGTGGAGAATTGCCATCTCTGTGCCAATGGCATCCTGCCCAGACCTCTCTGCTGCTCTCCAACTGCCTTTCAGACATCTTGAAGTGAATATCCAGGACACAGTAAGCTCATTATGTCCCAGACTGAGCTTGCTGTCCTTCCCCATAAGTCCTGCCCCGTTGCTGTCAAGGGGAGCAGCCTTTCTCCAGTACTTGGGTGTTATACCTCCTGTGTTCCCTGTGTGTCGTCAGGGCCTGTATTTGCACCTTTGCAGCGTTTCTCCTGTACTTACGCCTTCTCTCCTCTGGCACTGGCACTACCCTGGTTCAGTTCCTCATTACCTCTTACCTGGATCTCTCCATCTTCTAATCATTCTCCTATTTAGCTACCAAAGGGATTTTTCTGAAACAAGGATCCGGCCGCGTCTGGCCTCCCAAACCCCAGGAGTTTGAGCATAACATATAAAATCCTCTGTTTGGCATTCTGAGCCATTCGTGACCAGTCTCCTCTCCCCTTCCAGTCTCGATACCTTATTCCTTGCCACATTCACTGCAGTCCAGGGACGTTGGCCTCTTTTCAGTTCGATGAACAGGAGGCTCTGGCTCTCGGCTCCTGGAACTTTATCTGACTGTCCCTCACTCTTAGAACTCTCTTGCCTGGCTTCCCTGGCTGCCTTCACATTCTGCTTAAAGTCCCATCTTCTGCAGGAAGCTTTTCCTCGACTCTCGGTTTGGATGCCTTCCCTCCCTTAATCATTTCCTGGTTATCCCGTGTATTTGTTGTCTCGCCCATTACATCGTAAGCTCCTGGGAGGCAGATAAGATACTATCTTTGGCTTCTTCTTGTATTCCCAGTGGTTAATGCCCTCACTGAATCCATACCAACTGACGGACCAGTTACAGATCAGAGCGAAGTTCACGTTGGCTCGTCCCTCATTCCCCGCTTCCGTGTTTGTCTCTGCTTTTTCTCACCCTGCTTCATTATAAAAAATAATGAATTTCTCTATCCCCTCCTCCTTCCTCCTTTCTTTTATAGTGTATTCCTTTTTCCTCTCCCTTTTCTTTCCTCTCTAAAAACCATCAAAGTAAGGAACAATTTTAAAAAACCAAATTAAAAAAACCTAAAAAAACAAATTAAAAATCCCTAAGCCCTCTGTCTGTCTTATGATTCTCTCTGTGACTGTGGAAGGAATTGGGGATCTAAAGGGTCACTTGTTTCTTCTCCCTCTGTTATAATGTAAGCATTTCATCATTGTATAGTGAAATATTCTTCAAATGTTTTTACCTTTGTAGGATCCTCTTATTTCAGAATTTCTGTTCACCCCCATTTGGTCTTCTTATAATCCTCTGTTACATTAAGGTGTTTTTTTCCCCTGTAGGATTGCTTTCACTTTTGCAGGGTAAATACTTCTTGGTGATAAGCCTATAGCTATTTTGCCTTATCTTACTAAAAATCTCTTCTCTTTTATAATTGTAGCTGTGAAGTCTTACATGAATTCTGTCATTCCTCCGTGCTTTCATTCCTGGATGCTTGCAGTATTTTGTTTTAACCCATAAACTATGAACTTTGACTGTGATATTCCTGAGAATCTTCATTGAGATTTCTTTCAAGAGGACATCAGGAGCTTATAATTTCACTTTGCCATTTGTTTCTAATAAATCAGGGCAGTTTTCATTTATGCTTTACTAAAAAAAAATAGTATCAGTTTTTTTGTTTTCTTTTGTTTTTTAGAGAGTCCCTGAACATTTAGATTGTCTCTTCATTCCCTGTTTTCCAGGTCAGTTTACATTTTAGGGGTTTTTTAATTTGTTTTTTTATTTCAGTATCAGGGATGGGACTTGAACCCAGGTCTTCTTTCCTTTGTCTCCATCAAGCTGCACTCACTACCTCTGGATTCCAAGTCCACTGTGATTTCTGCTTCCTCAGTTGGCTACTCTTTTCATTGCTCTAGCTCTAACTTATAAAACCACACGTAATTTGTTTAAAGTGGAAGTTTGTTTGGCCTTCTATAAGTTTCTACCTGATGTAATATATATAAAGAGCTTACATTCTACTTAATATTACTGACTTAAGACTTAATCCTTAACTTACTACATAATAATATTAACTACTATTTTATAGTAGGTTGGATTTTGGTTTTTTGTGTTTTGTTTTTGGAGGGGCAGTTGGGGTTAAGTGACTTGCCCAAGGTCACACGGCTAGTAAGTGTTAAGTATCTGAAGCCGAATTTGAACTCAGGTCCTCCTGACTCCAGGGCTGGTACTCTGTTCGCTGCGCCACCTAGCTGCCCTATATAGTGTTTTTAAAGTCTACAAATATTACCTCATTTGATCCTCACAGCCTTGGAAGGCCAGTGCTCTAATTGTCCCCATTTTACAGCTGTGGAAACTGAGGCATACAGAGGTAAGTGACTTGCCCAGGATCACACTATTAAGTGTCAGAAAACAAGAAGAAACACTGGATTTGGAATGGAAATTTCGAACTGTATATAATATGACTGCAGTAGGAAGAGTCTGCCTTTTACTGAATTTCCTAATTTTATGCCAAAATGAATTTCAGGGTTTGGTAGGGGTTTTTAGTGTTCATTCCTGTCATAATTTTTATAATTAAAAAAATACGATGTATTTTAAGAGTTAAATATTTTTGAATTTGGTGTTTGCAAAATTAAATTCACAAATTTCTTGAAATTGTTTTTCGCCATATATGCCATTATGTTTTCTCGTGTATAATTATTGTTGAAATGACTGATTGATCAAAATCTTTAAAATGATTGTCATTGTGTCCTAGTTGTGGGGAAGGCTTGTTTAAAACATATTGGATTGCCCTTTACTCTGAATTTTATTGCGCAGGAATTACATCAAACGTGAGCATAATTGGGCAGCGCATGAACTATGGGTACGGTTGTGGAGACTTTGAAGATGACAGGCTGCAAGATGTTTCACCGAGTGTTCTTAAAATGCAAAATAAAGAGCAGCTGAAGCGTTATAAACATACGAAAGGTTTGTGAACTTCCCTAGAGACTTAGAAAAGTGGATTCTTAGATACCAGGGTTACCCCACAGAGTCCACAGACTCTTCAACTCATTTGACTGCTAAAACTGGTAGAAGGAAAAAATGAAGGAAGTTTTATGGGTGAATAAATACTTAAAGCCCGAAGCATTCAGCTCTTGTTAACGCCTTTATATTTAAAAACTTACAGAGTTTGTGTCCCTCTCCTCTATTGTAATCCAGCTTTCAGAAGGAGTTCTACTGCGTGTATTTGGGGCTGGGGGAGGGGAGTTTGCAAGAGTTACAGACATGAGAGGTGATACTTAGCATTTAAAATTGGCTCGTGTTCAGAGTTATAAGCAGCAAGGAACTGTTATGTAATCATATGATCCTACCATTTTAGAAGCTTGAAAACCTCAGCAAACGTAGCGAAAATAAGGTAAAATTTTGTGTTTGGAATGTAAGCAGATCTCTCTTCAACAGTCACATGTAAAGTAAAATTGGATCATGGTGAATATTTATGTGGAGTGCGCTCAGAACCAAAAGATCTATCATGTCATTTATTTCTGTGATAAATTAAGTCAGAAATGGAAGGAATGGGAGGAAAGAATTGGGGGAAATACTTAAGTTTCATGAAAGAATCTCAACCCATGGTATAGTATAGTAACTGTCCTGTTTAGTCATAATAGCAGCCAGTTGTCCTTAGCTTTTGTATAAAGTGAATTTTTTTTTACCGTATTTACTCATATATTTTCTCTGCTTGAGTATTTCTTCCCCATACTTTGAGTTTGAGAAGAAATTAAAAAAAAACCAAACCATTACCTTTTACTTGTATAATCTCTACACATACTTAGTGTTCTTTTTCTTCATTGAAATTCCAGTGAAGGAGCTGCTATTAAAAATGGGTTTTGCTTTTGATTAGACAAAAAAAAGGTTGAATTTGCAAAGCATCTGATTTCGCTGAATTCACTCCTTAGTAGCGGCTGCGTCTTTTCTCCCTTCTTGGTTTCCTGCTTGCCTCTCCTAGGTCCCTGTTTCGGAGACAGTTGACCTACCTATGGGTGGAAAGATGCAGGAAGTTCATTTGTAGATTAAAGGTGTTAAAATTCCAAACTTGGAAAGTAAAGAAAAGGAAATTATGATTGTAAATGTCAGCCTTCCATCACTTGCTGAGTCTTTTCCTCTCTGCTCTACTCAGGAAGACTTCACAGCATTCTTTAGCTTAGGAATGAAGAAGCACCAACGAAACCGTTCAGAGGCAGTGCCCACCTTGTCACCGCCTCCGATTTCACTGGCCTGCGCATTCAGCGGCACCTAGAAAAGTACCTGTATTTCCCTTTTCACAGCCTTGATCAGCTTCCTTTGAGCTGCTCATCCCTGTTTCCCACTGCCCCTGTAAATTCAGTATTCCACAGCAAGACGGAACCACCACCTAATGGTGGACAAGGGTGGCTCCAGACTGCTACGCAGTGCATATGAAAAACATAATCCATTTTTCGCCATTCTGCTTTCTGATGCGGTTTTCAGGAACGCATTGCAGCAAAAAGTGGGGATTGCCTGTAGATTTAGATTCCAGTTAACTTTGCTACTGATTGCTGTGTAACTGAGTGAGTCACTGTTTTTTAGTAAGAGGGGGGAGTATGGGCTTCATCCTTCTTTCCTCTTGATTAGCCCAGTCACCCCTCTCCCCTACATTTTTTTTCATGCCAGTGAAATCAAGTTAAAATTAATATAAAGGGCAGCTTTAAAAAGAATCCAAATATAGTAAGTTTAAGCATTTCTATATAGTTTTCTAGGCTCAACTGGTCCTCTCTCCTCTCTCGCTCCCAAAGCCTACCCTTTGACACCTGGAAACTTGGCCCCAGTTTGCTCTTTGTTTGCGATGATTGGGGGGATAAAATGAATGAAGGTTGCTGAGGGTAGGCAAGGCCCTAAATGTTCTTTTCCTTGAAGCCCATTGATAGAATGAAAATATTAGGGGAAAGGGGAGGAAATTGTGAGTAAATATGGCATGTTTATATGAAGTTTATTTGGACACTTTTTTTTCTTCGTACCCAGTGATTAATAGTTTAAGTTTCAGGTTGTGCAGCAAAGACTACAGTGCAAAGAATAAATATAAAAAAGGAGTATGACTAGCCTACTTATGTGAAAAAAATTACCAAAAACTCAACGGTTCATACCCTTGGGATGACTGTGATTTTTTTCCTTATTGTAAGTTGTTAGCTATTAATTGTAACAGCTTTGATGATCTGTGTGTATTTGCCAGGTTTTTAACCCCATTGTGCAGTTTGGGCCGAGTCTCCTTTTGCTACCAGGTCACGGGCACACTAAAAATGCAGACTAATTTTTGTACTGACCAAAGCCAAGAAACATACGGTAGATGGAACCTGATGTGATAAATTTGATTTTAAAGTCCAGAACCTGATAGAAACACTTTTCATATTCCGTGTTAGTTTTCCCGCATTAGCACAGATAACCTGGAGGGGAAGCCACTGCCAGTGAAAATTGCCTTCAGTCAGTTCATCAGTCGGGCTGGTTGGGGAGCAACGCGATCGTTTCAGTCAGAAGTGAGCAGACCGTTAGCCAGAGGCAGAGACAGTGTTTGTAACTTTCCCTTCCTGGTCTGCTTCAAACATTATAAAAACAGAGCATTTGTTCCTGAAGTGGAGACGATAGTCAGTATTAATGGCGCTTTCAAGGTTTGCAAAGCGCTTCATGGATTATCCCTGGATTGCGTTTGAATGTGTGAAAGGTCATATATAGTTAAAGGCTATCGTGTTATAAATAATGGAAGTGAAAAACAATTAGAAACATTTTATTCTCTTTTTAAACCTATTTTTTAGGATTTGCAGGGTCATCAGATTTACAGCAAATTTCCAATTTTGACTTCACTTCAACAAATGCCTTACCAGAAGACTCAGTAGTAGTTGTTGGAAAAGGTATGAAGATTTCAAAGTTATTTAGTCTTTTTGTAGTCTTTACATGGAGGAAAGCTTATCTGTTTCAAATAGAAAAGGAGTTTGGTCTAATTCAAGTGTTGATTCTGTAAAGATTTTGAAAAGTCGCTCAAATTGAAATTAATTAGACATGCTTCAGAGCTTATTTATATTCCTTAATAACTCAAAAATGAATTTGCATGAGTGATTTCTTTTTTCAGTAATAAGGTCTTGTGTAAGGGTATTAGTGAATGATTTAATATCTACAGCATATAATACCTTCCTTATCTCAAGGACCTTTAAATACTTTGTACTCTATTTAGTACTATTTTTTTTTAAACAAGATGTTTTATGAAAGCTAGAAATAGGATGGGAGCTCTTTGCTTATTCATGTTGGTTTGCACCTACATTTTAGACAAAAAAGAATTTAACTCCTATTATCACGTTAAAGAAAAGAAAATTTTAAATGTTTAAAGTTCTTTTAGCTTGCTTTATTTTTCCACTAGGGTGTTTTGGTTTTTTTCTTGGCTTTTTGGAGGGAGGAAGGCAGGGCAATTGGGGTTAAGTGACTTGCCTAAGGTCACGCTAACACACTGTTAGTGTCTGGGGCCGGATTTGAACTCAGGTCCCCCTGACTCCAGGGCCGGTGCTCTATTCACTGTGCCACCCAGCCACCCCCCCACTTAGGTTTTTTTTTAATTGAAATAAAAACTTTTAAAGTAATAAAACATTGACCATAAATAATTGTTACCGTTGCATTTGATGTCCCTCCCCTGCCTAGAATACTCTTTGGCGTCCCCCCACCCCTGTGGGATGGAGTTTAAACCTCTTCATCAACGTGCCCCAGTCACCTTTCTGCCATTGCAGCTCTCTTACGCCCGTGAGCTAATTTACTCCCAGTTTTCTGTACTCCCTCCCAACATGTCTTGCGGTTTTCTTTTGTTTTTTTCTGTTTGTGTCAGTGTTCCCTCGCCCCAGTAATGTCGATTTGTTTTTTCTGCCCAGCTCTTCTAAATTCTACCTGTCTTGAAAGATTTGCTCAACTTAGACTAGTCTAATCTGTAATCTCTTCTCTAAATTTGCACCACTTGTCTATGGCATTCATTTAATAGTAAGCATTTCTTGTCTTCTAGTATTTCTTATACTGTTGTATCATGCCATTGTTTAGCTTTTCCCGTATTTATTAAACTTCACAACTAAATTATAAGCATCTTGAAAGCGGTAGCTGTCTCTGTATTTCTCACAGTGTCTTGTGCACAGTCATTCAATGAATAGTTGTTGGTTGATTGATTTCAGGTGTTTTTGGAATCACCAGTTCAGTTCCAGTTACAAGCAACCAATCATTGATCCCTTCTGTGGAAAATGGGGATACATTCCCTATTAAACCAAGCATTGAGCCACCATCCGGGATTTATGGAAGAGCAGTCCAACAGAACAATCTGCCATATCTGGATGCTGAGAATGAAAAAGATGTAAGACTTTATCTTTAAGTCATCGTCTCTTACTGAATTTTGAAATGGTCTGATCTTAAATAGTAGATGGTTTTCCTTCTCATCAAATACTACCCTGTTTCTATAACCAACACATAGTAATATTCTAGGCCCAGTTTTTCCAAGAATGCACTAGAAGAGTAGCAGAGTAGTATCGTAGTAAAAACCAGTTACGTGGCATAAGAAATATGTAAATCCCAGTGACAGTTAATTTTATGCTTATTAGTACTTTCACAAGAAAGTTTATTTTAACTTCTATCACATGTAAATATCCAAATATTTAAACAAAAACCAAAGGAAAAACATAGGCAAACAGAAATGATTATAAATGGTTGCTTATGTAATTGTAGACTTCTCTTAAGCACTTGTTAAGGAAAAAAAATACCTAAATTGATTTTAACAAGGTAGTAAAAAAGATGTCTTGTGTATTTAACATGAATTTTTGTTGCTGCTGTTCTACTTTATGTATATATTATTCTCTTATTTCTACTTTCTTCATTCTGTATCACTTCATGTGAATTCCGTTTTTTAAAAAAATTGATATTCATTATTTCTTAGGGTATGATAATATTGCAATATAGTGTAATGGTAATGGGAATCTGAAGATCTTCCCTGCCCCTTAATAAGCCTGAACTTGAGGACCTTCCCTGATTTGAAACTATCCTCTACCCCCTAAGAGGCTGAATGTGGTCACGTGGAGCCTGTGGTGAGAAGAGTTTGCTGACGGGTGGAGCAGAGCCCCCAGGAGAAACAGGGAGGCTTGTTTTTCAGGAGGCACAGCTTTTGTCACTTTGTAGTCAAGTGGGTCAAGAGGGCTGTGATGCTCTCTGACCCTGGAGAAGGCTATATCTGCCTCTGAGGCCAGGTTTTGCTTTGGGGCTCGCTTTGGGAAGAGCTGTGTGATTTGGCCACATGAGGCTCTGGGCAGCCCTTGAGCCCCTGGCTTTGACAACGCAGACGTTGGTGCTTCTCGCTCTAGCGACTGACACTGCACATATGTGAAGGTCAGACGGCTGGAAGCCCTGTCTGTTGGTCCGCTGAGCTGTGTTGTTTTCTCTGCCTGTATTTTCGTCTGCTTATAACTTCTGTTTGGATTCTCTGAAGTTCAGGGTGCTGACTTTTTCCCCTGAAGTAGGTAAATGATACATGCTTGATCAAAGTAAGATTGTTAATCCTTTTTGAGTTGCTTTCCTTTAGAAAAGCAGATTAGGGATGGCTAGGTGGCAGTGAATGGAGCACTGGCGCTGAAGTCAGGAGGACCTGAGTTCAAATCCCGCCTCAGACACTTAACACTTACTAGCCCTGTGACCTTGTGCAAGTCACTTAACCCCAACTGCCCTGCCCCCCTCTTCCAAAAAGAAAGGCAGATCTAAGAACTTGGGCAAGCAGCTGTCCTGGGTGTGCTAGGGTACTTGCTGCTACATGTGGTCACATAAAATTAAATGTATCTCTGATCCCATTGATGTGGCTGTCCCTTCCAAGCAGGCGGATTATCTCTTGTGTTAATCCATTCATACTTTCTCGTGCTCTGAGATTTTTATCCATTACTTCAGTTCTGCTGTGTGAGAACTCAGCCTCTTGGTCTCTAAATTCTTCATGCATACGGGGGAACACACAGGCTGTCTACTGGTCATCGCTGTTATCCTACGACCAGCCTACCTCCTTTTCTAGCCATGAAATTTTGTGGTGATGTCCTTTATGCCACTTCTTCAGGTTAATTTCTTTGGTAAAGGGGACCCGTGGCAGTTTGCACAACCTCTCCATTACCGTTTAACTCTTTGGAGACTTGCAACCTTGTTATGGTGAAAAGATTATTAATCAGTTTAAAGGTCAGCTTTTTTTTGTCAGAGAAGAATTTAGGGTCGTTAAAAACAGTGTGGAATTTCTCAAGCGCATCAAGCCTCCTCTTCCCCACCTGCTCAGTTCTGGACTTGGCTCTCGTACCCTGGAGAGCACATTGTGTCTGTCCAAGGTAGGGGTCCTGACGACCAGTCCTGTGAGTTGTCCCTCTAACCACACGTCATGGTTCGGACAGTAGGCATTCTTCTTCCCTCGATCGTGAGGCGCTGCCAGGAGTTTACGGAAGAGTCTGAGTGCCAGGCTGGTGTCACATGTGCTTGGCTGCTCTATCTCCCTGCGTGGCACGGTGATTAAATGCTTACTCCTGAAGATAGTTTCTAGGTTTTTATGGGCAACCAGTTGTGGGTACTAATTTATCATGCTTAAACTTCCTTCAGAGATGCCTGTGCTCCATTCTTTTAGCCACTTCCCATGTTTCGATACCAACAGCGGAATTTCAGTAGGTCGAGGTAAATTTGTTTTAGTTGGCTCCTTGTTCTTTCTGGTCTTCATTCTCTCTGCTCTTCTATGATGCTTGCCCATGAAACATCTCGTCTTCTTTAATCTTAAAAAATGCTCGCTGGATCTTGACATCCCACCCCCCTTAGCTAGAATCCTGTATCTCTGCTCCTTTTCTCAGACAAACTTCTTGAAGACGCTCTCTTAGGGCTTCCACTTTCTCACCTCTCATCCTTTTCCAGATAGCTCCTGCAGTCAGATTTCCAACCTCATCAGTCAACTGAAGCAGCTCTTGTCCAAGTTAACAGTGATCTGCCAGTTCTGATGACTTCTCTTTATTCCTCAACCTTTTTGACTCCTCTGCTACGTTTGATGCTGTTGAGCACCCTCTCCTTCTGGAGTGTCTTCATTCTCCTCCCACCTGTCTGTCCCCGTCTCTTTTTTCTCTTGCTGATCCTCCTCTGTGTCACACCCAGTAACTGTGGGTCTGCCTCAAGACTTTGTTATAGGCCATCTTCTCTTTTCTCTGTGGCCTCACTTATCTTTTTTTATGGAGAATTCCCAGGAGCAGTCATGTAGCCCTAGTCCCTCCTGAGCACCAGTCCTGCATCACAGAGTTGCAATTGGATATTTCACAATGGATGTCTCATAGGTTTTATAAATTCATTATATCCCAAACAATTTATTATTATCCACCTTAAACTCATCCCTCTTATAAACTTCCTTTTTATTGATGGGGAAACCACCATTTTTCTATTCATTCAAATCTACAACCTTAGTATTAGCTTCAGTTCTTCACTCTTGCTCACTCAACATCTCCATTTATCTGCCAGATTTTGTCATTTCTGTGTCTACTACAACTTCTTATATACATCCCCTTCTCTTCACTTACACAGCCAGCATTCTAGTTCAGGCCTTGAACACCTCTTGCAGTGGGCCTCCTAATTGGTTGCTCTGCCCCAAGTCTTTCCCCACTCCAGTTCATCCTCTGCAAAGTCATCCAAGTACAAGTCTGATCACATCACCCTTCTACTCAGTAAACTCCAGTTGTTGCTATTATCTGTAAAATCAAAAGCAAATTTGTCTGCTATTTAAACCTCTTCAGAAGCTGGCCCCTTCCTACTTTTGTATTCCCTCACATTACTCCCTAATATAAACTTGATGGTCTGTTGGCAGTGTCGCACATAGAGAGAGTATCAGGAATCTCTTTGCCTTTTCATCATCTCTCTCTCATACCATCAATCTCTCCCTTCTCACACCCACCCTTTGCACTCACTCCCTAGTTTCCTTCAAGCTCTGAAAGCTGATTCCCTCGTCTGCTAGTGCCCTCCTTACGTTCGTTTGTGCATCTTCTGTATGTACTTATGGACTCCTCAGCGAGAACGGAAGCTCCCTGGAGGAAGGGGCTGTTTCACTTTTGTTTTGTGTCCCCAGCCCTCAGGAGAGTGTGGATTTGATGTTTTGTGGGTGTTGAATAAATGTTGATTGACTGGGCACCATAACTTCGAGTCCTTACTCTTCCCTAATTTAGTCCTGTTCTTTATCTCTGCTCTGCAAGTCAGTGGTCTTATTTTACACAGAAAGCTGGTGCAGAAATGACTCTTCCATCTGTTAAGATGGAATCATTTTCATTTTTATTTTTTTATTTTATGTTTACCATGTCTAATCTCTCTCGACTCACTTGCTAAAGAAAATATTCTTGGTGTATAGGAGCAAAATTCTTCGTAGTTCGTTGAACTATTTCTTATTTCTTATTCTTGAATTATATTGTCCCGTATGTTTCCATTCTTCTCCCATTTTATTGAAATCATTAAGTATTAAGGAACCTACTAGTTTAATTTGGAGCAGCTTATCCTCTGCTTCACCAGCCTTTGTAGAGTTGGTACATGAGCAGCAATTATCTTCGTGTTAGTCTTTTTGGCAAATGCTTACCATGAGTACTGCAAAACAAGATTGCCAAGAGCCCATTGCCTTTGGAAGTGCAATAAAACCAACTTTGGTCGCTCACTTCTAGAGTACCAACAGCTGAGTTTAATTTTCATAGATGACCTGAAAATGTGCACCTTAGTACCGTTGGCCTTTTTCTTTTTTTTGGCTACTCTGCCACCATCACTGCCAAAGTCAAGGACGTCCACAAAGGTTTGAGAGCCATTTTGTATGTTTTATTATGTTGTGGATTACTATATTGTATAGCGAACCTGCTGGTGATAAATCTCCATGTTTAGGGAAACCAATGTTTTGAAACAGTTGTAGGCCTGGGGTAGCTCCACACCCAAAGACTTTCTAGCCTAGGAGAATCTTCTGGAGTTTGCTCTCTGTTGTCGTTTGCTATCTGCTTTAAGGACCTGGGGTCACCAGTGTTACAGAATGATATATTAGATTGTAACTCTCAGTCCTCTGGAGCCTCTCCCAACTCAGGTTGGCTTCTAATTTTTTTTACCATTATAATTACTGTTCCTAGAAATGTTTTTTGCAGGCAAGTTTTATAACCACCTTTCAGCATTAACAATGCCCTTACACTATCAGTCTAGCAGAAGGACTGCTGAGTATCATAACTCTTTGCTTTATAATGCTGTATCACTGTTCAAAAAGCTGGAGACGTTTTACACTTCACTAGCCATGTAGCAGGTTATTTTTTCTACGTTTGAATGCCAACATGGAAATTTCCTCATTTTTTACCACAAACATGGCCATTCATTGTCTCTTGTGTAGAATAGTCTTTGTTACAGATGTGGAAGAGTATGTGTCTAGGATTAAAAAGAGTTTTTTTTAGCAATTATTTACTTATTTATCTTCAGATGTTTCAACTTTTAATGCAGATTAAAGCTTCTATTTCAAGATCTACTTATGACAAGATGAGACAGAAGAGAAAGGAAGAAAAAGAGATGAGTCATAAAGAACTTTTTGAAGTCAAAGATCATGAAAAAAAGGACCCTGATCCCAGAGAGCGCATGAAGTGTGCTGAAGCTGAGAGGATGGCGACGGAAAGTTAGTCCAGTTCCAGTTGGGGTCTGGGGCTGGGGATGGGGCTGGGGCTACACTTGTGGTGCGTTTGGCCCAATACCGTGCCAGCTGGCGGGATATGATATTCTCTGTTTGATCACAAAGTTACATCGCTCAGTACCAAAGAAATGTTGTCATTTGACACAGTAATCTTGGTAAATCAAATATTGAATCCCTGTAGTAAAAAGAAAAGGAATTGCTAGTTTGAATGTAAAACTTTTATTAAAAGTAATAGACTGTCTTCCTTTAAATTCCTCGCTTTTTTTTTCTTCTAGACTTGAGTATTTTTGCAGATGAGGTGGTCATATCAGGTTTATCTTTAGAAAGCATCGCCTTCAGCCCTTCTTCAAAAGGAGTGTCCTGTTTAAAAAGGTCACCGTCTTTACTTTTTTCAGAGTCAGGTAAGTGAATTGTTTGTAGTTTTTTTTAATGTTGTAAAGATATCGATTACAATAAGAAGACTCTTTTGTGCTGACGACAGTGGAAGAAGCGCTAGAAGTCAGAGGTCTTTGTTCTGGTCCTGATTCTGGGCAGCCTTGAATGAATGAACGAATCACCAGATGTCATCAGTCAGAATTGATTATGTTTCATTTGCAAACATACTAGATAATACATTTTTCTGACTTCAGTAGATTATGTAGCACTTTTTAAAAATCCGTTAAATGATTAGATTATTTCTAAATTCACTTGTAGTTTTAAAATTTTTTCATTTTTCTTCCTTCAAGATCCAGTTAAATTCTCTCTGTCAGCTCCCTTCAGTTCATCCCATCTGCATCTTGTTTGGTATAGTTGTTTTCGTGTTGTCTGTGCTGTGAGACTGTGAGCTCCTCCAGGACAGGGACTGCCCTTCGATTTTCTTTGTAGACCCAGGAATTATGACAGTACCTAGTAGGTGTTTAGACTTACTGTTTGACTAATCGGGCTGCTCTCATCACTCTGTTAGAGATGTGAGAGACCAGATCTCACTGTCCCATTTTATGGCTGAGACAGAGAGAGGGTGAGTACTTTGTGGTTCCTAGTAGAAGTCCTCATTGCAGAGCCAAGAGTATCATAGGCCTCTAGATGACCGTTATCAGTTTTGAATGCATTGGAAATGTGTATGAAGGAATGCTGTATGAGGAAAGCAGAACCAAAGGGCAGAATACCCAACTGCTGCGATGCTGTGAATAAAGATAACACTAGAATGCAGCAAGACTCAGGCTAAGTACTGCAGGAGGTTGTGACCACATCTAGCAGTTAAGTCACCTATTTCTTTCTGTTAATTAGTAAAGTACAAAAAATTGACAAGTATCATTCGTAATTACACTGTGAAACCTTTTTTCTTAACCATCTGGGAATGTGCCATGTTGAGGAACTTAGTAGATTTGTGTTGGGAAACGTCTTGAATCAAAACACTAATTTTTAAAAATGTAATAACTATTGGACAGGTTTGAAATTTAGAGGTAGCTTAGAATAAGAGTGATATGTAAGCTTAAGAAATGTGTGAAATTAAGAATAAAATAGTATATTATGTGTATTAAGATGGAGGAGCACATAAGAGCCTGTGCCTTCATGAGAGGTGTTTGCAAATGGCGATTCTGACCGATCTTAGATGTCACGTTACAGATAGAACTTGGAAGATGCAGACGGCTGCTGTGTGGTTTGTTTTCTTTAATAATGGGATGTAATCAGAGCAGAATTTTTTGCTATTTTAAGATTTGGGAATGGAAGTGTAAACGATACTATAATTAGTGGATGAGCTTATTAAGTTGAGTTCCCTATAGCTGCCAGTGGGTTTTGTTTAGACTTTGGCATGTAGTAACAGGCTAGGTTTTTTTTCCTCCCTTGAAAATATAGAAGGGACAAGATTTCTGGAATTGCCTGGATTTAGAATTAGTCAGAGTCAGTACACACTTGTGAAGCACCTCCCGTAGGCTGGCACTGTGTTAGGCACTGGGGTATAAAGGAAGGTGCTCCGAAGCAGCTCTGAGATGAAGCTCACCGTGCAGTTTGCCAACTTTTCTTAGCTGTGTGTGTTTTCTGTTCTTAAACCAGGATCAGTAAAAACTCTTTCTTTAGACATTTGTGATGATGACAGTAAGTAGAAGCTTGTATTTGCTACATAGTCATCTCGCGTCTCAAAGAAAGATTAAATTATGTTCATGTTGTTTCAGGGCAGCGGTTCTCAACCTGTGGGTTATGTTCAATTTAAATATATCCTGCATATCAGATATTTACATCACGATGCGTAACAGTAGCAAAATTACAGTTATGAAGTAGCAGTGGAAATAATGTTATGGTTGGGGGTCGCCACAACATGAAGAACTGTATTAAAGGGTCGCGGCATTAGGAAGGTGGAGAACCACTGTTTTAGGGTGAAGTATATTTTATTCTGTCTTCTAAAATTCTCCTTCAGTGCATCAGGATATTGTGGAAGCCATCCTGGGTTCTCTGTGAAAAGAACATATAAACTTTGGTAGTGGGTCTAAGCAAGAAGGAAAGGCTTTAGTTATAAGCCTCGTGATGGACACCATAGATGGTGGCTAAGATGACACCAGAGCATGGGCCATCAGGCAGGTCACATAATCTTAAGATTGCCTGCTGAGGGATAGTTTGCTTCAGTGAAGGTAATAACAATGAAGCTCACAGATCCTTGAAATTACAAAATAAAATTTGAATCTGATTTTTGTTCAACATTAGGATTCATACATGGTGACTCTCTAGTCAAATGTTTAATCATTTCTCATTCCAAATATACCAGATAATACATTTTTCTAACTCCACTAGGTTATCCTAATTTATGACTACAATAATCAGATTATAGATGCTTTTAAATTTTTTTTGTTTTCATGTATGTGTCCCTCCTGATTAACTAGACTACAAGCTGTTTCAGGCCTAGAACTTTCTTAGATCTCTTTATGTTCTCAGTAGGTTCCACCACACAAAGGACTTTAAGAAGTTATATGTTCTCAGTGAATGTTTGTTGTTGTCGAACACTCTTGGACTTAGATTATTTAAGTTGATAGACCATAAAGTCTAGAGACAAAATAGATGTTTAGGTTAATTTAATTATATACAGATATGTTGTTATCACTCAATTTTCAGTCATGCCCAACTCTTCATAACCCCAAGGGAAAGGGGGAGCAGAAATCCTGGAGTGGTTGAACATTTCCTTCTCCCTCATTTTACAGAAGGAGAAACTGAGACAGAGTTAAGTGACTTGCCCAGGGTCACACAACTACCAAGTGCCGGAGGCCAAATTTGAACTCAAGAAGATGAGTCTTTCTGACTCCATGCCTAATACTTTATCCACTACACCACCTCGTTATCCTGTAAAAAGATATCCAGAGACCTAAAGGAGACAGTGAATTATTAAAATGGATTATAAACTGGATGTGATCCAGCTTTCCAAATTTCCAAATTTCTTAATCTACTTATTTCCCAGTTGCCAAAATATTTCTTACAGGAAGAACTTTGTAGGTAGCTTCAAAGTTTTAAAGTGAAATCAATGAATGAATAAAGTGAAACCAAACTTTTGTGTAACATGACCAACACCTGAAAAAAATGACATATATAACAGCATCTTAAAAGTCTAATTATTTTCTAAATCGTTTTAGACATAAGAAATAAAGATTCAGATTATTTTTCTCCTAGAGAGTCAGCTAGATGGCACAGTGGGTAGAATGGCAGGCCTGAAGTCAGAACTGAGTTCAAATCAGACCTCAGGCATTTTCTAGCTTCATAGCCCTGGGCAAGTCACTTAAACTGTTTGCTCCAAAATGGTAATAATGATAGCGCCTCCCTCCCAGGGTTGTTGTGAGGATCCAGTGAGATCGTTGTGACATGCCTGACGTGGGACCTGACGTTCTGTGTCAATGTCAGCTCTCGTCCTCATCCTCACTTCATCATACAATTTTGTTCAGAAATGCTGTTAATAAAATTGACTGTCTGTGACTAAGAAAAAATAAAATTAGATGAAAATGTTTCCTTATTTACTGTTTCATGAACTTGGCCTTGATGGTCTGTGATGATTTATTGTGGCTTATTTACCTTCATAGGGGAAGTGTCTCCTGGGACTAGACCACAGTACAAAGAAAGAATCCCGTCTGTCACACATAGTCCAGAAGTCATGGATCCGTCTGAGCTGAGGCCTTTCTCCAAACCAGAAGTAGCTCTGACGGAAGCCCTAAAACTTCTGGCCGATGACGATTGGTAGGTTTACTGAGACCCCGGTTTCACAAATCCTGTGTGCTCCGAAGTTAATTTGCCATCCTTCGGCTTGGAACTTAGGACTTAAGAACCCAGGCAGCCGCAAGTCCAGTCAGCTTTTGGAGTAGCTGAAGCACGTTTAGGCAATTAACATGAGAATACTAAAGTCGTTGATGTGTTTGGAGAGCAGTGCTTTCAGCATTACAGGACACATGGGCTGTTTTTAACTGATTCGGGAGCCCAGTCCTTTAGAGCACAGCTTTTACGGAAAGACGGAAAGACGCATTCTGCCCCCAGAAGTGGAGATGGTCATAGATGGACAGAACAAGAGGGAGCAGTCACGTCGTTGCACACATAGCCGCTTATATGCATGAACACACGCGGCCACCCTGGCAAGTGGCCCTGGGAATGTCACAAGCCGCGAGCCTGGCTCATTGGATATAATGCTGGCCTTGCAGTCAATTAATTTCCAGTCCAGCCTTAGCTAATTACCAGATGTGTGACCTCGGGCAAGTCACTTAACTTCTGGCTGCCTCAGTTTCTTCATCTGTCAAATGGGGGTAATGAGAGTACCTATCTCTCCGGACTGTGATGAAGATTAAATGAGCTCATGGTTCTAAAGTGCTTTGCAAACCTTTAAGCGCTACCTAAAATGCTAGTAGCTGCTGCTGCTGTTGCTGTTACTAACTACCAGTTCTTGGTAGTAGGGAAGGTTTGCTCTTTGTTTTGGGATTGCACAAAATCTGAGAATGAGAATACCATCTGTGTGTGCAGACTGGGAACAGTTCTACAACTTCTAATCTTTTTTTTTAATAACTTTTTTTTGGTTTATTTTTTGTTTACAACATTCATTTCCACAAGATTTTGAGTTACAAATTTTCTCCCCGTCTTTCCCCTACCCACCACCCCAAAACAGTGATCCCACTGAATACCCCCTCCCCCAATTTGCTCTCTCCTATGTCCTCCCCCATACCCCCTCTGACTTTTTGGTAGGGCAAGATGGAGCTCCCTACCCCAGTGCCTGTATATCTTATTTCCCAGTTGCATGTAAAAAATAATAATAATAATAATTTTTTTAAACATTTGATTATAAAACTTTGAATTCCAGATTCTTTCCCTTCTTCCCTGATCATTCACCCTTACTGGGAAGATAAGCAATTCACTATAGGTTGTACATGTGTACTTACTCAGAATATTTCCATAGTGGATATATTGTGAAAGACTGACTATATTTCCCTCCATTCTATCCTGCCCCCCCCACTTGTTCTATTTTCTCCTTTGAACCTATCCCTTTTCAACAGTGCGTGCTTCTAACTACCCTTCCCCCAATCTGCCCTCCCTTCTATAATCCTCCCTCTTATCACTCCCCGCTACTCTCCTGTAGGGCAAGATACCCAAATGTGTGTGTATGCTATTCCCTGCTTAAGCCAAATTCAAGGAGAGTAAGGTGCAACTTCTAATCTTAAAGAATTTCCTGGAGCATTTAGAGATTAAGTGAATTGCTGTGGTTCACAGAGGAGGTCAGACTTGCAACCAGGCCTTCTTGACTCTTGAGTTTCACGCTCTGTCCTTTATACCACACTGCCCTTTAATATGTACAGGTTGTTCATATACTGGGTGGCTTTCCAGTTGAACAGAACCTCTTATGGAGGTTTGCCTTTTTTGATAAAACATGAGCAACATAAAACTAATGAGAAACCTCAAAAGACAAGTAAAAGATGTTAGTAGGGAAATGTGTGTTAGGAAAAGGTGGGCTAGACATATAGTGAAAGCAAGAGATCACAAGTTAATGGAGAATGGACTCCATGAAGACATATTCCAGTGTCTTGGTTGAACCTCCTATGGTAAATTTATAAGACATAGCCAAGAACCTGGAAGAGTGAGCACTGGCATAGACGGGTTGTAATTTGAATCAAAGAAATCACAAATCCATTGGTATATGTAGGTGTGAATTATTTTTGCTTAATCTTAAAAGAAGG
Organism: Pseudochirops corinnae; assembly: GCA_028646515.1. Lineage (NCBI taxonomy): Eukaryota > Metazoa > Chordata > Mammalia > Diprotodontia > Pseudocheiridae > Pseudochirops > Pseudochirops corinnae. Next base: position 923,055 of record CM053589.1, on the reverse strand, counting down.
TAATTTTTGCCAAACTATAATTTTTTAATTACGTTTAGGACCATCATCACTCAGCACCTACTTCCCCTTTTTTAGGGCTTACTTCATTCTATCCAGATTCTCATTCCTGTCATAGATGAATCTCCAGGTTACTCTCCCTTTTCCCAGATAAGTTTGGTATCTGGCTTGCCCCAGCCTCTACCTTCAGACCTCCCAGTCTCTTAATCTCTTCAGTTCCTATGGCCTCACACAGGTACATGGAGCAGTATGCTGGTAAATGTTTTAAAACTTTTTTATACGATACATTTTAAAATTTAATCTGCATTATTAACATGTAATCTCTTTTTTAAGTCTTGACAGTGAGCAAAGGAATAAATCAAACCTTCATTTGTATTGTATCATGAAGCTCTCTGGCTCTAGCACCCTCTAAGCACATCTGCCTCCACCGTCCACACCCCCCTTCCCCCCAGGCACCCACAGACACAAAACACACACACAACAGCAAGGTGGCACAGTAGGCAGAGTGTTGGACTCGGGGCCAGGGAGACCTCAGTTCCAGTCTGGTCTCAGACACTGCCCAGCCTCCATTTCCTCATCTGTAAAACAGGTGTAATAAAAGCATCTACCTACGTAAAGTGCTTCACACGCCTGAAAGTGCTTTGTGAGTGGGAGAGCTTTAAACCCTGAGAAAGAGAAAACCACCATTGTCATCAGAGGTGCTAGATGAGGACGTTCCCAGCTTTTCCTCCCCTCTGAGGACATCAGGAGAAATGCCCATGTGAGAGCTGTATGTCGTCAGTGGTAGTCAGTAAACGTTGAGGAAGCTCTTTCTGTGCCGGGCACTGTGCCAGGCACCAGGGACACAAAGAAAGACAAGGATTTCTTAGGCTTTTTTGCTCTCCTTTACCCCTGTTGATTATCTCTCATATGTCTTTGCTTTTCTTTCATTTTAATTAGCCCTTTGTCTCGTCTTTCAGCATCGCTCCTGTGGTGCCAAGGTGCTGAAGGAAACGAGCACAGGCCACTCGGGCATGTAATGCTTCACGTGTTGGCATTTTAAAATACGAGTACCGTGCTCCTGAGAAGGGCAGTTCATACAAAATCCTTATTCCTCCCATTATCTTATCCAATAAGACTGACCTCTGTTCACTTTTGTCTCTCTTTCCCTTCTCTTCCTTTCCTTTCCTAGTGCACCAGAAGGGGTACTTACGTATGGGAGAACAAGAATATAATTTCCCATTGCGGGGGGACGGGTGGGAATCAGCTTGTTTGTTCCCAACATTGTTTTATTACTAGCATTCAAATTTTAGGGCTGCTCTTCAATCACAAGAGGGAAATCAGGGGTGGCTAGGTGGCACGGTGAATAGAGCACCAGCCCTGGAGTCAGAAGGACCCAAGTTCAAATCTGGCCTCTTAACACAAAACTAGCCGTGTGACTTTGGGCGAGTCACTTAATCTCAATTGCCCTACCTCCTCCCCTCCAAAAAGCACCCCCCCAATTTTTTTAAATAAATAAATAAAAGGGAAACCCATTTAAGCCAACACTCATTTCGGATTCCCGATCTGATAGTAAACGACCTTTACAGGTGGAGCAAAGTATTCTTTTATTCTTGGACAGTATTTCACAGATACATTAGAGTCTCAGATCGAGTTCAGATTAAACATGCTTAATTAAATGCTTTTAACACTGGTTAATTTTTCCATAGGGAAAAAAAAATTGAAGGACTGAGTTTTATCCGATGTTTATCTGCTTTCCATTCTGAGGTCTTAACTGTAAAGCTGCATGAAACAAGTTTTGCTGTTGTTCAAGAGGTAATCCTAGAAACATGTTTCTGGATAGAGCATTAAAATGTGTGTTTAGCCTCTCATTGAAAATCAGTATATTTTAACAAGACTTAAGGAATGCAGCCTTTGGCTGTTTGGGTCATTTTCACGGATCAAATGAATAACAAAGCTTTGCATCTATCAAGTGTTTGCCATGTGCCAGGCACTCTGCCAAGCTTTAGGAAAACATATAAACAAGCCAGACAGTCTCTTCTGAAGAAAATGGTGCCGTAATAGGGAAAGACGGCACATTGGGGCAGTGCTGGCGAGGGAGGAGTGTTCATTCCATTCCTTTTTACAGAGCCAGAGTAGGAAGGGCAAAGGCAAGAACTGTATGTGCATTGCATGAAAGTGGCCGGGGAGGCGCAGGATGGAAATGGGTCTGGGCTAAATATGACTTGTGCTTTCCAATCAGAAGCCCGGGGCCACCGGGCAGGAGCTGCTGTGGGGACAGAGGCGCAGGAGCGTGTCATGGTGAATCTGGGTCTGCCCTGGACATGACAAGTTCTCACCAGTCAGAAGCCCATTTTCTAGGGCAGCATCCAGGAGTTCCGAAGCATGAACAAGAAAGTGAAGATACATCACTGTTAGTTTCTGAGATACAGGAATTTAATGCTGAAATTGGTTAATATTGGTAAAATAGGGTTTATATTTTTGTTGACTTGCCTTTTAAATTAGCAAGAATTGTACTTATTTAAGATTTTTAAAATTTTTAGGTGAAGAATTTACGCTCGGGAGTCTCTCGTGCCGCTGTGGTCTGCTTAGGTGATCTCTTCACTCATCTGAAAAAGAATATGGATCAAGAAATAGATAACACAGTAAAAGTTCTGTTGCATAAAGCCGGTGAATCAAACACATTTATAAGAGAAGATGTAGACAGAGCATTGAAGGCTATGGTTAATAACGTAACCCCAGCACGCGCAGTTAGTTCTCTGATAAATGGAGGACAAAGGTAATATTCGTAAAAACTTGAAATCAGTTCAGCTAAAATGGAATTTCGTACTGTCCAGACTATAGAGAAAGAAGGCAGGTTTGGGTATTCTTTACACAGAGATTTAGAAGGAACAAGTGGCGGCCTCATCATTTGCCCAGTGTCTGCTGTGCGCCAGACTCGGCTCAAGCCGGCCCTGGCCACAGACAGCTTTCTCCGCTCTTTGTGCCTCAGTAGCTAGTCCACGTTATTAATGCGCGCTTCCTCGTTTCACCCTGGACGGGCTGGGGTAGAAAGTTCAGAGCACTCTGTGTGTTATCCTGAGGGCTCGACCCTGGCACACAGTTAGTCTCATTGATCAGTTTTATTTTGCGGTTATTTCTTTCCAGCCATTTACACATTGCAGTAAGAAGATGTGCAGCCCAGCACTTGTCTGATGTGCTGGAGCAAATGGAACCAGAACGGATTTTGTCGGGAACAAAAGACCTGGCTGACCGGATCTTGCCAGCGGCTGCTAAGTTTGCACAGGACAGCTCCCAAGAAACGAGGTGCGCTCCTGCTTGTAGAATAAGTCTAATCTGTGTTGGCATGCATAGGAGACTGATTCAAAAGTAGGCCACAGAGGGTAGGGCCAGATGGACATCTCTCTGAAAGGAGTGGGGTGCCTCGGGACTGGTGCTGTACTGATCTTAACATTTCTATAAATGATGTGGAAGCAGTGCAGTGAATTCTCCAGATTTACAGATGACACTGCGCACTTCCGGGTAGTGAAATGCACGGTCACAGGGATGAACTTCAGGAAACGACACGAGGCTGTGTGAGTGGGCAGAAAAGTGGCAGATGAACTTCATTGTGGGCAAGTGTAAGGGAATGCATTTAGGGAAACATAATCCAGATTATACTCGTAGAGTGAAAGGCTTCAAGTGATCAGTTACAGTCCAAGCAAGGACTTGAGGGTCATTGAGCAATGTTCGTTGTAGACATAGGCCCAGTATGCTGCTGCAGTGAGAAGGCCATCGAGGTGCTAGATATTATCAGAAAGAACATGGGGGAGAATGTTACCTCACCAGTGTTCAGGGACCAGAATGTATTTGGAACTCTGTGTGCATTTTTAAATTCTCCCTCAAGAAAAATAAGACGCAAGTAAAGGAGGTCCCAAGAAGGGTACTGCTAGATTAAAGGGTTGCTATGTGGAGGTAGATTTCTGAAGATAGGATTTTTTGTCTAGAAAGATAAAGATTGAAAAAGAACATGATCAAAATCTGTAAAATCATAATTGACAGGTTGATTACAGAGACAGCCTTTAAAATATCAAAGGGGTGTATGTTAGACATAGAAGTACTATTTTACACAGCAGTGAGTCAGCCTTTGGAACTTATTCCTCCTAAAATGGTAAAGAGAGTGAGATTCAGGAAGGATTTGGATAAATCCGTGGATGATAGAAACATGCTGTATTGTTATGGGAAGCTAGGATTCTTTTGGGATACACCCTTAATCTTCCCTTAATGACAGTCATTAGATCTTACTTTTCATAGAATTTTTTCTTTATCTTTGTAATTTTGAAATTATTGCATAGTGAAAATTAAATATTCAGGATTGAATTTTTCATTTCATATGTCTTTTATCACCTGCCAGTAATGGCCTTTTGGGATTACAAGATCTTTCTGTTTTGTATCCTTAGAGTTGTCTCCAAAGAACCTTGTAACTGCTCAGGGGCTGGTCATCTGGGTTTTGAGTCATATTCTGGTTCTAGGGACATGGGACTTGAGGAATGATGTTTGTTTTCCCCCACATATTCCCATTTTCTTCATAACTACTTTGTGCTTAGGAAAGAGCATCTGTCTCCTTGGACGGATTTCTTTAGACTTTCTGAGACCTCCCCCCAAATTCTACAACCATATCTGGAAGTGGAGACAAAAGAGGAGACCTATTGGAACACGTATCAGGGCCAGCCCAGCACTTTGGCAGAAAAGGCAGCTCTCTACTTCATAGAAGTTAAGATTATGACTTAGTTTCAGGCCCTCAACCCCTGCCCCTTCCTGCTGTAAGCCTTTAATGGCATAATTAGAGCATTTGAAATTCACACTATGAGAGTCATTTCTTTAAAGTCTTATTTCTAGAAAATGGTTATCAAAATTCACATATTTTACCTTGGAGAAGAGAAGCACTTACATTATCAATATTTACATGGATCTAACACAGCTCCTTAACTGTCCCCCTGGAAAGCAGAGAACAGGTTCCTGAGAGAGAGGTAAACATAGGACAGGTTAAGTTTTCATTGAGGGTGGATTGAGAAAGAAAAAATTGTATTATAATCACTTAAGACGTCAAGCTCCAGATAGGCTCCAAGTGAGAAGCTCCAAGTAGGTGGTTGGCAGTCAGATTGCTGGGCATTTAAACAAATGCCAAGATAACACTTGACCTGCTTCACAGTTTTGCCGAAGGTCAGCCGGTGTTGGAAAGCAGGATTCCTATGGGTACTCACGGGATTGAGCAAAACAGTTGGCCATTCATCCAGAGCCAGCTGACCACAAAACATTAGCATATAGTGCTTTCTGATCTGTTTAAATTCATAACAGCAAGTAGGTTTTTGGGTTGAAATAAGAATAATTGCAGGTAGTAATTAATACAAACTCTTAAAGAAATGAAGTCTAAACGATATCACTGTTTCTTACATGTTTGCAGGTATTATGGTCGAAAGATGCTCTTCCTCATGATGTCCCATCCTAATTTTGACAAGATGCTTGAAAAATATGTCCCATGTAAAGATTTGCTTTACATTAAAGAATCTGTTAAAAACTTACGTCAAAAGGTATGTGAAGAAGATTGGGATTTAAAGAACAATTTAGAAATGGAAGATTTTTCACCTTTGGTGAAGAATTAAGAATAGAAATAATTACTTTCTATTTCTTCTTCAGTCACGTTAACTACTTAGGGTAAATAAATACTCCTTCGGCAGCAAAGCTCCTGAAATATAATTTTCCTTGTATAATCCAGTCTCTTTATTCTTATGCGATGGAGCTTTTCTAGATAATAGCTAGTCTCATAATGGTAGAATAGACGCCATCCTAATTTACTAAAAATATATTTAATTTAGTAATAACTTGGATTAGCATCATTGAGAATGTCTTTTCTGATGACCTTAGGAAACATGATAAGGAGGATGGGACCCGCACTAATTGATGAAAATTACGAAAAAAGAAAACATATGTTCCGGCTTAGGATAAACAGTAGGAACTTTCCAGAGGTGGAGTGCACTACCTTGGGTGGTAGTGGTTTTCCTGTCTTTGGAGATATTAAAGCAAAAGCTAGATGGCAATTTTTAGGGTCCGTTTTAGAAAGGAATTCTTTTTTGTCTATAGATTAAACTTAATAGCTTCTGGGGTCCATTATAACTCTGAGACTTTGTGACACTTAAAAACCCATGGTAGCCGGAGGATGGCGTAGGGAGATGGACTAGACCTGTGATTTTGTTGGTGTGGAGTACTCTCATGTGGGAAAACCACACGTTACCAAAGCCTCTCTACACCATCTCTGAAACCGTAGTCCCTGAGAGCTGCATAGAGCACTGAGAGGTTAAGGGTCACACAACCAGCGTGCATTAGAGGAGGGTCTTCCTGCCTCACAGCAGCTGTTCTGTTGACTTTACCACACTAATCCTAGAGTCACAGCATTTTAGAGCTGGAAATGGCTTACATGTTGTCTCCAGCCCCCATCCCCATTCTTTTATTTATGAAACTTGAAGATTCCAGTGTTTAGATCTCTACCCCATGCAAAACTCTGTTCCTTTTAATAAATGACGCATTTGTATTTATGGAATAATTCCGGCTATAATTATCAAGAAAAGCATGCCACATATATGTGTACACACATGTGTGTTTAATGTCATTTATCTGTATGACTTTGGGAGGGTCACTTAACCTCTAGACCTCAGTTTCCTCATCTGTAAAATGAGAAAGTTGGATTGTGACTTTAAAGTCCCCTTCTAACTCTAAACTGATGATTTAGGACTTAATTAATGAAACATATTGGTAGTTTAGAAATTACACACACAGAGTTTGTCTTTGAGAGAATCTTGTCACACTGTTTATTTTGTGGAGTTGCAAGGGTGAATGAAAATTAAATGTAGAGATAGGGTTTTTTCAGATTTCTTTGTTCTTGTCAGCTGCTATGGCTATGACTGTCAGGGACAAGATGTCTCAGAGGTCAACTTACTGGTGAACTACCAGTGGTTATTTAGAATCATAAACTGTTTACATCACAGACTCAGTAGTTTATTTCATATTAGCATACATTATAAAATAGTCATTTGCTGCTAGTAAATCCTGCGTGGATGTCCTGGTAGAGATACCTTAAAAGTATATATAGGGTAGATTGTTAAAACAGCGCTGTAATTCCTGCTATGAAAAACTGGTTATCTGTTTTTAATTTATAAATTACTAGTTCCATGACTTTAATTATCTCTTGTAACTCTTGGCTTTCTTTTTTTCACCCTCAGGGGTTAGGAGAGATCCCATTAGATACCCCATCAGCCAAAGGAAGACGTTCTTATGCCGGCAGTGTCGGAAGTACCAGGTCATCCTCTGTTTCTAGAGACGTTCTCGGTTCAGCTGAAAGGCAGGATCATTTAATATGTCATGCGATTCTATTAATTATTCTGTGGAAATAATTCCTTTGCCTTTCTTCTTGAACTGTTTTTCCCCAAAAGAACTGTAAAAATGGAACGGAATATCCAGAGTTTAAGTGCAACGCACAGCACGTGAAGCGCTAAGGCAGTTGCATGTTTACAGCATTCTTATTGTCCCCAAGTAGTTAAGCCTTGGGTAGATTTTTAAAACCAATCTACTGGTAAGACATTGGGTCGTCCTGTTTTTCCATAGCTTGAAGCCTAATGTAGTAAGTCTGAATTGGACCCTGAGCGGTTTTTTAACCTTTGACGAAGTGCTGTGTTCTTTTCGATAACTATAAAATGATATCGTGGAATATTGTGGAACAGACACCATGAAAAGACATGCTTGTGATGTATTCTATTGTCTTCACTATAGCACTGTTTTTATGGGACCACTAGAGAAAACGTTGTGTTCAAAAAGAATTTTTTTAATAATGTATCAAAAAATTAATACCCAACGATACTGCAGAAAAAAAGAATCGTTTTATGAATGTACCCTTTAAGTTCTACAAAT
>CM053589.1:900667-915038 GCA_028646515.1 Pseudochirops corinnae | reverse complement strand
TAATCACAAAATGTAACAGGCTCTCTACGTAGGAAATATAGCTAGAGCATTTATTTAGATACCAGAAAACTGAGTCCCAAAACCAGAAAGTCAAAGCCAACACAGTAGTTATGAAGTTGGCACATGTAGTTAATGTAGTAAAGACCCACATTCTCAAGCCTTCAAAACAGGACAGGCTACCTCAGGCAAAGATCCTCCTCTCCTCAGTCACGCAACTGCTCAGTGTCCAGGCAGCTTGCTCCCAGCAGCTCCAGCCCCTGCAGTTCCTGTCCCTGGCAGTCCTCAGCAGGAGTCCTTAGCAGAGATTCTGGCAGGCTCAAAGAAAAAGGAGTTCATGCCCCAACCGAAGCCGCTGCTGCTGCTTCCAGTCACCATGGCAAGGACGCTATCTTGGTTCTCGTTCTCTTGCTCCACCCCTTCCTGCTATGTCAGCAAGTTCAAGGGGCATGGAAGATCTTCAGATCCCAGTATCATTACACCCTTTTATGTTGTAGTGGTGACTCTGGACTCTTGATGGCCATACCAGCAGAAAGTACAAGATTAGACAGGTTAATCATAATAGCAAGGCTTCAAGTATATCTCTGGAAGCAGGTTAGACTTGATCTCCAAGAACCAATCTAATTAAGCACAGAGAAATCATCACTAGCAGGCTGACCACTTAGTGAATTCTTTGACCATTACTACCCATGAAACAAACACAAGTCCATCTTTCTGCTTCTGCAGTTTGCAGAATAGCAGAGGATTGCAAGGTTTTTAGGTCATCTACAGATATCACCTTAGCTGTTAATACCGTAAAATACAATAGCCTTCTCCAGTGACCAGCCGAGGATGTGCAAGAGGAACTTAACCTTAGCAATCCTGACATCATTGACGTAAATACAATCGAAGACAGAAGGAAATTACAGCCGATTGAAAAGACAACTTCTTGGAGGAATTTATGGAGTTTGTTGGTCAGAGGGAGCAAGGAACATTTAATGGGACATTTCTTCATCTAGTATTGAAATCCTTGTTACAAGTATTTACAGAACAAATACCACGAAAATAATTAAAGCGTCTGTACCAATTTCGAAGGAAAAAACAGGTAGAGGAATTTAGCAAAGAACTGTTTAAGACCCACAAGATAATCAATAAACAAATATTTATTAAGCCCCTACTCTGTGACAGGCGCTGTGTCCAGTGCTGGAAGAACTTACTTGATTCGAGGAAACACTAGGCATATATGTAAATAAATGTAAAATATATACAAAGTTGAAATATGCATCTATTTCTAACTGGAGAAGTGAAGAAATAGATTTACCATACTGAAAATACAAACATTACTTATTATCTTAACAACCCCTGAGAAAGGTGTTGGTATTATCCTAATTTTACAACTGAGGAAACTGAGGTAACCAGTTAAGTGACTTGCCTAGGGTCACACGGCTGGCAAGTATTTGAGGCTGGATTTGAATTTGGGTCTTCCTGGCTCCAGGCCCATTGCTCTATCCACTTCACTACCTAGCTGCCTCATAATGAAGGATATCAATAGTGGCTATAATTTGAACCAGAAGTTTAACCTATAAAAATCAGTTGTCATGAAGAGGTCTAAAAAATTACCTTCGTAAACGCTTCAGTCACTTTCTAAGCGAAGAGGTATATGGCAGGCAGGGGCAACAGTGGTTTAGAGTATCAATTCATGTGTAAAATCTCACAGGAAAGAATGATGGAAAAATGTGACGAGTATTTCTCAGAAAGAAGTAATGCGATGTAAAGTCAGCGTCAAGAAACCCTGGCGAGAGACCCGACTGAGCAGAATCATCCAGAAATCTTGCAAGAACGAACTGGTTAAAGGACACCAAACAGCACCGAGTTGGAAAAGATCTTTAAAGGATTTTGTACCAAATTCTTGTTATCAGAGACAATGGAACCACGACATTTGTATTCTTAAAACATCACCATCCTAGATGGACTTAGTGAGGAGGGAGAAGTAACCCCGGAAAGGACAGAGCTTAGGCCAGCAGCAGGTCTAGACTAGGGTATATTGAGGAGCTACATCGAAGAGGCAAAACAATTGTGAGAGCATTGCAGATCAATTCAAAAGTTATCTGAAGGGACGGCTAGGTGGCGCAGTGAATAGAGTGCCACCGGCCCTTGAGTCAGGAGGACCTGAGTTCAAATCCAGCCTCAGACCCTTAACACTGTGTGACCTTGGGCAAGTCACTTAACCCCAGTTGCCCTGCCCTCCCTCCAAAAAGCAAAAAAAATTTAAAAAGTTATCTGAAGGAGGGGAAGAGATACCAAAGATATGGTAAAAATCTTGACTTCATCACTACCCAAAAAATGGCAGTCCTGACAATATGGATAACTAGTAACTACCTTTTTCTAGCTATATAAAAATTTTCATGAGAACACTCATTCGATAACCATTTCTGGCGTGTACCAGGCACTGTGCCAAGTAAACACTGACTGGGGTCACCAAGAAGGGCAAAAGATAATCCCTGCCCTCAGGGAGCTCACAGTCTGGAGACAGCCTGCAGACAGCTGTGTAAACACAGGCTGTATACAGGGTAAATAGGAAATCACCAACAGGAGGGAACTAGAATTAAGAAGGAAGGGTTAGGAAAAGTCTCTCGGAGGTGGGATTCCAGCCTGGGACTTGAAGGAAGCTGTAGGTAGAGATAAAGAGGAATAAAATTCCAGGCATGGGGGACAGCCAGCAGAAGTGCCAGGAGGTGGGAAAAGGAGTGTCTTGTTCAAGAAATAGCAAGGAGACCAGTGTCTCTGGGACAAATGCTGTTGGGGGCAGGGGGGTGTTAAGAGGACTGGAAATGTAGAGGAGGACTAAGTTATGAAGGGCTTTGCATGCCAGAGGATTCTGTATTTGATCTTGGAGGTGATAGAAAGCCACTGTAGTTTATTAAGGGATATGGGGGGTGACATGGCAGGATATAGGACCCATGCTTTAGGAAAAGCACTTTGGTGGTAGAATGGAGCGTGGGCCAGAGTGGCGAGAGCCTTGTGGCCCCAGACCAAGGAGCAGGTCGTGGTCCAAGAGTGAAGAGTACTGAGGAGGTGAAGATGACACCAGGTTGTCAGCCTGGGGGAATGGGAGGGAGTGGTATCCTTAACAGTAATAAAGAAGTTTGAAACTGGGGAGAATTTGGGCAGAAAGATGGTGAGTTTTTTGCCTTTTGGGGTTTAAGATGTCTGCTAGACGTTCTGTGAAAGATGTCTAATAGGCAGTTGGAGATGTGAGACCAAATGAACAGAAAGGGCTAAATCAATTGATTGGAGAATCATGAACATGGAGATAATAATTGAAGGAGTGGTCAGATAGGTAGGTGGACATCCAAGAGAGAGAAGTCTCCCAAAACTAGAGAGAAGAATGTATCAAGGAGAAAAAATGATCAACAGCCTCAGAAGCTGCAGAAATGGGAAAAAGAATGAGAATTGAGAAGAGACCAGGGTATTGCATAAATAATAAGAAATCATTGGTAACTTGGTAGAGAGCCGTTTCAAGACACACGTACACACACACACAGACGCACACACACACACACACACCCATACCCATATACTTTGTTCTTCCTAAGTGGATGGTTCAGCTGGACTCGTTCACGTGGTTCTGGCGCCAATGGAGGAGGCTCTGTGCTTCTCTTGGATGTTGTACACTTTAGTGCAGCATAATTCATTAATAGGAGCATCTGGAGAATTTCGTTGTGTGCAGCAGGGTTTCTTAATCCCGGGTGCAAGAGGCCCATGGATAGATCTCAAGCGGTTCAGGAAATTGGATGAGAAAAAAATATATCTTTATTTTCACTAATATCTAATTGAAATTTAACATTTCCTTCCATTCTTAAACACATTATTCTGCAAAGAAGCCGTAGATTTCATCAAACTGCCATCCATCATCCAGAGAAGTCTGTGGGGACTCATTTAGTATCACTTCTTTTTGGATTCTACCCGAAAGACCTCATTGACAAAAAGAAAGGCTCCAGATACCCCCCAAATACTTATAGCAGCACTTTTGTGATGTTGAAGAACTGGAAACAAAGTAGATATACGTTGATTTGGGAAGAGATCAGTAATCTGTTGTACCCGAATTCCACAGCGGTATGTGGAGTATTGTCTGAAAAGACAGAAAAATGTGATGATACTGAGAGTCACGGGATGGCTTATGTGAATTGATACTGAGTGAGGTAAGCAGAGCCGAGGAGACGATATAAGTGTGAATCTAAGGAAACAAACTGCCGTGAAGTGATGGACAGTGAACATTGTCCAGTTACACAGAAGAGGCGCAGAGAGATACCTCACTCTGCTCCTTTGCAGAAGTGAGGGTCCGCGTGTGGGGAACGCTGCATGGAATGTCAGATTGCTTCAATGTATTGATCGGTTTTAATGAAATGTTTTCTCTTATTTTTTCTTTAAAAAACTCTTTGTTCTAGTGGATGGCTGTAGGTAGGAGGAAGAAGAGGAATACAGACAAACTTAGTTAATGTCAAACAGAATATTGAAAGTCATTTTCAGAAATCCCTTCTCTTGGGAAATCACCGTGTATTTAGCTGTGCTTACACAGGTATAGTCATCCTAAAGGGAACTTAGAGGTAACTGCTTTGGCAGCTGTGATGGTCATTGCTACCAGGTAGCTCCAAATGAAAAACTTTGTTTTGCCAAAGTCAGCAGTGCCGGTAAGATCATTTTTCAGGATTAATTATTCCCATCTAGTCTCAGTATAGAGAACAGCGTACTGCTAAAAAGCTTTGGCCATAGTAGATTACACCGTTGGTGAAAAGGATTCCTCATTTAATATCTTCCTGGCCTCTTTTGGGGGGCGGAAGGGGAATTCTAGCTTCCATCATTTAAAAGGATTTACGAGCTCTAATAAACTAAAGAAACTTCTTCCCCAAGACGAAGGGAACAAACAAAATTTTGAGCATGCTGAGAATATAATTTTTTATAATATGCATGTATTCCTGTAGGTGACTTTTAGGAAATTAAGTATGCTAAATTTGCTTCTCCTCTTTCCCATTAGGGAGATTATAGACATACGTGAAATAAGAAAAACCGCTCCCCGAAGTTCTTTGGAAAGTGCTGAATATATTAAGGTTATAACAGGTTTATTAAATGCAAAAGACTTCCGAGACCGAATTAATGGGATCAAACAGCTTTTATCAGACACTGAAAACAATCAAGAGCTTGTCGTCGGAAACATTGTAAAGGTAACAGTGCGTGAAGTGTGTGTGCAGATAGATAAGTGTGTGCAGCAGATAAGCCTCCCTCTCAGTGTAGGTGAATAAATACATCGAGAATATGTAACTTAATGATTTTATTACATTTAATTTTGTTTTGAGACCATGAAAAATTAAGAGCTAATGGGAAGAATAAGACTTAGAAAGTAAGCCTAATTTAGAAGATTGAAATGAATATAAAATGTCTGTAGTAAAAATAGTAATATGTGGAGAGGTCTAATTTGCCCAGAAAAAGGAAACTCTTTCTATGTGGCTTTAATATTAATTTGTAACTGAACTTATTTCAGTGATACATGAATTTAAATGATCTAGTCATGTGACATTGTTAGGATATTAGCAAATCTATGTTTTAGATAAAAGTTTGTGACACCCGAATGAAAACATTACTTATTCTTTCAGTTGAAATCAATTTGATTCATCTTATTTTAAATTAATATAATTAATTAATTTAATATTTAAGTCAGTGCATGATCTTATCGACGTGGGTAGTACTCCCTCCAATAGGGTAGACCTTACCTGCTAAGAATAGGTGTCTTGTCCTGTTTTATGACTAGAATTATGAGGTTTTTTTTTTAATCACCTTTTTGGAGGGAGGAAGGCAGGGCAGTTGGGGTTAAGTGACTTGCCCAAGATCACACAGCTAGTAAGTGTTAAGTATCTAAGGCTGGATTTGAATTCATGTCCTCCTGACTCCAGAGCCAATGCTCTATTCACTGTGCCACCTAGCCGCCCCCTAGAATTATGATTTTAATGGAATTATAATACTGGAATAAAGAGTGACTTATAAAACTTTTTTTTTTTTGCATAAAGGGCTCAAAAAGACAGCCTTTGAATGCAGATCTTTGATATCCATACAGTTGATTAATAGTTTTATCACCTGTGTCATGGGCAGCTAGGTGGTACAGTGGATAGAGTGCCAGACCTGGAGTCAGGAAGACCAGAGTTCAAATTTGTCCTCAGACATTTATTTATTAGCTATGTGACCCTGGGCAAGTCACTTAACCCTGTTTGCTCTCAGTTCCTCATCTGTAAAATGAGCTGGAGAAGGAAACGGGGAACTACTCTAGTATATTTTGGCAAGAAGACCCAAATGAGGTCACAAAGAGTTGAACACAATTGAAATAACCCAACAAACTTGGTACTTGGAGGTGTGCAGAACACTTCACAGGTACTGGCCTTGTGAGACGCCGCTGACGTGGCTGAGCAGCAGCGACGGACCCGGGTCTAGTGTAAGTGTTGTAGAGTTCTGGCATCAGTGATGGGAAACATGTGCTTCCTGGCTCATTCAGGACCACTAACTCGTCTCTCCTCAGATCTGTGATGCTTTTAAATCTCGGCTACATGACTCAAACAGCAAAGTGAATCTCATAGCTCTGGAAACGATGCACAAGATGATTCCTTTGCTCAGAGACAACTTAGCGCCTGTAATCAACATGCTTATCCCAGCAATAGTGGATAATAACCTCAATTCCAAGAACCCGGGAATTTATGCTGCTGCCACAAGTGTCATTCAGGCTCTGAGTCAGCATATTGGTAAGAAACTTTTCCCTTAAAACTAAAAGAGAGCTTACGTTTACACTTCAGAAAATGTTCCAACTCTTTTATTTTTCAATTTCTTTAAGCACATTAACCTAGTAAAGAAGTTTATTTACATGGTTTTGTCATTGTGAAAACTTTTCTAATACATCTGCTTTCTAGGAATAAATGTTTTTCTGCTCCTTGATGAAAAATTGATATTTCATAACTGTATTCAATTTCTCTTTTATCCGCTTTAATTTAGACAATTACCTACTGCTGCAGCCTTTCTGTACAAAAGCGCAGTTTTTAAACGGAAAAGCAAAGCAGGATATGACTGAAAAGCTTGCTGGTAAATATGTTGAATTTTCTGATAGGAATTTTTAGCTGTTTACAAATGGGGAATCAGTATTAATAAACCTGCTGATTCGGTATCACTTTGCCTGAAACGTAAAGCGCGCCATACTGTGTACCCCACCTCGACTCTTCAGAACTTTACAAGAGCACTTTTTGATGTTTTCCTTCTCCCTAATAAGGCTTTTTTTAAAAAAAGGGATATCTTAAAAGAAGGCCTTATGGAGCCCCTAAAAACAGAAGTTATCTGTAAGACAGAGAGTATGTCGTTGTGACCTGTAATTGAGAACAGAACTTCATTTCTTTGTAACGGAATCCAGTTTTCATTGGGAAAGGAAGATTTCAGAGTGAAGTTAGGATTTGGCTCCTTCATTCCTGTTCTTCTGGAAGTAATTCATCATGCCGCATGTTGTGGTGTATTTCTTCTGTTACAGAGTTTAAAGGAGTTACGCTCAGTGTTTTATTTTCATTCTTTAGTAAATTTTGGTGACACCTTTCTGTGCCTGTTTTATACCAGAATGAGTTGTATTTTAGATGTTTTGGATTCAAAGGAATGACAACAGACATTTACTGATATGCCATGTTGCCTTTCAGATCTTGTTATGGATCTCTATCAAAGGAGACCTCATGCTATAGAACAGAAGGTGTTGGCTGTCCTCTGGCACCTCTTGGGCAACATGACAAACAGTGGCTCACTACCTGGAGCTGGAGGGAACATCCGAATGGCCACGGCTAAGTTATCAAAAGCACTTTTTGCACAAATGGGTCAAAGTCTACTAAACCAGGCTGCGTCTCAGCCACCACAGATTAAAAAGAGTTTAGAAGAATTGCTTGAAATGACAACTTAAAATTAATTATGTACGTTACTCCGTTTATGTGTAATGCAGTAAGATAGGCTGAAAATACCTGTTTACATGAAGACAGATGGAGCCTTTTTAAAAGTTAAATTGTCGCAATACTTATGCTTTTCATTTAGGAAACTCTCTAGAATGGCAGCTCTTGACAACTTGTAAAGCACACCTCTGTCTCATACTAGCACCATCGCTCATGGTCAAACCTCTAACTCCCATGAAACAATCAGTGTGACACTCACAGATTCTATCTGAGAACACGTGGAATGAATCCTTCTTTGACATCTCTAAGGAAAGTCCTGCTCACTTGCACTCTTCTGTAGAAAACTGCAGTATGTTGCCCTGTTGTACAATTAGATTTGTAATTAAAAATATACTTTTTATTATATAATCATGTTCTGATATATCTTATTACTTAGCCTTATTTTACAAAAGTGGAAAAAAAGTCACTGAAATATATGTACCACAAAGTGGGATTTGTTTGCTCCTTGTAAAAAAACATGTATTTCTTAAGTCAGGCCACCAGTATGATTGTGCAGTATTAGCTTGCTGTCACTGATCTGTTGATGTAATATATTTGCTTAACTATTGGGCATTATCATCTATGTAACTGTAAGATTTAAATAACTTATAATAAAGCATGATGACAGATTTTTAGGAAACAGATTTTCAAATATTTTAAGGTACACGTTTATTAAGAAAACGTGTTGAATACAACTTCCATATTTTTGTGTGAAAACACTAAATTTCCTGTCTGCCCAATATTTATGAAGGTATTATATCTCCGCCCAGTTGTATAATCTTCAGCATTAGTGCCAGGTCTTCTCTAGATTTTCTCAAGGTTATCCAGCTACAAGTACTGTACTACACTCTAAAAGGCAAAGGAATGTTATAAAATAAAGGGATTTATTTCTGTAGATGTGTGAGGTGTTGTTTTTCCCCCCCAAAAAAATGGAAAAATAATCAAATACTTGTCTTGAGGTTCATTAACTTTTTTTTTTTTTGGTTTCTGATGTGGAAAGTAATGAGCAGACACTTTCGAGTCCCCAAAACATTGAGGCCTGAAAAAGTGTACAGACAGATAAACTTAATACTGCCCTTGTGGTAGCAGAAAACTATTAATACTGTAAGACTAGGGTTATAGCAAAACCAGATACGCTGTCTGAAGAAGACTGGGTGCCCTGGCATCCAGAATGAGGCTCTTTTGCTCAAGCCCCAACCCTCAATGTACCTTTCTCTGGAGACGCC
Source organism: Pseudochirops corinnae (assembly GCA_028646515.1). Classification (NCBI taxonomy): domain Eukaryota; kingdom Metazoa; phylum Chordata; class Mammalia; order Diprotodontia; family Pseudocheiridae; genus Pseudochirops; species Pseudochirops corinnae. The sequence goes on along the minus strand of CM053589.1, from coordinate 905,842 downwards.
ACTCTAGATTGGTTCTAGATTGGTTCACCTCTCTAGCCGAGTGGCTGGTTTTTGTTGTTCCAGAAGGGATGGCAGCACCTGCTTAACCTTTTATAACACAGTACTTGACATACTTCTTGTTGAGGGTGAGCCTTTGCTTTGTAGCTTATCTGGTAAGTCAGTTCTCGCCAATCAAATCAGGAGTTGGGGGAATGCAATTTCAGCCATTAGACATTTTAATATTAAAAAATAATTGTTAGTTTATTTCTCCTCTAGTTTTTTTTATATTACCTTTGTTTATTTTAGGTTGATTTGTTGCCTTTCTGTGAGGATTAGAAATACATGCAGATTGCACATGGTTATGTCGAGGCACAGGGAAGTGTTTGAGGCCTGGGAATTCGTTGGGTCACGTGGAGGTCAGGGCATATTGCACTGTCCCCGGCCAGGGGATACTGCCTTGCTCAGGACTCTCTTGCGTGGGGTTACGTGATATTCCTGATTGACGTCTCCACACCTTGGGGCCTTCATACCCTTGTAATTGTACTCCCCCTCTCACGATTTTGTTCAGCTGGGCTCTGTCACGTGTGATAGGTGGATTCTGGGGGTTATATAAGATCTAAGCCTTGGAGGTATCTTGGAAGCCTGAGCTTAAGATCTGGCTGTAAGGCTTCCCCATAGAGGTACCTTAATAAACCTTTTCTGTTTGGACCTCAGAGCCGTGACCCTTCTGTCCTAAAAGGTACACTAGCGTCAGTTAAGTAGGGTAGTAACGGTTTGCCCCTGCTGGCAAATTAGGGTACTCTGAAAGAGAACCCTGACAAATGGTGCCCGGAACAGGGACGTAGAATTTGAGCAGGGAAGATAGGAGAGCCAGCGGAGAGGACTCTCGAAGAGGACAGAGGAGCCTGGGAATAGTTGCTGCAGGACTTGGCCCAGGAGCCCAGGATGGGGGTATAGTGATGGAGGCTCAGGATTAGAGGTGTATGCTAAACAGGTTGAGATGCCTGTTAAAAAGCAAGGCTTAAGCATCTCACCCAAAAGGGCACAAAAATTTGTGGAAGATATTTTACAGGTCTCTCCATGGCTGCTGCTTTGCATAAGGGCTTGCGGTGTTTGAGGATCCGGCTTGCTTTGATTGTGGCAGGTCAGGTCACTGCTCCACAATGCAGGCTCAGGAAACCCCTGGGGCACCCCTCTTGTGTGTCCTGCAATAAATTATGCAAATGGCTACAGGCTAAAGTACCCATCACCTATGAGGAGATGCAGAGTCTCTGCCGGCTGAGACCCCGGTGGCTGGGATGGGGGAGGGCTCACCTCGGCATATGTTTCACAATTTGAGTTGAAATGGGAGAAGGAGGGGCTCCAGCACTTCCCCATTTCTGCTGTTTTTTTGTGGAGTATGTTAATGATGTGTTTAGCATCAGGACTGAAAAGTGCCGGAGGCGGCTTGGGCTTGGACGCGTTGGCGCGATACAGCTGTTTCTAATGTTACCGAGTGAGTTTCGCCTGGCTTGGTTACTATCTGGAGAGCTAACAATCTTTAAAAAAATTTTTTTTCAGGGGATCTATCAATTGTATATGCAGCTTTTGGATCCATTTTGTCTATTTGTTTCTCTGTTTTGTCTTTATGTGGGCCAGTGGGTGAGAGTCATTTGTCATTTTGTCCAAAAAGTGTAAACAGAAGTTCTTAGACTTTCAAAGGTTTAAAAATCTCCTTCCCTTCATTCTTCTCGGGCCAAGTGGAGTGAAGAAAAGGTGATGAGAAATAATATGGGGATTTCCCCTTGGGTTGAAAAGGAAAAAGTAATTGACCAGTCCCTGACTCGCCTGTTAGAGAAAAAAATTTGAGCTTCAATTTGAACTTATTTTGGTCATTTGAAGGGAAATGTGAAAAAGTGAATTAATCCCATTCATAGCCTTGCGCTAAGATAAATCAGAATTCTGTGCTAATTGGCAGTTAGATAAATTGGGGTTTTTCTAAAGAAACATCTAAAACAGCGAGAGCTTCAGGTTCCCCAGTTTGGGGGAAGTGGAACAAGGCGCCCCCTGAGAACTTTTTCAGAAGTTCCACTCGCTTTGAGTGGGGGGTCGAGAAGGTTTCACTCTCTAAATTCTCAGGAATAAACACAGACTCTGAAGCACAAGGTAAGATTAGCTAATTAAGAGAGAGGCTGCAGACACGATGGGGAATTTAAGTTCTAACTAGGGCCCCGCTGGCAACCTTGAGGCACCCTGAAGCCCGCACCTTGTTTAGACAAGCAAATGAGCCTCTCCCTTCAGCTGTGACGAGAAGAGAAAAGCCAAAAACTTTTTGTTAGTAGCTTTTGCTTAACTATAGTAAAATTCAAGTGGAAGCCAGAAGTAGTGTTATCAGCAAATATTTAAATTGAATCTTGTTGGAATCAAAAGATGTGGAATTTGTTTAAAAACAGGTCACTTGCATTCTGTAATATGTACATATGCCCTATAGAAAACCAGGTATTCACACCTTGACTTATAGTGCACGTACTAACAGCACACTAAAGGTGATTCTCGCTTAACCAAAAAGGGGCCCCGTCAGACAGAAACCTATACATCTGGCACTATCACCAAAATTCGAAAATGACACTGGCTAGGAGACATCTTTTGTGCCAGAGAGGACTGCTCCGTGTCCTGCCCCAGTTAAGGCTAGTGCTGGGGAAGAAGCTATGGTCCAGAAAGGAGAAGTGTGGAGGGGCCCTTGGGAAATAACCATAAGGGGAGAAGGGTATTATTTATGTCTCCACAGAACATGGGCCATGCTGGTAGCCTGTCTGAAGGGTCTGGGTCCTTCCACAACAGCAACAAAAGGAAGTGGAGGAAAAGAAGGAGACCCAAGAGGCGACTGAGGCAGAGGAGAAGCCAAGCTAAGAGCATACACCGGCTGTGCTTCACACTGATTATGCTGTCTCTTGGGAACGAGGCTTGTCAGTGTGGCCAGCCTCAGGGCGGTGACTCCTGTCTGGGGACGTGCTTTCAGCCTCCCGTTCCAGCATGCCCTGTTTGTCAGTTGTTGTGACTGTCACTGACTCTTACGGAGGGACTATTTTGGTGCAGGGGCTGAGCCGGCAGGACTATTAAGATTATCAAGTGGACTTCCAGTTGTGTCACCCCCGCCCCTTGCCGTGCTACCAGACTGCAGTGGGAAACCATTGAACACCACCTGCGTGGCCTTGTGGAACAGGGTGGTTGAACTGATGTGGGACATGGGTCGTGCCAACCATGGGGGCTTATCCCCACGGGATGTTGTGCTGACTTGTTGAACAAATTGAAGAATGTGTTACAGTGGGTCTGGGATTGGAAATTGATTGTTGGTTTTTGGATTGCTAGTCTTTTGTTTTCTTGCTTTGTTATTGTGTATTCCTATGGGTATTAGATGTGCTGTTAGCATATGGAAAAAATTCTTTGAGTCTGCTCAAGGCCCAGATCACACTCCAGCGTGAATGCAATGCACAAAACAAAAAAGGGGCTGTGTGAGGATTAGAAATAAGTGCAGATTGCAAACGGTTATGTCGAGGCCCCGGGAATTCGTTGGGTCACGTGGAGGTCAGGGCGTATTGCACTGTCCCCGGCCAGGGGATACTGCCTTGCCCAGGACTCTCTTGTGTGGGGTTACCTGATATTCCTGATTGGCATCTCCACACCTTGGGGCCTTCATACCCTTGTAATTGCACTCCTCCTCTCACAATTCTGTTCAGCTGGGCTCTGTCACGTGTGGTAGGTGGACCTGAAGTATATATAAGATCTAAGCCTTGGAGATATCTTTGAAGCCTGACCTTAAGATCTGTCTGTAAGGCTTCCCCATAGAGAGACCTTAATAAACCTTTTCTGTTTGGACCTCAGAGCCATGACTCTTCTGTTCTAAAAGGTACGCTGGCGTCAAGTAGGGTAGTAACTGGTTGCCTCTGCAGCTAAGTTAGGGTACTTTGAAAGAGAACCCTGACACCTTTCTATTTTTTAAAATGTATATTCAGTTCATCAGTTGTCTCATCTTCTGTTTTTAAAAAATAACTTATGTTTGTAGGAATCAGATTTTTCCTAGAGGATTGCTTTAGCTGCATCCCAGAATAGATACTTTGGAAACCAAAAAAAGCTATAGAAATTCGAATTAAAACTAAAAGCTAATTTTTTTGAGAGACCAGCAAAATCGATAAACCTTTAGCCAATCTGATTAAAAAGAGGGCAAGAAATCAAACCAACAAAACAGCAAACAGACAAGATGAAATAGTAACGAAACCAAAAATTATAGGAACTTGCTCTGCATAGTAATCTGCCAACGAAACTGAGAGCACAGAAGGACTAGAGGAATACCTTCCGACGCAGCCAAACTAAAAGCAGACCAACTAGAGGCCTTAAGTTAGTGAATCAGTCTCAGAATAAGGAATAGAAATTACTGAAAGGAAACCACTAACGTGGCCAAGTGGGCAGCACAGGGAGCGACTCAGCCTTGAGGGATTCACTGGAGAAGCCAAACAAACTTCAGGAATAATTCATATCAGTAGGTTACAACTTATTCTCACAAGCACCCTACTAAATTCTTTGTTCACAACAAATACAGTTCTAGTCTTTAAACAAAGATAAAGCACAGGACATCTGTGTATAGACCAATGTCGTTAATAATGATTATTGGTTCAAAACTTAGATCCTTTCAAACAAACTGCAGGGGTTCATCTAAGAAATCATCACGACTGAGTTGGATTTATGCCAGGGATAAAAGAAAGGCTCCTTTATTAGATAAAATAGTCAAGTTCATTTTGAAAAACAAAAGAGCTGGACTGTCAAGGTAAATAATGAAAAGAAGTAGGGACAAGGGAGGAGTAGCACTGTCTTTTTTTTTTTTTTAATTTTATTTTAGTTTGCATCATTCATTTCCACAAGATTTTGAGTTACATATTTTCTCCCCCTCTTTCCCCCACCCACTGCCCCAAAACAGCCTTCCCAGTGTGTCCCCCCTCCCCCAGTCTATTCTCTCCTGTGTCACTTTTCGGTAGGGCAGGATGGATCTCTCTACCACAGTGCCTGTGTATCTCAAGCTCCAGTTGGATGTAGTTAATAATAATAATTATATACACACACACACACACACACACACACATATTTTTAACATTTGATTATAGAACTTTAGATTCTAGATTCTTTCTCTTCCTCCCTCATCACCCACCCCCACTGGAAGGACAA
>CM053589.1:888332-900167 GCA_028646515.1 Pseudochirops corinnae | reverse complement strand
AGTCTGAATGCAGATCAAACTGGACTCTTTTCTCTCTCTTTTTTCTTTCTCGTGGTTTTCCCTTTATTTCCGATTCTTCCTTACAACATGACTAGTGTGGAAACATATTTACTGTGATCGTACATATAGAGCCTGTGTCCGACTGCATGCAGTGTTAAGGAGGGGGAGAAAATTTAAAACTCAATCTTATAAAAGCAGATGCTGAAAACTAAAATGAGTTAGAATTTCAATAAACGCATGGTCACATAGATGTTGTAGAATTTTTCCGTGACCAGACATCAAGCTTAATTGCTGGTAGTTTTCAGAACGGTACCCTTCTCGTGTCTGATAAATTAAAGGACCGTTTGTAAATAATTGAATGTTTAAAAAACAGTCACTGAGACCTACAGCGTGTCTCCTGTTGTGTTTTCTCAAAGATTGCTGACTGATCACGATGGCATCATCTTGTAGTGCTCTAATGCAATTCACGTGGTCTTGATTACTTGAATTCATGTTTGTTTTTTTTTAACTCTTTCTCTTCTTTGGCTTTAAATGTAATATCTGGCCTTATATGATGTCTGTTACCTCTCTGAGTTTTTTGTCATGAAGATAATTTTCTATAATCTAATATAACATGGACCTTGCTATGGTGTGGGTCCAAGCTAACACTGTTGTCTTTTGTACTTTTTGCAGATCTTAGCTCATTCTGAGTTTTAGCTTTTGTGACACTTTTCTTACCATTTTTAAGTCATTTTATGTATCTTTGATGATGTGCTTTTTCATTTCTTATATTTAATTTTAAAATCCAGTGTTAGAGAACTCTCTTCAGTTATTGGTTTCTTCTTTCAACGTTGATTAAGCACTTCTCTGTGTGATACTTGGTGCTAAGTGCAATGATAAATAAGATACAGTGACTCCTGCCCAAAGGACCTTACGTTCAGGGTTATTGCGTTTGCTTGTGTCACATTTCAGTTTGCAACTTAAGTCTCCTTTTGAATTAACTGTGTATACAACGTGTGTAGCTTTGTGCTTGGTCTGAGGAATAATTTCTGTATTACGTTACTTCATGGAATTTTAACTTTTTTTTAGTCGTATAAGATTTAGTTAAATTAAATGATAATATTAGGATTATAGGATTGTAAAATATTTGCAAGATGATTGCGTTACAGATAATTTTAGGAATAATTTAATTTTTCAGAACTTTCGAGCATGCTGTTTTAGCTGCAGGAACAGATTTCCGATCTGACAGATTGTGGGAAATGTACATAAACTGGGAAAATGAACAGGGAAATCTGAGAGAGGTTACAACTATATATGATCGTATTCTTGGTATTCCAACACAACTGTATAGTCATCATTTCCAGAGGTAAGTAGAAAAACTAAGGATTTTAAGGTGCTTTAAAAATACTTGGTTGTGGGGGGCTGCTAGGTGGCACAGTGAATGAAGCACTGGCCCTGGAATCAGGAAGACGACCTGAGTTCAAATGCAACCTCAGATATCTGATACCCTTAGTAGCCGTGTGACCTTGGGCAAGTCACTTAACCCCAGTTGCTTTGTCTGTCTCCTCACCCCCTCCCCCATAAATAAAAGGTAAAAATAATTATTCGCGAGTAGTACTTTCTAAATGTTTTGAGTGGTATGTTCATAGTGTATTATAGTGGAAATAGTGGATTTTGAATCAGAAGACCCTGGTGTGGATCTTGGCTGCGCTATTTTATCACTATTATAACTTTGCACAATTTACTTTTAAAAATCCTTTAATTATAGTGACTGTTTTTCCAATTGGTCAGAAGCACTTTCAAGATAGTAACTGAATAGATTGATTATAAAATCTTTTTCACTTTCAAAAGAAGAAAACACAGTCTAGACATGTTGTGATAATATTGCTCTGAGTGGTGAAGAAGCCAGGAATTGAATCCACGTTTTTCTCTTTTGGTGTTGGTATGTGTGTATGTATAAACACATGCATGCATGCAGCATATGTGTAGGTTTGTATGTGTCTCCTCTCTTTTTCCCCTCTCTTCTGTGGGTCACCTCCCCTGGCCAAGAAATTTGTTGTCACTGGTAAATGTGGAGAATCCGGTACGTAGGAGACACTGAGCAAGTGCTTTATCTATTTTTCTAAATAAACCCGTAACATGAGATTTTTATTCAGGAGAATTACCGAGTCGATATCATCAGAACGTTGCATGGGAGTGTTTGCCAGCATAACAAGGGAGTTCTAGGGGTGGATGTTAGAATTAGATTTATTAAAACAAGATTCTTCATAGTAAATGTCAAACAACCTAAGTTTTTTAGATGGGGATCTGTACATTAAATAAGTTTCTTTTACCTTAAATTTTTCCATGGTATTCACATCAGGGTGCACGTAGGCATACGTGCTTATCTGTAAGCATGTGTAGCATGTGTAGGGCAGCTAGGTGGCGCGGTGGGTAGAGTACTGGGCCTAAAGCCAGGAAAACTCGTCTTCTAGAGTTCAAATCTGGCTTCAGACACTAGATAGGTGATCCTGAGCAAGTAACTTAACTTTGTTTGCCTCAGTTTCCTCTATAAAATGAGCTGGAGAAGGGGAGAACAAATGACTTCGGTAATTTTGCCAAGACAAGTGCGGAGAGGGGGATGGAGAGTCAGGCGCACCTGAAAGACAACTGAATGAAAAGCGTTTATATCCAGTCTCTTGCTGATTATTAATTTATTTGCTAATATGAAGCCGCTGTCTCTGTGCCTTCGTCTTGATGTTAGCTTGAGGGGGCAGAGGACTAAAACATTTCTTCGGATTGCCTTTTCTCAGGGAATCTTTTCACTTCTGAATTGAGTAAATAGATGAATAGCTTTAAGACTTTTTAAAAAATCTTCAACTCACTTGAACAGTACTCTTTAAAGACAAAGTCCGTTGTGAGATAATGGCCCATCTGAGTATTTTTAAAAGTATAAAGCAAAGTAAAATCAAATTTGTATTTGATTTATAGTATTTATACAAAAAAATCTCAAGTCATAATTGAGCAAGTTTGTGTTTGTGTTAGTTTATACCATTATGCTTTTATCTCTAATGCTGGTTCTTTTTTTTTTTATAACTTCCTCTGATAACATTCAAGTTTTATCACTTTATTTCTCTTTTTTTAATTCTGAAAATTAAAAAGTCAATGTATATTTTCTCTTAAAAGAGTAAGAAGTGCTGAGTCTTTGAAATGTTTAATATATGTGTTATTGTATGTTCTAGGTTTAAAGAACACGTACAGAATAACTTGCCTAGAGATCTTTTAACTAGTGAGCAATTTATTCAGCTACGAAGAGAACTGGCTTCTGTAAACGGGCACAGTGGTGATGATGGCCCCCCTGGTGATGATTTACCCTCTGGAATTGAAGATATAACTGATCCAGCAAAGGTAATTAAAAAGTTAAAGTTCTTCCCTTAGAATTTGATAAACCCAATTTGCAGATTCTTCATTACAGTTATAATGTATTGAATTATAAACTGTCCTTTTACCAATCACTTCTAATTTTGGAGGTGGAATGATGGAATAACAAGTCTTTCACTTCTCTTGAAGGCAAATAATGACCAATTTCTTAGCTGTAACTTTTAGGTTTAAGTGTAATTTATGTAATCTGTTTATAGGAACAAGTATTTTTTATTAATTTAGCATAGAAGATAAATTTTACCTTTTAAATATAACCAGCAAAAGAATTTCTTGATAATAATGTACTACCTAGAAACTTGAAGAAATGCAAAAGAAATGAAAATCCCATAAAGCAGTGGTTCTCAACCTTCCTAATGCTGCGACCCTTTAATACTCATATGTGGGTGGACCCATGTGGAGATGAATAGGGGAGCGGTGTCTCGGTTCCTAAGACCCCTGTGAAAGGGTCGTTTGATCCCCAAAGGGGTCACGGCCCCCAGGGTGAGAACCACTGCCATAAAGGGTGAATTTTAACATTGATACTGTCTCTGGTAGAACAGATAGTGTTGTACAACTTTATAATTCTGAGATCAGTGTAAACTGGTATAAGTTGAAATCTGTTGCTTTGCTGCTGTAATTTCTTCACCTCTCCCCTTTTTTCTCTCCTAAGCTAATCACTGAAATAGAAAACATGAGACACAGAATCATTGAGATTCATCAAGAAATGTTTAATTACAATGAGCATGAGGTTAGCAAAAGGTGGACCTTTGAAGAAGGTGTAAGTGTTCTTTTTTTGAAATACATATGATGTATTGAAATTTGTTTTATGTTTTTATGTTTGTCCCTATTTAACTAGGAAATAAAGATGGTATATTCACTTTTCTAATTGAAATATCTATCCTGTATATAAATCTCATTAAAATAATTGGTTTGAATTCCAGTAGGTACCATGAGTCAATCGAGATTTTATAAGTGTTCTTGGAATATTGCATAAAGTTATATAAATTAGTACATGCTGAACTAGATCAGAATTATTAGGTGATGGTGAAAAGCCAAGAGTTCATGAGTAGTTCAAAAAAATATTCATTATGTCCAGCTAGATAGCTTAATATTTTAAATTATTACATTAGAATGTGTTGATGTGCCTCTCAGGCATTATACCAAGTACAGAGGATATAAATACAAAAAAACCCCCACAGGATGTTAGAGACCAGTATTTAATTTATATTACTGAATTCACATTTGGCATTTTTATGTTAAAACAGTATGAGCGTTTTTGAACTTCCATGTTATTTTTTAAATTTCAGATTAAAAGACCTTATTTCCATGTGAAACCATTGGAAAAGGCCCAACTGAAAAACTGGAAAGAATACTTAGAATTTGAAATTGAAAACGGGACTCATGAGCGTGTTGTGGTTCTCTTTGAAAGATGTGTCATATCATGTGCCCTCTATGAGGACTTTTGGATCAAGGTGAGTGCGTTATATATTGGTGAATTTCAGTAGATTACAAACATTGATCTAGTGACTAACCTTTTTGTACCTCTGTCGAATGTTGTTCATGTAACTATATCTGTTGCATTAGGAGATGGTCTGCTTGCAACCAGATTTGACTGCTGCATATGCCAACCTCGTTGCCTCTCTTCGTCCTTCCTTACAGAAACTAGTCTAGTGGTTCAATAAAGGTGCTGAATGGGTTTAAAAATAGAATTTTATTGTTCTGAAATGTATTTAATGGCCTGCTCAATCATAAATGATTCAGTGTTTGCTCTGTTTCTGTATGTAGTATGCCAAGTACATGGAAAACCATAGTATCGAAGGAGTGAGACATGTCTACAGCAGGGCTTGTACTATACATCTTCCAAAGAAACCCATGGTTCACATGCTATGGGCTGCTTTTGAAGAACAGCAGGGTAAGAATTTGCAACATAAGTTGATATTTTATTTGTAATTTAAAGTAAAAATTCCAAAGTCAAATCAAAAGAATGGGAAGGTTGTAGAAGTTTTTTAAAAATATTGACTGTTTACTTGATACTTCTAGGTAATATTAATGAAGCAAGAAGCATTCTAAGAACATTTGAAGAATGTGTCCTAGGGTTGGCCATGGTTCGTTTGAGAAGAGTAAGTTTAGAGCGACGGCATGGAAACATGGAAGAAGCGGAGCATTTGCTTCAGGATGCTGTTAAGAATGCCAGATCAAATAATGAATCCTCGTTTTATGCTATCAAACTAGCCCGACATCTTTTCAAGATACAGAAGAACCTTCCAAAGTCGAGGAAAGTGCTCTTGGAAGCCATCGAGAGAGACAAGGTATGTGTCTGTGTGTGTTTCAGATTTTGAAATAGGAAAATAAATACTTGACCACACTGGCAACGGTGATGACAGGTTTGGTCTGTATGTAATATACCTTATTACTACATGGAGACACCAGTCCCTCTAAGCTGACGTTGCCATTCTTGTTTTTAACGGTCAAACGAGTACTACATAAGGGAGGGAAGGCCTCATCTCATTGGTTAGAGAGCTGATGTTAGATTTGAGAAGGCCCGAACATACGTGTTAGTCACTCTTGTGCTGTGACCTTTGTCACCTAATCTTTCAGGGCTGTCAGCTGCCCTGCAGACTTCATGTTGCAGGGTAGATGCCTCTCTTTAGAAGGGTAGGAGGAATTTATTCACTTGGAATTTCCCGTGCCAGTCAAAGTAGAGGTCGACTAGTATTAAAACGCACACACAAACACACGCGCACGCGCACCCACGTCTGCCACGTATCAATTCACCTCCTCGGCGGAGGAATCAGTTACAGATAAAAATGGAAGCGTAGCCAGGGGTGGGACATTAACTTAAGTAATTTGACAGCAAATTCCTAATTATTTGCCTAAAAAAAATAGTACATGTAGCAAGAGCCATAGACTTTTGTATTTAGAACGTTACTTCTAATATATAGCGTGACTGTATGTTGACATTTATATTTTTATACATAGAACAAATTTTATCACACTTATAATTTTGAATATATCGTTAGAGAAGAGGAACCTGTTTTGTTTTGTTTTTCCTGCTTCTGTCCAGGCCCTCATCCCTTCATGCTTGGACTATTAGCAGTAGTCATTGCTCTCTGCCTGCAGTCTCTTGTTTCTCCAGGACCCTCTCTGTGTAGCTGCCTTGGTGCCAAAATCATCACTCTTACCATTTCATCTGCTATTTGGTAATCCCCCGTGGCTCCTTAATAATTGCCTCAAGGAGAAAATAGACATTTTATTCCCTGGTAGCTGATTGGTTTCCTGTTACTCACACATTGCTTCTTATACCCAGGTCTTTTCTGAGTCTCGTACTTCTTGACTAGTCTGTTCTGCATGACATTACTTTGTGTGTAACTTAATTTTCTGTGTATGCAGGTGTTCTTGATCTCTCCCTCCTCCTCGACTTTAATATGGTATTTATATCATTTTGCTGTAATGTATTTATGTAACAATGTTACTATTCAAATTATTGTTGAATGCTTTTAAATTCTATTCTGTCTCTCTATTTCAGGCAGTTAATGTTATTGGTGTTTCTTTTTGAACAGGAGAACACAAAGTTATACCTCAACTTACTCGAAATGGAATATAGTGGGGACCTCAAACAGAATGAAGACAATATCCTCACCTGTTTTGACAAGGCTGTACATGGTTCGTTACCTATTAAAATGAGAATTACATTTTCTCAGCGAAAAGTGGAGTTTCTAGAAGATTTTGGTTCTGATGTGAACAAGTAAGATATTAAATCTGCTATTTGCTTGAAAGATGAATGAGTGAACATTGTCTTCTGAAAATATTTAAACATCTACGTCGTTGTGAATATTTTTCCTTCTAAATTAAATATTTAAAAAACCCCTCCACACTAAAGCCAAGCAATGTCTCAGTGGTAATTTTGTTTTTGATTTCTCCTTAAAACTTACTGTGCTTTAAAGAATTCAAATGGGGACTGGATCCTTTTACTGGAAAGTGTACCATTTTCTTCTTTCATTACTCCTCTTCTCTTCCATTACCTCTTGTAACTTTTTTTTAAAGTGATATTGGAAGTAAAGGTATTTTCTGTCTCTAAAGTTCTGAATCTTCACTTTTCTGAAAGTCAGTTTTCTTGCTAAAGTTTTCCATTTTGGTTTATAACACTAGAAAGAGCTCCTGGTCAACCTTTAATTCTGTATGCATTTACATTAACCAGAAAGGGGGTGCAAATGTAATATTTCGTGTGGCTGTATTAGCCCTCAAGGAGCCTTACGAGAATGCTTGGGTCGTTCTCATTATCTTCCCCTGGGGATTGCAACAAAACTCTTAAAAATTAAGAACTAAATTCCTCTTCTGTTCATCACTCTTAGGCCCTGGGAAAAGAAAAAAGCAATACAGTATAAGGAGCTGCCCCCAGGTTGGGACATACACACAGGAGCCAAGAGTTTGAACATACTTTGTCTTCCATTGCTATTTAAGAACATCTCCTAGAAGGGTTAGGGAAGGCAACATACTTGGCCAACCTTGTTGAATTTTAAAGGTGCTTGGGGGAAAAGGAAGGAAGGTCATTCCATATTAGCAAGAGGCAGAAATCAGTTTGGTTAAATTTACGGTCATTAAGGAAACATGCCCAGCTAGAGCGAAGGACTTGTTTGGCTGATCAGTTGGTCAGGGTAGTGGCCACATTTACTCATTGTGAGGTCTTTCTGATCAGATCGAAGAAGTTTGAAGACATTGGGGAGTCCCTGAAAGTTTCTGCCAGAGAGAGTGATAGCTTAATCGTGTAGCCATGTAAAAGGAAATGTGGTAGTGAGGGGAGACTCTAGTTAACGATACGCAGGCCCTCTTAGTAATAGAGTAATAGAACCTGGAGAGGAACTGAGGTATTTTGATGGAAGAAAATATAGCACTTAAACAAAAAACTGTTCTCACCTAAAATGAAATCTTAAAAGTACCATAATACAGTGGATGGAGTTTGCATGGATTCAAGGGCTCTAGATCTGAGAGTCATTGTAGAACCCTGAAACACGTTAAGGTACTTAGTTCTTAGTACCCTTTCTGAATTACAGAACATTTCTAGATTTTCATTGGTAGAGGGAATTATCTTGCCAACTATACTAGTGAAATCTCAAGTTATGTTATAGTTTGGGGAGTTAGTCATAGAGCAAAGAATGAAAAGTGTCAGAACAGATCAGAAGGAATTTCAGAAGAGGACACAAGCAGTGTTGACATGATCGTGTTACGTTTGACATATACTTTAAAAGAAAATCATAGTTTTGTGTATAATCTTTTGTTTCTGTTCTTTGTACATAAAAATGTTCATTGTGTTGCCTGATGTTTGTGAAGTTCCTAAAAATTAAGGAAAAAACTCTGGAGTAAAGACTAAGTTTTATTATGTAATTATTCTTTGCTCCAAAATTAGTATTTTAAAGGAGTCCTTAGCTCAATTTTAAAAATTAATAGCTTTTTATTTAAACTTTTAGTGTAGTTTGTCATTGCTTTAAAATTGATTATCTCATCATTTCACTTAAATAGAAACCATAATGGTAAGAGAGGTGGTTTCACTTATAAGATCTTCAACTTGCCCATGGAATTTGGATTAATGTTTTTCATTTTTATTTTTTGTTTTTGTTACCTTGGCACCTAGCACCTCATAGAGGCTCAATTAATGTTTATTGGTTAATTTTTATACTTCTATATATCCTTGTTGATGATCGGTGTGAGAATTCTATTCAGTGGTCCATTGCCCATATGGTTGGGGTTCACGTTCCCATCAATACCTTGTTATCATAGAGAAATTCAAGATTCAGAGCTAGAAGGGGCTCCGGAGTAGGACAGGATGTCCTAGAAGTCTTAGTGCCGTTTTAAGCCTAAATACTACGTGAAAGCGTAAAGCAACGCTAGGACCTTTGGGACACTCAGCGTATAGTGCAGTCCTTATTTTACAGGTAAGGACACAGGCCCAGAGAGAGCAAAGTTACCATCAAGACTACTTAATAAGTTGGCACAGCCAGGATTCTATTTGAGTCAAGTGCAGAGTTCTTTCTCCTGGTATACCATGCTGTCTTTTGTAATTCTTCCCCATATTTTCCTGTTAATCCTATAAAGAGAGATACATGTGACATGACAAGGCCTGTCATCGGACCCTGGGATATTACAATACTGTATGTCGTCTGTTCGTATATTTTTTCCCATTTGTTTTTTGCCTCCCAGGCTCTCATTCACAATTACATTTCTTGATGACATTTTTACTATTTCTTGGCCTCAGTTTGTTGTTAATGTATAGGATACAGCTGATTTACACCCATCTGGTGTCTTTCCATTGTCTTTCAGAAGTGATATATCTTGATTTGCAACCATGTGTAGTATCCTGTAAGAATCATGTTCAGTCCAGCATATTCTCTTCCATTCTAGGCCCATCTCACTTTCCGTATGTGAGTCCTGTCATCCATATCATACACCTTAACTGTGGGTATATCTCAAGGGTCTCTCCTTTTTTATCTTCTTATATACTGTCTTGGTGACCATGTTTGTTCCAAAGGGTTTCTCATCTTTATTTAGAAAACCCCCACATCTGTTTATCTAACCTAAGTCAGTCTTTTAAACTCCAGTCCCATATCTCCTAGCTAACATATAGAAAATCTTAAACTGGATGGTGTGTAGACATATCAAAGCTGGTATGTGCAGAATATCTTACTATCTTTCCCTCCCCAAGTTACCCCTTTTCACTTTCAAACTTAGCTATTTCTTTCAAGGATAGCACCATCCTTCCAGTCTGAGGTGCTTTCCTTAGTTTTTCTCTCTCTCTCCCTCCGTGTGTGTGTTTGTGTGTCCATTGCGTTAGCAGTTGTTATTGTCTACTCCCACTTGCATCCTCTTCAGTTTTTATATCCAGACTTATGCACGTGATGTCTGGTCGAGTTAAGGACATCCACCCTTTATTTCCATACCTTTGCATTTGTAGATCCCCGTGCATGAAATGCACTTCTTTCTCATTTCTGCCTCTTGAAATGCCTTGTGATTTCAGAACTCCAGTAACATTACCTTCTACATACAGCCTGTCCTGATTCCCAAGCCCATCTTAGTGCCGTTGCTCCATCAAAGCACCTTGACATATATTTTGTATATGTTATTATGATCATGCTTTCTCATCTGATAGAATGTTAGCTCCTTGAGGATAGAGGTTTTAATTTTTTTTTTCTGTCTGCTTAGCACCCAGCATAAGGACTAACATATTTCATAGAAGTTTAAGAAATAAATGTTTTACTGCATCAGTATATTAAAGCTATTAGCTAATAACTCTTTAGCACTGTAAGTTACAGGGATGGTCTGATCTGCTGTGGTATGAAGGGAGTTCCCTATACCATTGAATTTAAAGGCACAGTCCCTAATCCTTACTGCTTAAATATCCTACAGATTTAATGTGTCCCAGCATTGCTTATGCACCAGTATTAGTTATGAATCAAGACCGAAAGAAAATCTACAAAAGAACTTGATAAGACCCATAGATGAACGCAGCGTATCACTCTTTATACTTCATGACTTCAGTAGAAAAGTGGAAGAAATTTATGGAAAAAAAAAGTTTAAAAAAAAAAAAAGGGATGAGAAAGGCTTACAGATTATATAAAACTTTCACCTTTGTTACATTTTCTTCAAAAAAATAATTGATAGGCACTGGAAATGGTGAGTACTGATTAGCTCTGTAAAAGCCAAAACAGAATATATTTTAAGACAGAAAATAAATTTGTTATTGATGTGGGAGTGTCACTGAGTTGACTGTGTAGTTGGAAATCAACTCGTTAGATTTAGTTTGAAAAAAAAAAATGAGTGAGATGATGTATAACTGAGACATTTTAATCCTAACTAAACTAGTGATAGACTGTCAGAAATAGGAAGCGGACAGCACTGATAGTGGTTATTACATTTTGATCCATTTTTAAGAATTTCAAGGAATACATAAGGTGGTTAAGGAGGCAGACATTCTAAAGGCAAGGAGAAAAATAATATCTTTAATACCACTGAAGAGGGCAATTAAGAGAATAATAATGGCTTTTGACCTCTCTACTATTTATATAAAATCTTTTTTGAGACTTTTTACATGAATTAAGGAGGATAGCAGACTCACATCTTTACCAGTTCACAAGTAATGAAGAGAATACAAGACTGCACATATCACTGTGGTCATCTGCTGATTTAAAAAACAAAACAAAACAAGACACCAACAACATCATTTACTGTGGAAGTCTCTTTTACAGCAAGGTTCTCTCATGGTTATGGCCACATCATTCACACTTCCTCAAAGACCTAACAGAAACAACCCTATTCAGTAACCTTCTGGTCCTAAACATCAAGACAAGGCATGAGAGACCTGAGATATATAGCCTTGCCAAAATGGCTCTGCAATGCAGTGGAGGTGATGAGGCCCAGACTCCAAGTTGAAAAGGGATTCTCTGTGGATGGTGAGATTGCCCAGGT
>CM053589.1:844387-887159 GCA_028646515.1 Pseudochirops corinnae | reverse complement strand
TAAAAGATGTTCTCAGGGAACTGAAAGATAGAAAGAAGATGGGCTGGTAATGTGGCAAAGGAATAACAGGTAGACACTCAAGAGCAGCTTCACAGGTGCCCTCAGGATGTCAGGAGAAAGTGAGGAAGAATTCTCTATAGAGCACACTGAGTGTCCCCCCACATTGAACTTCCAGAACATGAACAGCAGTCTTGCATGACAGGCCAGGCGTTGATGAGCTTCATTCTGCATTGTTGGAAGAAACTGCAGTTATTATCCTAATGAGTAACAAAAAATAAAAGTAGATTTTACTAATTTTGGCTTGACCCAAAGATAGGGAATTACTTTTTTTTTTAAGAAAACATTCATATTATAAATGAAATTAAAAGGACAAAAAGAACTTGCTGCTGAATGTAACAAGGATGTTTCAGAGATTCTTGTGGAAGCAAATAGCCTTTTGCAGAGATGAGTTTTTTTTTTTTTGTGATGAGTCCAAAGGTAACAGGAAACATTATTTCAGAGGGCAGTGAGGTTTTGAAAAAAACCATGAAGACAATTACAACTTCTGGATCCAAATCTCTTACAGATGAAGATATTCATTCATAGGGTCATGTTTCTTCTTCTGGACCACTTTGCACTAGCCCAGCCCTCACATTTTACAGTTGAAGAAATTGAGAACCATAGTGCCCAGCTGAAGCTCACACAGGTAGTAAATGAGTAGAAGAGCCTCACAAATGCATATCTTCATTTTATGTGTTGTTTTGGCCAAATAATTCATAACCCAACCTGGTTTCCTATATATCTTTACTGTAATTTCCTAGTCTGATCCTCAGAAAAGGAGCATCTGGAACCAAGGGCATAACTAAAGCCTCTCTCCAGCATGGTGTAACCTACCAGTAATTGCTTCGCTAGAAAAAAAATCTAATTTGCTAAAAAAAAAAAATTTGCTTTTGCTAAAAAGAACTGGAAATCAGAGTGGGTGTCTTTTCTTTGGGTCTCTTTTCTGAATCTCAGTACCCCACAATTCCTTGGTGCAGTGTTGTATGAGTATTTTAGGCAAATGCATGTCAACCACTTGTGAAATGAAATTTATACATATGCATCATGATCTCGCTTGTATTTCTGTAAAAATAGCATAATCTAAAAAAACTATGAGTTGGAGAAAAAAATTCTCCTTATTTACTTCTTGCATCATTACATAAATATCTTTTATGACTAATGATTTTGGAGTTTTTGTTTTGAGGCCCAAGTGTTAATAAAAATAAATTAAGGATTTAAAGTAGGAAATCTCTTGTTATTAAATAGTTCCCATTCATAGGTTTTTAAGTGCCAGAAATCTTGTTACAAATAACATAGAGTATAATAGACACTGTAAGATTAGTCTGGGCATTCTATTTTGTTTACCCTATGCTAACAAATTCTGTTAAGTTTTGTTTATAGTTTGGTAATGTTTACTTAAAGTGTAAAGGAATCCAGAAAAGTTTAAAGAGAGATTTGATGTCAGTGAGTTGAAACACTGAAGTTGGAAACTTCTTGGTTTTCATTTAACATTATAGGTTTTCTCTTCTAACTACAAAATAAACTTCCATTACTGTTATAAAGCTTGAAGACCTTATACTTTTGAAATAGCAAACATAGATTTTTCTCGAAAAAATACTAATTTGCATTATTTTATAGTTTAAAATATGGGAAAAATCCAGTGCATTTTTTTTTTCCTGTTTAGGCTTCTGGATGCTTATGATGAACATCAAATACTTCTAAAAGAACAAGACTCTTTAAAAAGGAAAGCTGAAAATGGGTATGTAGTATCTATAAAATCAAGATGTCTGATTACAGTGGATTAACTTTGGAGAAATACTTTCAGTTAACATTTCTAAGGATTATTTTTAACCCATAAACCACTGGATTTGGACCCACATCCTTCCTTTGATGTTTTATTGCCATTACGACCTTGGGCAAGTCAATGTCTCAGGGCCTGTTTTTTTTATCTGTTAAATTAAGAGGGTTAAAAAATCCTTCTGAAAGCTCCAACTCTATGACCTTGTGAATATACAGATGATAAATTAGGTATGTCAGTTCCTACATAACAGAAATTGTCCCAATGTTGTCTTTTTGGTTCAGAAGTTATTTTTCTGAACATAAAGAAAACATTTTAAAAAGTCAGTCTATGTAGAAGAAAGTTGTGTATCATCCAGAATTAGTACTAGTATTCTTCATTGTGCTGGATTGCAACTGGCTGAGAAATGTGAATATGCTTTTTAAAACTCAATGAATGCAGAACTTCATGGTCTTGCTGGCCAGAATTTTGAAATATTAAGGTAATTTTTCTTTGTTTTAATAGGGCAGAAGAGCCAGATGAAAAAAAAGTACACACAGAAGATGCAACTCTAGCATCAGCTCAGATGCTCGATGGAGACATGCAGGCCAACCAAGCTGCGTACAATTACAGTGCCTGGTATCAGGTGAGTAGGAATCAGTCAGATGTGGGACTTCTTCTGTACGGCCACATTTCTTTAAGCTTTCTACCTTTCCCACTGACTCTGTAGACATGGCCATATATTGGGGACCGATGTCTTTAAGTACACGCCTTTTAAACTGTATACTTCCTGAGAAAAGGCATCATTGTGTCTTTGTATTCTCTGAGAGGATATGAGTACAGTGGAGATCTTCTAGCGTCGCCCCAGCCTGTCGGAGGTGCTTAATAAATGGTTGTTTTGATCTGTTTTTGTCAGTGTGGGAACACACTCTTATCTAGTGCACATTGTGACCGATTTATAAAGGTCTTGGAGGTGGTGAAGACCTGGAGAAGTTGGGATTTATCCGTGTTCCCTGTAGGAGTCAGGTGGGCTTTGGAACCGATGCCACACTGACTTATTTTCACATGTACTTATATTTCTTTTTTTTAGAGCCATAGCTCAATTTTTTAGGATGTTTTTTTGATTTACTGAATTGGGAGGAGAAATACTTGATTCCAGCACTGCTGTGCTTAGAGGAAGTGGGGGAGTTAACTAAAGGGATATTTTGTGTCTCAGACCATCTGTAAAATGGAGGAGTTGAAATTAGGTTCCTTATCTTTAAAAATTGTATAATTTTGCTGAATAACAAGTTATTTCATGATAAAAGTAACCAGATTAACTGTTACTGTTTCTTTCTTACAGTATAATTACCAGAATCCCTGGAATTATGGACAGTATTATCCTCCCCCTCCAACCTGATGGAAAAGAGTATTTTAATTTCATAATCCGTGTTGTCTGGGGAGGGGGAAACTTTTTTTTTTTTTTAATGAGGGGTATAAACAGAACATAATTTGATAACTTGTCTTCCCTGTTCACATGTAACTATTTACTTAGTAATTGGGACAATGTTTCACTTAATAGCAAGTAACAAATACTATTTCCTACTTTTTATTGGAGGTTTTTGGGTTAAATTTTTGCATTAAGTGGTCTAGAATTCTCAACACGTTTGAAACCCAGTCTAGTAGCCTTAAGGAGAAAAACACTGACCAAAAATCATGTCAGCATAGCAAGTAATTCTGAATATACGGAAGTGCTGGTTCTTAAAATACCTTCACCTCATCTATCAAAAGTGATTTCAGACTTTCAGCCTCAAAAGGGTTGCGTCCAAGTCACGTTGCAGTTGTCCTTGTTGTGACAGTGCATCTACTTAGAGAAATACGAAGATCTGATCCTGAAATGGCTTTTCAGAAGTGACAAAATGTAACACTGTCTGCATCCCTTTGAAAGTGAAAATCATTACAAATACGGCGTTTCAGATAGACTTTTGTATGTAGAATGTTCATGTATAACTTGTGAGCAGACTTTTTTGATCAAACCGATCGTTTTCATTTTCGTAATAAAACAAGGACTTCTGTAACACTTGCTTACGAATTAATTTTTTCAAAAACCTATTTTGGAAATTAAACTTGTGCCAATTAAATTAGCAGGCAACAAGCGGGGTGAGACATATTTTGATATTCTTTATTAATTTTACTTAAAATGCCAAAAAACTCTGCTCCTTGCAATCTTTATTGTATACAGGTCCAGGGAGGGTTTGCCTTGCTCATGCTAAGAGAGGAGGATTTAAAACCATATCCCCAACTCTTTAGCCACCTGACTTCTGCTGAGCACTTAGTCTTTCAGTATTTACAACCAGCCAGGAAAGCTGCAACCATTATATAATCACAGGTGCAGTGATATTTTTAAGGTAGAGAACCTAATCTGTACCCAGTTTGCTGAAAAATGTGATCAGCTTTATGAACAGCTAACACGAGGGATCATCACTTCTTTGTAGTTATGATTATCCTTTAAAAACTTAGGTTTGAGCACGCCTGCTGCTTTTGTTATAACAGGTATAGTTCTTTGGGTTTGTTTATTTTTAGTTTAGTTTATCTGGCTTAAGTCACATGATCATAGAGATAACATCTAAAAATACTGCAGCGCAGCCCCAGAAAATCCAGTGAGTCATGACACAGTCATTTGTATTCAGGGTTTTATATTTACAACATGGTTATTAAATAGAAAACTCGGCCCCAACCAGCCTTGCTCCATAGTCTCAACACACTCAACTTGAGGGCTTTAATGTGTTGGCCCCACCCCCAAGAATAGTTGGTTTTTCTTCAAGTATAGACGAGGTCACAGGTTTGTAGAAATCGCACCTGAAGTATGTGGTTCAGTCAGTAAGACATTGATCACTTCAATCAATGTCCACTAATTCCACTTCAAAACAGAGTTTTGCATTGGGTGGAATTCTGTTTGAGAAGTTAAGGTAAATAAATCAGACATTTAATTTCATCACAATAGTCCAAGGCCAAAAAAATTCACCTAAATGGTTCTCTGTTCTGTATAAATCCAAAGAGCTACTTACTCTGTGCGGACTATTCTGCAAATGCTGAAGGTTTTTTGGGATATACATATTATACACATATTACCTAAGACTTCTCTATAAAGTGAAGTGGTGTTGCACAGGCTACATTCAGAAAACCTCAGTGAGTTTCTCACCTAGGAAAAGAGGCCCCTGGAGTATCTTGAACCCTAATTGCCTCTGTTCGTGGTAGAACTGCCATATTTCTCTGTGGTAGGTTGAGCACTGCATGCCGGTAATCCTAAACACTTTCTCCCGTATTCTAGGGTAAGCTTAATAAGCCTTACCCATATAAAAAATCTTTTTTCCCTTTCCCACTCCAAGTGAGTAAAAGGAGAAAAGTACTTAGTTTTACAAAATGTACTGAGTGAGGGCTCTAAAGGATCCCCACTTTCCAGCTAGCAAACACCTGTTGTTACCAGAAGCAGCTATTACTGAAGAGGTAGCCATGAATGAATGACTGCACCAAGTAGGAGGTGTGATTTCTCTTCTCTATTTGGAAGAAAAAAGGATACTTAGCATCAGGCTGTCCTTTCTTGCCATAAGCCCATTCAGGCTCAATCTCCAGGCGAGCTTTTTCTCCTTTACTCATTGTTAAGAGTGCTTCATCCCACTAGAAGTGAAAACAAAGAAAATATGACAAAACAGAAAATACTAACTTTAAAGAAATTCCTACGTAGAAATTAGATAGAAATAATGAGTCTTCTAAACAAGGGCAGGAGACATTCTAGCTGGTCACTACTTCTTGTGAGAACCATTAAGCCTCATTTTTTTTCCACAAGTCTACTTTTACCAAGGGCTTATTTTTGTAATGGACTTTTTGGTCTAAACACTTGTTTAACTACATTAACCTTCCTTTATAGAAACATAAGGTTTTCAAAATACTAAGTCCTCCCCATCTTGTTCCCCATGCTGGTTCTTGAAGCGATTTGAGGGAGGAAAAAAAAACCAAGTTATAATATGCAAAAGCTCAGAAGGCACACAGAATCAATTCTCAATCTACATGTAGCTATGATACTGTCATCTCAAACAGTGGATAATCTCAAAGTAACGGCAGTATGCTTGGAAGAAATGGGAAAAATCCATCGTGAATATTTGTTGGCTGTGTAAAAGAGGGCAGCAGAAATGTAAGATGGTGAAGCCTATCTGCTTAAAGCTACTTTAGCCATACCTGTGATCTTTAAGTTGTACAGTTTACAAAATTTATCCTGGACTCCAGTGACCAATCAAGATGTTTATTAAGCACTTATTTACTTACATGTCAGATCCTGTGACAGGAATGAAAAATCCCCAATGTTATTCATCAAAATGAATGCCTATGGTAGCTGATTTTGATGAAAAATTGTGTACTTGGGTTTCCATGTTACTAACTAATGTGACTATCCACAATGGAAAACAAGTAACTCTGAAGACCTGACTGAAGAGAACTTGCAGGTTACCTTTATGCCCCACTCAGTACGAGATGGAATATACTTCAATGAAACCCCATTGTCGAGCTTATATTTTAAGGGTAAGAGATGGCAGAAAATCTCAAGTAGCAAAAATGGAGACCTGTCCCTATGCGTTGAAGTGGCAAATTATCATTTGATTCTCTGAGCAATAAGGGAGGTCGGTCACTAAGTCCAATCCCCCTCATTTCAGAGATGAAGGAAAAATTCAAATCCATGTCTTCCTGTCTAACTTGAGCACTGTCCACAGCTCTGCTGCCTACCAGGAGGCTATGGGAAAGGTATGTTAAACGAAAGGAGACACAGTTAGTTACTAAGTTAAAGGCCCAAATAATATTTATAGGGAATCACTCCCAAATTATTCAGGTATATAAAACTTAGAAATTTCCAATAAGAACAAGCAAAATCCAAATTCATGACGTTACTAAGTTATATGTAATTGTAAGAAATAAAAACTAATTTTAGAATTGACATCAAATTCCAGATTCACCCTGTTAAGTGCAAGGATGGCATCTTACATGTTTGATAGGACCTAGCGCGATGCCTTCCATAGGACAGAACTGCTAGTATGTGTTGAAATTACTTACTCCTCTGATAACTTTACCCACTCCGACTTTAAAACTTAGAGGCTTAGCATTCTTTTTCTTCTTTGCACCTGTAAAACAATTTTTAAGATATGATCTATTTTTTGAGAACTTGATTTTTTTATTTTAACAGTAGACCAGTTACATTCTTACTGATGTCACGATGCAGGCTTTTTGGTAGTGTAAAAGCCAAAAAATCAGATGATTCAGAGAGAATTCTGTATCATGTTTTAAATATTCAAACTTTCTACTGAGAAGCTTTATTTGTTTTTGTTTGTTCTATTAGGCTTGAATGACACTTAGTCCAAGTATTTCAGGCCCTATAATGCTGCATCATTCAAGGCTGGGGAATTAGGATTCTCATTTCTACTCAGATTTTGAATTAGCCTGTTTATATCCGCCGTGTTGAAGGCACAATGCTATCAAGAGCCTAGAGTCAGTGAAAAGGAGACTTGTTAATAAGACATCTTTTATTTATATACTCTTTTTCATGTAATTAATTCTCAGAACAGCCTATACAGAAGTGCTGGTGTTTTTATCCCCATTTTGCAAATGAGGGAACGGATTCAAGGTTAGCTCTTGCCATAGACTAGAATCAAGGTTTCTTGACTACAAGTTCAGTGTAGTTTGAAGTAAACTGATGGTTCCCAACCTGTGGGCCAAGGACCCTTTTTTTTTTGGGGGGGGGGGAGGGTGAGAATAGAATTAAGGCTGGAAGAGGAATGGCAAAATTATTACAGGGGTCTTAAGATCCACTTATATACTGAGCATTGTCATTTTTTAAAAAAACCTTTAAGTTCAAATAAAAATGCAGCATGGCTCATGTATGTTATTACCATTTTTAAAATGTATATAGATGCTGTTTATGATTACTAAGAGTCATTAAAAGTTTTTTAATTCATAGTTAACTTTTTGTCATGACGTTTTTTTCTTAATGAATGGGTAGTGATACTACTAGGTGGGGATGGCATAGTCCATGAAATGTGCTGATGTGAAAAAAATTCACACGCTTCAAAGTACCACCGTACTCTACTTGAATTTTCCTGAACCTGGATTGTAGGTTCAGAACAAACTGCTGAAAGTAGACAATAAAAAGTCAGTGGATTACTCCCTGCTACTTCCCCAACTTAGAAACACAAATGATTTGCAATGTATTCAAGTAAACCAAATCCAAGCCAGACTTACTAGTTTGAATATTACTATCAAAAACAGTTCCATCCTGTAATGTTCCTGTGTACCAGCAATGAACAATGTCTCCTTTTTTGGGAAAGTTAGTTTTGTCTCCCTTCTTAAGAATAGATTTGGTATATTTTGGCGGACCCTAAATAAAAGATAGAAACACACAGAATTGGCAGCAATTTAGCCTCTTTATAGAAATTTCTTTATATTTAAATAAATCTAAATCAACTCTAAAAAAGCCCAAGAAATAAAAATGGTCGCTAAATTATACGATCATTAATTGATACTATATTCCAGTAGAAATTGGACAGGAACACATTCTTTCACATTTCATCAAAAATCTGAATGTTTAAAAATAGTCCAAAACCACCAGTGTTGAGAATACTTCAAATTTTACTCATTTTTAATTCCCAATCATAAGTATACTGTAGGGTAATGATTTCCAGTACTTTTTTTTGCACGAATATACAGATTAATTTTTAAACGATTAAAATTAGCTCAACAGTATGTTCTTCAAGTCAGATGTATTGGAGTTATTTAATTTCTGAAGTGTCTTGTATAACAGAAGAACATTTAAAAATTTGTGCCCGTGATTTCAGAGTTGATCTGGTTTCATAAATATTACTACATAGCTGAGAACTTCACCTGTCAATCCAATTAATTTCAAACATTTATTATACGTCTGCTAAGCACAACGCACAAATTACAGATTTAAAGCAGAAGAAATCCAAGCCTAGAAAATTGAACTGAAAACTCACTCAAATGAGGGAAAGGGTTGATAGATAAAATGACAGTAATAGTTTTGTGATGAGTTAAAATTGTGCTTGCTATAATTCAAAAGATGTTAACTTTAATCCATCTATCCCAAAATGATTCCTGAAATTTCTCAACAGTTCTTAACATTACGGTGAATTAAACAATAGATACTAATCCATTAGTTTTAATATCTTACACAAATGTACACCTTTAAGCAATAGCTTCGATCCTGAAAACTTATCCATAAATCACATTTTTATAAATCAATTTTCTACAAATACACTTAGCTTATATCAGATAATCCCATAATTTGCTTTCTGTATAAAAAATGTTCTCTATATTTTACTTCCTTAAAATTAATTTCAGGCGTGGCTAGGTGGCGCAGTGAATAGAGACACAACACTAGCCGTGTGACCTTGGGCAAGTCCCTTAACCCCAATTGCCCTCCAAAAAGCAAAAGAAAAGAAAAAAAAGTGAAGTTCACGCCAAATTTCAAACACTTAAGAACTGAACTGCTTATCCTCAAAATTTTCTAAAGTATTTTATCCTAGGACTGGGATAGTGCCTCAGTCACCTTTGTGTCTCCTACTACATACCCTACGCATGGTAATTTGGTAGATTTCAACTCAAAATTATTACTGTGCTGCTTTCTATTATTTTGATTTTCTTCATTTCTCTTGTAGTCCCCTCCTTTCATTCTGTTTCCTCCCCCCAAATACGACCAATATGGAAATATGCCCCACAGAACTGCACATACAAACCCGTATCAAACTGCCCCACTGTCCTAGGGAGAAAGAAAATCTGGAACTCAAAATGAATGTTACAAATGGCCCCACATGCAACTGGGAAAAACAAAATGCTGTTTAAAAGAAAAAAAAGACCTTCCACACGATACTTTTTCTACTCTGTGCAGCTGTTGTCCTAAGCACTGGGGATACAAACTGAAAAAAGACAGTCCTACTCAAGCTTACTGCTGCTTTCTTTTGGATAAGTTGGAGTATGAAGTGCTGTGCTGTAAGTTTGTAAATAAAGGATTTTTAGCAACATTTCCAAGAGCAGAGTCTTTCAAAAAGGAGTATTTTCTAAAGAGAAATTTTTAAAATTAAAAAACGTAAAAAAAAAAAACTTACTTGGAAATTATGAACATACTAGTTGTTGATTCTATTAATGTATCAAATCCATCATCATTCACATAACCATCACTCTAGTTCAGGGCCTCTTCCCAACTCTTACTATTGCTTTCTGAGTCATCTTTCCTTACAAAAATTCATCTTCTACATAGTTGCCAAAATGCTCTTCGTACTACACAAGTAACAGTCTGCCCATGTCTCTCCCCTATGTTCGAGCCCCAACGGCTCCTTATTACCCCCTTAAGACTTCATGTTAACTCCTCTATTTGGCTTTTAAAGTCCTTCACAACCTTACATCTTTATGACCAGTGCCATACCTGGCACCTAGCACTTAAGTGATTGGTGACTGACTGTACAAATGATCTAGAAACCGTAAGAACGAGAGGATACTCAAAACTTATGCTGGTCTAGATTTTAAAAAGCATTTCTTCAGTTGTGCAGGGATACTGAATGAGTGTTCAAAATTCAAATGCTTTTATGAACAATAAACCTATGTGTATCACAGAAAAGTTTCTCTTCTGGAACTACAGACTACCGTGACGTCCTTTAGTTCATTCTTAATGGAAATTCTAGAATCTTAGCCTCCAAATGTACAAAGTTAAAGCTAATAGTGTATTCTGGAAATTATACTGGTGAAGGGCTGCTTGATAGATCTTCCTGTATTATAGAAAGGAACAGTTATGAAAATTTCAATCCCCAGCATTTTACACTAAATAATTTTAACCTTTTTTTTGTTAAGTCATTTTCAGGGCCTCCATTTTTGGTGTTTTCTTGGCAAAGATATTGCAGTGGTTTGCCATTTCCTTCTCTAGTTCATTTTGCAGGTGAAGAAACTGAGACAAACATGGTTAAGTGACTTGCCCAGGGTCACACGACTAATAACCATCTGAGGTCACATAGGAACTGAACTTCAGGCCCAGCACTTTATCCAAGGCACTGTCTAGCTGCCCCAATCTTAGTCTGTACTACTTAACAAAATAATAAGTTACTTCAAAAGTAATGTTTGGGGGTGGCTAGGTGGCACAGTGAACAGAGCACTGGCCTTGGAGTCAGGAGGACCTCATTTCAAATCTGGCCTCAAGACACTTGACACTTGCTAGTCATGTGACCTTGGGCAAGTCCTTAACCCCAATTTCCCTGCCTTCCCCCCTCCAAAAAGCAAAAAAAGAAAAAAGTAATGTTAAGAATCTGTATTTTTTAAAATCAAACTGCGTTATAATTGGAGAATGAATTAGAATTCTGATTCATAAACAGGAATCAGATTTTAAATGCTAACTACTCATACGTTTACTGGGCTTTCTGGTCACAGAAGCAAATCATTTAACCTATTTAACCCACAGCAAAGGCAGACATTAAAGCAAGTGTCCAGTATGACCTCAATCTTCCATGTTCCCTGTTCAACTTTAAGGTAACGTCCCATGATAAAATGGGACCAAAGAACTTCACATTTTGGGACTGACCAAGGATATGGAGTTTACTTCCTGGTGAACACAGTGGAATCATCTTAGAAACCACCCTGGAATTAAGTCAAAATGCTGAGTGGCCCGAAACTTAACAGTTTCTAAGAACTTCTTCAGAACTATAAATAATAATTCACACGGGGGCCAGGGGGCCAGGTAACACCGTTGCAGAGTTGGTCCTTAATTAGGCTGGGCTAATGGTATTCTAAGTACAGGAGTCTTATTATCATGGGTTAATTACTCCAATGTTCTATGTTTTCAAATTCCCCGCAGTAAGAGTGGCTCCAAAGAAATCTAAGCGGAAAAGGACCTATACATACAAATACATTAATAGTAATTTCTTTTTCTTTAATGGCAAAGATCTGGAAACTAAAGGGGTGCCCATCAGCTGGGGAATGGCCAAACAAATTAAAGCAGGAACATAATGGAATGCTATTTTACCTTAATGACAAAAGAGATAGGAAGACTTGTATGAACTGATAAAAGTGAAGTGAGCAGAGCCAGAAGAATAATTTGTATAAAATTGTAAAGACAATTTTTCTAGATTTAAGAACTCTGACCAAGAAAGTAAACAACCAGACACATCATTCATACCACATACCAGGGGTGAGGAACCTGGGGCCTGAAGGCTACATGTGGCCTTGTAGGTCCTTGGGGGTGGTCTTTTGACTGGGTCCAAGTTTTACAAAACAAATCCTTTTATTAAGGGGATTTGTTCTGTGACGTCTGGATTCACACCTGGGGGCCCAGAAGGCCACATGTTCTGCACCCTTGCTATACACCTATATAGATAGAGAGATGATGGATTCAAGAAGCCAAATAAGAGAGAAGTGGGAAGGAGGCAGCGCCATGTGTGTTTGGGAAACAGTAAATACATGGATTAGCCCGCTTAGAGCAGAGGATTCCTTAGGGAAATACTGGGAAATAAGATCAGCAGAGTAGGCTGAATCCTTTTTTTTAAGATGTCCTGGTTAGTAAGAAGGGGTGCTGGATTTTAGACAACCACTGAGGCTTGTCCGATGTGTGTAAAAGAGTGCTTCAGGAAGATTATGCGATGCAGGCAATGATAGAAAGCACCAAAGGGGAAGAAAAGAAGACCAGAAGGCAAGGAGGATATTTAGGAGACTGTTCAGGTAGGAGGTATGATCCTACATTACACTGGTGACAGCAGGAATCCACAGGAAGAAACTGATTCAAGAGACATTAGTAAGAAAGAATGGATAAAGGTAGTGTGGGAGAATGAATGAAGTGCCGGAGTTGGAGGCAGGAAGATCCAGAATTTATAGTCTGCCTTGCCATATCTCCCACCAGTCCCTCTTGTCTCAATCAATAAGTACTGATTAAACAATTACTATGTGGCAAGGTATTCAAAGATAAAAAGGTCCCTGCCTTCAAGAAGCCTACATTCTATTACAGACATTTCACATAAACACACACATGTATGACACAGACATGTCTCTATGTACAAAAATACAAGGTAATCTGAGGGTGAGGAAAATCAAGAAAAGCTTCATGTGGGTAAGTAGTGCTCAAGGAAGTAAGGAATTCTGGGAGAGGAAGGTAAGAACATGGAGCAGCCTATTCAAAGGCACCGAGAGGAGCAGGGGTAAACTTTGAGGAACAGCGAGCTTAGCTAGACTGTAGAGCATGGGAAGAGGAACAATGAGGTTTGAAAGGAAGACTGGACCACGTTGTGAAGGCCTTTAAAACTGAACAGAAGAATTCTATCCTAGAGGCACTAGAGAATCACTGCAGTTCATTGCCAAAGGCAGTAAGTGCACGAAAGAGTGTTTCAGGAAGACCAATCGGGCCTTGGCACAGAGGATGAATTAGAAGAGGCAACGACCACACTTAGGACAGTGCCGTTGTGGTGGTCCTGCACTGTGGCTGTGACATCAGCAAAGGATGGGCACAGATCTGAAATGTCGGGGACCGAAAGAGACAGCGTAGCACAGCGGATTTCATGCTGAAAGTGAAGTCCAATCACACAACCACTGAACCAGCCTCTGAAGTAACACACAAAAGCTTCCGCCGCGCATGTGAAAGTCCTCTCCAGTCTGACCCCCATTCACCTTTCCAGGCCTGTTTCATACTCCCCGCTTCACGTGCTTCACGTGCTTCACGTGCTTCACGTGCTTCACGTACGCGGTCTGACTTTACTGCCTGGTTAGCTGGTTCCGTCTTCAACATTTCAACCCACATCTCTGTGAGCTTGTAGAAGTTCTCCTCCATTCCTGGCTCATCTTCTCCCTTTACCTCTGCTTCTTCAGCTGCCCCCTCCTACAAGACAGCCTTTCCTGATCCCCCACCCCCACCCCAGTGGTTGGTGTTCTCCTCAAATCATGCCGAATTTACACATCTCACCACGTACTTTGTCCCCCACCTTATGTGACAAAGTAAGCTCTGAAGACAGCTGCCATCTTATCATTTCTAATTCTTTGTACCCTCAAGGTCTAGACCAACACCTTGCTTAATATTAACAGTTATCTGAACTGAAACACTGGATATCACCCAGTCAGAAAAAAGATGCAATTTTACTATGATTATAAAAGGCTTCTGATTCTCCCCTAGAATTAAGTGGTCACGACGACGGGGACTACAGGGACTCGCTGGCCGACACCCACATGAGGCGCCAGCACTGTAATCTAATCAGTTACAAGACTGTCCTCTTGGGATGCCCATCAGCTGGGGAACAGCTAGACAAGCTGTGGTATATGAATGCGATGTACTAATACTGTTGGGCAGTAAGAAATGATGAACAGGCAGACTTCAGAAAAACTGGGAAAGACTTCCATCAACCGATGCTGAGTGAAGAGAGCAGCATGCGGAGAACACTGTATACAGTAACAGCCACACTGTGAGATGACTGACTTCTCAGCAACGCGAGGAGCCAAGGCCACTCCAAAAGGCTCAAGATGGAAAACGCCATCCACATCCAGAGGAAGAACTACGGGGTCTGAAGGCACATCGAAGCAGACTCTTTGCTCTTTTTTCTTTTGTTTTGTTCCTCCCATTGGCTCTAAGACTTCTTTACAACATTATTAATGTGAAAATGTTTAATATGAATGTGTTGTGTAAAGCCTATATCAGACTGCATGCCATCCAGGGGAAGGGGAGAAAACTGCAAATTCAAAAGCTTAAGGAAGTAAACATTGAAAACTAAAAAAAAAAGCAAGAATCTTAAAAAAGTGAATGTCAAAAAAATTTTTAGGGGCAGGTAGGTGGCACAGTGAATACAGCCCTGGCCTGGAGTCAGGAGGACCTGAGTTCAAATCTGGCCTCAGTCACTTAACACCTGCTAGCTGTGTGACCTTGGGCAAGTCACTTAATCCAGATTGCCCTGCCTTTCCCTCTCCAAAAAGCAAAAAAAAAGTATATGTAATTTGGAAATATTTAATGAAATAAATTTTTTTAAAAAGAAAGTGAGGTTGAAGCTAGATTGTAAAGAATTTTAAATACCCAATAGAGGATTTTGCATTTTATCACAGAGGCAACAGGAAACCACTGAAGCTTCAACAAAGGGGGGGCCAATCTGTGCTCTGGGAATATCAATCTGGCAGATGTGTGAAGGATAGGCAGGAGGAAAGAAGACCAATTAAGAAGTAACTGCAGGGGAGAGGACGTGAAGGCCTGAATTAGGGTGGTGCCCTCATTCATACACATACACACACACACACACACACACACACACACACACACACAATATATGTAAACACATACATGTAAAGATGTTGCAGAAGTAAAATTAACAACATTTAGCAATTAATTAGATATAGGTGGTGAATTTCCTGAGAGAGATGATGGACTTAAGATACAGATATAAGATAAATATTTTTGGACATGGTCTATACGGAAATTTGTTTTGCTTGACTATGTCTGTTTGTTACAAAGTCTTGGGGGGGGGGGGGTTTCTCCTCCCAATGGAGTGGGGAAGAAAAGAAATGCTTCATAATTAAAAAAAAAAAATTTTAAACAGAAAGAATGAAGAATCAAAGATGGCTCCAAGGCAGCAGTGGTGTCCTGAAAGTCGTGAGGGGCATTTTGTTTGGTCATGCTGTGTTTGATATGCCTATGAGGCACCAAGGCAGAGATATGAAACAGGCAATTTTGGGGATACAGAACTGGCACTCAGAGGCACAATGAGCTCAGTGAGCAAATTTGGGAGTCCCTTTGTAGACAAGAAGATAACTGAAACCAAGGGAATGAATGAGACGACAAAAGAAAGAGAAAAAAAGACCTAGGACAGAGTAAGCACATCCATGTCAAAGTGGGAAAACAAGGATGATGATCCAGATATTCAAAGAAGAAGAGAAGAAACTAAGGTGAGGAATACTACACCCTCATATTAACATTCCCAACCCCCTCCCCAACTGTCTATTTATACAGTGTCAAATACTTTGGAGTTCAGGAAAGTCAAGGATTGAGGAAGTACCATTGGTAACTTTGGAAAAAGCAGTTACAGCTGAATGGTGAGGTCAAAAATCAAATTACAAGAGAATGAGGTGTGAAATGGACAAAAAAGCCCAATTTTTTACTGGGTGTCAACCTAGGTCTGCAAGATCCAAGGAGCTGTAAATGCCTCCATCACTTGCTTTAGTCCCAGAAGTTTAAGTAATAGGTTTAGGCTCCCAAGCACTGGAAAAGAGAGTTCCCAAAGGTCTATTTCAATTTGCACAGAGAATCTTCTGGTTAGAAATTTGCCTGGTAAGTTTAGACAAAACTTGACTCAGAATTGGAAATAAAAGAGCAATGCAAGATTAGCTCTCCAATTTCATTAAGTGACAATATCATTAAAATTTACACATAAAAGCAAAAATATGGCTGCAAAATATTTTATGACACTCTCCAGACCTCATCCGGAGTCTCTTCAGGCTTGACTTCTTTGGATTTCTCTTCATCAAGCTTCACACTTTTCACCTGCTCTGTCACTTTGGCAACACTCTCAGTACCTTTGAAACGCTGTAATAAAAATGCCTTACATGTTAACGTATCAAAGACAAGTTCTTTTCATGAACACCATCCCTGAGGAAATCTGGCTCTTCTTTGCCAAATGAAAAGCTATGATATGAATATGCAGAATTTAACATAATTGGCCTAAGAAATATAACACATAAAAAGAAATTCTTCTGAACATTTTTATTATATAAATCATGAACTAATTTTCCAAAATAACAGTTGAAATCAGAACCAAAAACCAACCATATGGATGTATCCCTGAATCAGTAGGACAAAGGCAGGCAGACCCTATATAGTGCTGCCAGAGCCAGCTGTTTTGCAATAACACCACTGCAGGACTGCACATAACATTCTTTCTGTCAATTCATCTCTGGATCGTTCCTATAGACAGATCCAAATCACAATCTTATAAAACAAATCAATGACGACTGTGCCTCTATCAAGAAGCATTTATCAATCACCTACTATGCATCAGCCACTGTTGTAGGCACTAGTACAAAGACAAAAATTAAACCATTCCAACCCTCAAAGAATATATACTCTTGGGGGTGCCAACTGGAGTGAAGCTTGAAGGGGGTGAAGATATGCCTATGCTACTCCTTTGGTCACTTAAAAAAAAGGGATCCTTTCTGTTAAAGCTGTGTTTTTACAATGAACAATGAGAAGGGCACTTGCTAAGATTTTGTTGTCACCAGAATCTAAATGTATAGCATTAAACAGGCTCAATAAATGGAGATTCTTAATTTCTGTGTCATGGATGCCTCTGTTGACAGACTGGTAAAACCTACAGACCCCTTCTCAGAATAATGATTTTAAATGTAAACAAAACATGAAGGATTACAAGGGAAGCTAAGTATATGAAAATATTTGTTTAAAAAATGTATTTTTAAAAAATAGGCTCAAGATCAATAACCTTTGCATTACAAGGAAGAGCCCTGATTTCACCAGGGCATTTTTTTGCACAAAACCTCAGGTTTCATGGTGAGGGAACGTTTGTCTACCAATACCAATCTGCAGCTGATCTGTGATGTGATAACAATTGCTAATATTTATACAATGGTTTAATGTTAAAGTGTTACCCACTCCAGCCTGCCCTCAGAGGCTCAGAAAGATGAGATTCATTCAGCTAGTACTAGAGACGGGATTTTAATGTACATGCTCTCACTCCAACCTAGCGCTTCCAATGAGACTAAACTGCAGAAAACTGCTGCTTCAGCAATGAGACAGCGACCTCTTATACAACATCCAGGGTTTTCAAGGCGCTTTCATACCCATTATCTCAATTTATGTTATTAGAGATCAAACTTATTAACAACAAAATCAAAGCCTCATCATGATATAAATTGCTTCTCTAGAATTTGCAGCTGTTCATTTATCTCTGCATTTTATAAAGACAGTAGGCAATACATCTATTTAACTGACACCAATACATGCTCCTGTACCATTTTATAATTATAGCCCTGACGTATCTATACGTATGCATATG
Source organism: Pseudochirops corinnae (assembly GCA_028646515.1). Classification (NCBI taxonomy): domain Eukaryota; kingdom Metazoa; phylum Chordata; class Mammalia; order Diprotodontia; family Pseudocheiridae; genus Pseudochirops; species Pseudochirops corinnae. The sequence goes on along the minus strand of CM053589.1, from coordinate 869,321 downwards.
GAAGCACTTACTTACACTTGTATCTATAATTCTAAAACAACAAAATGCCAAAGATAATCCTTTGAATGTGGAGGAGGGAGACTCTTACCTTGCTTTCAAAAAGATGGTTGTAGGCTGTGACTAAATGGTCCTTGTTTGCTGTCTTGGCCACATTTTTTATGTTTCCCAGTAATTTATGTTCTGCAAGGAACTATGAAGACGACAGTTACATATAATACTTTCTCCAAGCAAGAGACGCCTTTACAACACACTCTCCCTCCACACGTGTGTCCTGGAATCCCTAGCTCCCTTCCAAGTGAAGAATCTGCTAAACCAGCGGTTCTCAGCCTGCGGGTGATGTTCAATTTGCAACAATGTATCCTGCATATCAGATATTTACATGACGATTCAGAAATAGCAACGAAAATAAAGTTATGGTTGGGGGTCAGCACAACATGAGGGTCGCGCCCTTAGAAGGTTGGGAACCGCTGCGCCCAGAGAAGCCAATTCCTAATTTCCCTCAATAGCCCAAATTACTTATTGCGCTTATTCTAAGCATTTCTCCGTCCTTATCTGTACCCACGTGGGTTCCTCCTCCCCTAAGAGCGCCAGCTCAGGGCTTAGCAGAGCGGGCACGCCTGGGACGAGGCGCACAGAACACAGAGACGAAAGCTTAGCTAACCACACCCTAAGCTTTTTAGATCATTATCGTTATTTGGGGCGCCCGTCAGGGTTAAATGACTCGCCAAGGGTGGCACAACCAGGAAAGTGGAATTCGGCTCCCATCGGAACTCGGGCCCGCCTGACTCCACCCCTCGTGCCACGTGGCCGCCCCACGCTGCGACGCCTGGAAGGCGGAGGCGTGATCGCGCCGACAGCAGCGCCGCCTCTGGCGCAGGCCCTTCAGCGAAATAAACATCGCCCCGCCATCCCGCTCCTCCTGCGCACACGGACACGCGCTCGGCCGGCAGAACGGCTCGGCGTCCCTTCATGGGGGGGGCTGGGGGCTGGAAGGAGGCGGGCTTCAGCCCATCCCCGCCCCCCAGGTTCTCCCGCCCGCCTTCCGCCCGCGGCCCGTCTCCGTTTCCCAAGTCCTTTCCAGCCTTTCTGGCTTTGTCTTTTCTACACAAGGGGTGCTCGGCCCATTTCCTTCCGCGCACAGCGGCTGAGGGAGGGCGAGTGCGGCCGTGAAGGAGACCGGCCCTCAACCCTGGGCGCGGGGAGGCCCACGGGCTCCCCACAATAACGCCTTTAAATGCATGAGACAGACGTGCTCAGGGGCAAAAAGGAACCCCTGAGTTTCGGCAGCCCGGCAGCGCACCGAGGGCCCCGGGCCACGAGAAGAAGGCCCACCCCACGCCCACTCGCCTCCCTTCTCGGGGAAGGATGAGAGGAAAATGGAACTGAACAAAAATCAATTAAGGTGGGGAGGCGATGATAGAGGAAGACGCGGACACGAGGCCTAAGCGGCGTGGACGGAAGGAAAGAAGCGAGCTCGGGTCCCACAATGCCCCGCGGGCGCTACTCTCCCGCCTCCCCCACCCCCCGCGAGCCCGAGGAGGCGGTGCTTCTTCCGGGGCGGGGGGGGGGGGGGGGGCTCGAGGTTAAAACGCGACGTCCTAGTTCCGGTAAGTGGAGGGGCGGCTCCTCCCCCCCACCCCCGCCTACCCAAACCGGCGAGGCCGAGCGCGCCTGGCGGAATGTTGTCGGGGGGGGGGGGGGGGGGGAGGGTGGGAGAAGGGTCGCCCCCTCAACTACCCCGGCCCGGCCTCTTCCCCGCCCCAAGGTACCGAATTCGAGCCGTTGTCCTGCAGAAACTTGATGATGTCCTTCTTGGGCAGCGCCTCGCCGCGCAGCTGCTCCGCACTCCACAAGCGCTGCGGCCCCGCAGCCGCCATCTTCCCCCGCCCGCCGCAGCCGAGCCCCTCCCCTCCCGAGGGAGGGGGGCCAAAGCTTCGGGACGTGCGCGTCACGAGATGGGCGGGGGGGGGGGGGTTCCCGCGGGGACCTTGAGCGGGATTGGCCAGACTCCGAGTGACGTAGGACTCCCTTTTTTGGTGTGGCTCTAGCGAAGCCTTCCCGGCTTCCTTCATCTTTGCGGCACGGGCTGGCTGCGTCGTGTCGCGTAGAAGCCAGTTTTCAAACCGAGGCTTGGGCTTAGGCTCGGGAAAGGCCGCGCGGTGTCCGGGGTGTTGTCTTAATGAAGTTACGGACCGAGAGCGGCTTTTGCTTTCACGTTCGTGTCCCAAGGGAAGAACTCTCAATATTTGTCGCCGTGCTTCCCCCTGCCCTCCGCGGTGAGAAAAAGGGGAGGAAATAAACGCTTGTGGGTTAAAAATGGCTTCTTTAAAGCCAGGATTAGGGAACGAGCGCGAGATTTGTAAAAGAAACTAGCGCTTTGGTTATGGCGGTCCCAGCGAGAGGTTAATGATCGATCCGTGAGGAGCAATCGGTATCGTACGTGTGACCCGCGCGCACTGCCCAACGCCCTGGTCCCGATAATCCTGGGGGCCGGCGAGGAAGCGGCCGAAGTCGTCACGCTCGTGTGCCCGGGGGCTCGGTCGGGCCCCCCTTTTTGATGCTAAAGACGCGTGTTTTGGGAAAACGGCCGAGCTCTCACGAGCCTCTCTGCATCCGGCTGCGAGCTGATCTCCCCCGCGGGTTCTGGCCCCGGCCGGGGGCGTGGGGTGCGCGCTCCACTGGCCGTGCTGGCTTCGTGCTGCCCTTGCTCCCACTAGTGCTCGAGAGCAGCGCGTCTGTGCCCTCTGACTTCGGTGTCTCGCCCGTGGGGTGGACGCTCTGCCCGGGATTCTCCCATCGGGGGACCCTGACCGGCGATCGGCTGTCCGGAGCTCCCCAGCCCAAGGGATCGGGACTCGGTGCTTCCCCGAATTAGTGACGGTTCTATTCTGCTCTCATCTGTAGTTTAGTGTCGCTTCTTTTATTCGGCTGCTGTGATCAAAATCACCGTCCTATTCTGTGCTTATCTGATTGTCAGTTATTAAATAGAGCTTCTATTTTATTGGGACAGGGCGGCTTATCGGAGGAGCTTCCCTGAACCACTTTCCCATTAACTCTGCACCCAGTTATCCGAGCATCAGATCCACACAGACACGAAATCCAAGTTCCAAACTTCAATCAACAAAAAAAAATCCTGTGGTTTGCAAGCTGCTACTGATTGGCCTTTATGAGCTTGGGCCAAATCACAACCTCTCTGGGCCTCAGTTTCTTCATCTGTTCAAGATCCAGTTAGATAAACTGCCCGGCTGACCCTGTGGGCCAAGAATTCCATCCTCTCCTTTACTCACCCACTTTGGTTTGTGAACCAGTTGCTTCTGGTAGAAGGGGGAACTTACTTTCCTTAGATTCCTTGGCTTGATCTCTCTCCCAGAGTCTTGGGGACATTGTTAATTGTGAGTCACTAAATCCAGGGATTCCCCAAAAGAAGGAAAGCAACAAGGGTTACAATATGAATCAGTTGTGGGATAGATAATTTATTATTACAAAGGTAGATGGATGCTAAGCATCAAAGAACAGCTGTTCGTTAATGTAATACAATATTGCAATGCAGTAAACATCATGTTCCTATTAGGTGCCAGGCATTGTCCTAAGTGCTGGCCAGAAAGGCAAAAGACAATTCCTGCCCTGCAAAAGCTTACAATGTTGTGGCAGAGACAGCATGCAAACAAATATATAAAAAGCAAGCTATGCATGGGATAAATAGGACATAATTTAAAAAGAGAAAATGCTGGAATTAAGAGGCACTAGGGGAGGTTTCCTGTAGAAGGTAGGATGTTGGTTGGGACTTGAAGGGAGTCAGGAAAGTCAGTTAACAGAAAGATTGGGACAGGATTCAGTAACAACTTAAACCTATGGCTTATGAGGGTTGGTAGGTTAATTTAAGCCTATTCAGAACACAAAGCAGTTTTACAATACTGCCAATAAGAGAAAATCATCTTATTTTGTCAAATGAAACTGCCAAGATTTGGTCAATCTTTTCTACCCTTTTCAGTATACCAGCTCCTCTTGCCCCTAAGTTTGTTCCTGATGCCCTTTTGTTTGCAAACTGTTGGAACTTTCCATCTCACCAGGTCACCTAAGGAAATATAAGTATGAGAACTGGTTTTTGAGCCCAGGACCTTGGACTCCAAATCCAGTGTTCTTTACACAGTACAGTGTTGAAGTTAGAGAGGCTTACAGTCTACAGTAATTGAAGGGATAAAGAATCACTCATCCTTGAAGTACTGAATCTGTACCATAGCCATGTTGAGTTCAGAGCTGATTCATCTGACATAAGAAAAAAAAAATAATGATATGTTACAGTCCTAATGTTATCAAAGGTAAATTTGGCATGCCACTTATTTTTCACCCTTTGTTAGTCGGACAAATATTTATTTTTTAAGAAAATTTATTTACTTTCAGTTCACAACATTCAGTTCCACAAGCTTTTGAATTACAAATTTTCTCCTCTTCCCTTTGCTTCCCCCTCCCCTACTATGGCAGCATGCAGTCTGATATAGATTCTGAAAACACCTTCACATTAGACATTAGTCAAGACAAATATTTATTAAGTGACTGAGTGTGGTGGTACATGCCTGTAATTCCTGTTGTGGGACATTGAGGCTGATGCCTCCCTCCATTAAGCTCTGGAGTTCTCATCTCTAGTCTGGCCAAAGGAGATCCTAAGTTTGCACTAAGTCTGGCACCGATGGGTGAGGGAGAGGAAGGGGGAATGGGTTGAGGGAGTATAGGGAAATCAGGCTTCTTAAGGATGGCCTAGCCCAGGTTGGAGACAGGGCAGGTTAAAATTTTGGTGTCAGTGATCAGTGGTAAGGTCAGCCTGTGAGTACTCACTGAACTTCCAACCTGGGTAAGATAGTGTGAGGGATAATTCATAGTGAAGTGTCCCCATTCTGAAAAAGCAAATCTAGAATGGCTTCAGTATTCACTAGGCCTACATTTAGAGGTCATCTGACTTTCTAGCAATCTGGAGCTAAGAGCAATGGAGACCCTCCCCCAGAGCCAACTCAGCAGAAGATATGCCAAATTAAGGTTAAGACTGCTTTCATGGGACACCCACATGTTTCCGGGTCCTTTGTCTCAGAGAGATTCCTGTGCTTAGGTTGTGGGTCAGCCCCCCTACCAATAAGAGTGAAGGCCAGTTGCAGGGGTTGGGTTTCTGCATCAGAAGATTATATAACCATGGGCTGGCTTCTACCTGTTGCTCTCTCCCTGCAGACGCCATGTGGGCGACAGGGGCCGTGAGGAAGAATAAAGACCTTTTCTGACCTTAGATTCAGACTCTGAACTCTTTCGTCTCACACAATAGGGAGACTCTGTCTCCAAAAAACAAGGACAAAACACATTAAATGCCTTACAAAAACCCTACCGCTGATCACTGACTGACACCAAAATTTTAACCTGCCCTGTCTCCAACCTGGGCTAGGCCATCCTTAAGAAACCTGATTTCCCTATACCCCCTCAACCCATTCCCCCTTCCTCTCCCTCACCCATCGGTGCCAGACTTAGTGAAGGCAAATATTCCAAGTAGTGGGTTTATAGAAACAAAAATATAATAGTATCTACTTTCAAGGAGTTTGTATTTTCCTGGTGGGCGGGAGCGGGTTACCACAGATGGCCAAATAAAAAAAAATATAAAGTGTAAGGAAATAATTTCAAAAAGGAGAGTGATAATGAGAATAATGCCATTTATATGGCACATCACGGTTTACAAAGCACTGTGTGAGTTACTTCATGAGATAATATGTAGCGTTTGGTAATCATGTAGCGTGGGGGATGAGGAAAGGTTTTATGTTGAATACGGCTGTGTTTTGAAGGAACTAGGGAGTCTATAAAGTGGAGATGAGCACATTCCCGGGTGTTCCAGATATCAGGTGTAGCTTCCAGAGTTTTCCAGCCTGCAGGGTGTGCCCCAGAGAGGCGAGGAGGGGCAGGACACAGCAATTCCTACCTCCTGTCCAAGGACATTAATGTGTCACATTAGTCATGTTGTAAAGAAGAATTAGAACCAATGAGAGGAAACATGAGAAAGAAGAAAAAAAGGGAGAGCAAATAGTCTGCTTGGGTCTACATTCAGACTCCATGGTTCGTTTTCTGGATGCGGACAGCATTTTTGTTCATTAGTCTTTTGGAGCTGTTTTAGATCCTTAGATCCCACCCTTGCCTGCCCTGAGTGGGGCTTTCAGGATGCAGAAACTTGGCAGGCTGGTCATTTGAGGACTGGGTTGAAACCCTGAGTACTGTAGTACCTACACTCCGCTTAGACTCATTTCCCAGTGTTCAGCATGACAAATACCGAGCCCTGGCCTGCAGAAAAGCAAACCTTCCTCCCCCTCGAACTGCCCCATTCCCATACATTTCGAATCTGTATTTCTTCAATGTCCTATGCCACACCACCCCACTTCTTTCAATGTACACTCTGAAGCGCCCACAAAATAATAATTATAAAACGTTCCTTTCGTTAAGAAAGAGTTATTCTGAATTTAACAAAAAACCCAAACATTTCCATATGCAGAGTAGAAGAGAAAAGAGGATTGTGGGGAAGTTAAGTGAAGAGAACTGGCCCTGGAATCAGAAGGACGCAAGTTCGAACCTGGTCACAGATACTTGACACAGTTACTAGCTGTGTGACCTTGGGCAAGTCACTTAACCCCAATTGCCTTACCTTCTCCTCTCCAAAAATTAAAAAAGAAAGTCTGTCTTAAAAAAAGAAAAAGGGGATGATGTGTGAAACCTGAATCTTCATTATATAGGTTTTTTTTTTTTTTAAAAATATAACTCCTACATGCTACTTTTAAAAGCTACCCTGCTTTTATCTGTGTTTCCTACTGAACTACCACATTTTACCACATAATTATTTCTTTCAGTCCAAAAATGGTTTTTAGCCTTTCAAAGCTTAATTGTTGCGTGGTATAATTCTGTTTGCCACATCGTTTAAAAAATAAACAGAACAGCAATGTATTTGCCAGTGGCATGCTGTCAGTCTATTTCTAAAAGCCATCTTGCTTGGTTTGTCTTGCATCGTTTGTTTAGAGCACTGCAGTACTAACAGTATTGCATTCAATGAAGAACCACAGATCCAAGGGGAGCAGTCGGGCAGGTCAGGGTGCTATACTTAAGTTACATAATGTGGCGAGAGTTGCATCTTCCCAGTTTTAACATATATTTATGAGCATTGCATGCATCCTAATCTTGCACCAAAGACAGCTGAGTAATAAATGATTTAGTAATACTGGCACATTTTCCAAAAGCTTCACATAATGGTTGTATCCCGCTTCTTTGCAAAAAGAAATCTGGCATAAAAATTTTAACAATTATGTGGTACAATATGATACCTTCAATTTTGTTCATTTCAAAAAGTTTTAGTGACCATTTTCTTCTATTTTTTGCCAACTCTGTCTCTAGATCCCCTCTTCCTACTGAGTCCCCCACCCACCCAAAGGCTAGCCCCACCAGTGTCCCTGGCATAGAATGTAGGAAGGGGGATGCCGTTCAATGGGAAGAGTCCTCGCAGTTCCTGAGGCTCAAAGACTCAGCCTCTCAAGCTTGTCCGTGAGCACAGCACAGCTGTCATTGTCATCACTGCTCGCTGCTGGAGCCTGGTGAGCCCGGGCAGGTCACGTCCCTCCTCTCGGCCAGTTTCCTTATTGGCGAGATGAGCGTAACGATATTGTGAGATTTCAAGGAGTTCTCAGACGTAACGTGCTTTGTGTGCGTGCGCGTGTGCGTCTGCGTGCACTCGTCCTTTTTATCGACCCTCTTCTATTTTCAGCACGCCCTTCTGCTGAGGATACGCTCCGGAGCTAAGTGGTCCATACGGTTACGCGCACAGACCGCAGCCCTCGAGCGCGCTCCACAAAATCCAGCACCTGCGGGCCTTAACGAGCCAAGCCCAGGCTGGGACCCTCCAGGACGCAGCGACGGCTACGTGATGGCTGCGCGTCTGCGTCACCGCCGTTCGGGGCGGGGCTTCGGGGCGCGGACCAATCCCACGGCCGACGCCCTGGGCGCCGCGGTATTTTTGAGCGGACGCGTAGGCCCAGGGCCGGCCTTCTCTCTCTCCTTCCCTGGGGGGCCTGGGTGTGCCCTTGGACCCGCGGCCGCGGAGGCCCGAGGGAGACGCGTAGCTTTTCGTCGTTATGAGCGGCAGGCCCAGGACTCTCTTCCAGACGTGGGGCTCCGGGGTCACTCGTTCTGTGCGTTCCTGCTCCGGGGGCGGCTCTGGCCCCGGGCGGCCGCGGGGCGGCAGCGGCTGCGAGGCCCGCGGCCCGGCAGCGGCGGAGGAGGCGGAGGACGACGATGAAGTGCTGCTGGTGGCGGCGTACGAGGCCGAGCGGCGCACGTTTGGCGGCGGCGGCGGCGGCGGCGGCGGGGGCGGCGAGGATGCGGCCCGTGCGGGGCCCCTGGAGGACGCCGGCGGCTTCTGCCCCGCGGCGGGGGCGGTGTGGATCTACCCCACCAACCTCCCGGTGCGGGAGTACCAGCTGCGCATGTCTGAGGCGGCCTTGTACCGCAACACCCTGGTGTGCCTGCCCACCGGGCTGGGCAAGACCTTCGTGGCCGCCGTGGTCATGTACAACTTCTACCGCTGGTTCCCCTCCGGCAGGGTGGTCTTCGTGGCCCCCACCAAGCCCCTGGTCGCGCAGCAGCGGGAGGCCTGTGCCGGGGTCATGGGCATCCCCCGGCTCGACATGGCCGAGATGACGGGTATGGGGGGCGAGGGGGCGTCGGCAGTGGGGGGGGCGGGGCCGGGGTCCTCTCAGAACGGCGCTCCCGCTCCCCTGGGGCACCAAGCACAGCGGCCAGTCTTGGTTAAGCGCCCATCCATGTACTCATCCAGTCAGCATTTATTAAGGGCTGCTGAGTACCAGGCTGAAGGTCGGCCGACAGACGCTGGCCTCCAGCAGTTACAGCCCAAGGGGAGGGGCCGCCCAGGAGCCGCCGTCTGTGGGGTGTAGGGGTCGGGACACGGAGGAAGCCCTCGGATCCGGAGCTGACCCGGTCAGGAATGGGCAGTGGGGGCGCCGGCCCGGGGCAGTGCCCGCCCCAGGAAGCGCGGGCCAGGGGCAGTGCCCAGGGTCTCCGGGAGGGACCGCGACCCTCGGACTTAGATGCGGTTCGCCACGTGTCTGTGAAAGTTGACCTCCCGGCTCCTTCCTCTGCCGTCACCCTTATTAGGGTCGGGGTCTTGCCGGGTCTGCGATAGCCCTCTCGGGCCACAGCTGCTGCGATGACGCAGACGCGCAGCGTTGGGGTCGAGTCCCGTTGGCCAAGAGAGGGATGCGGTGTGAAAATGGGCCGGTCTCCCCACGTCTCAGCAGGCGCAGCCCGTGGGAGTCTAACTCGTTGTTGTCGTTGCAGGTTCCACCCAAGCCGTGGCCAGGAGGGACATATGGCGCAGTAAGAGAGTTCTCTTTCTTACTCCTCAAGTTATGATAAACGACCTTTCTCGGGGAGCCTGCCCCGCTGACCAGATTAAGTGTCTGGTTATCGATGAAGCCCATAAAGCTCTTGGAAACTATGCCTATTGCCAGGTAATGAGGACTCTGTGAGTACTGGGGGGTGGTGACCCTCAGGGACGCGCCGCCCGCCCGTCTGGAGACCCTGGGCCAGTCGCAGCCGCCTCCTGCTCTCTCTCCCCCCACCTCTTCTCGGGGGCTCTGGTCGTTACTAACTCATCTGGAAAGCACGTGTCAGTTGACCGTCCTGCTGTTGTGACTTAGCAGCCAAGATGACATCTCTGCCATGGAGACAGTCCCTGTTGTCTTGGCTTTCCCTAGCCACTGCCGACCTTGCTAATGAATGAGCGAATGAATGATGGTGCTTGGAAACTGTTTCAGCCTCTGGGCGTTGCGCGTTTTTATTGCAACAGCCCTGTGCTTAGCAAGTGATCATCTATAGAATCCCTGATAGGAATAATTCATAATTAGGAATAATTGTTGAAGCCCCATACTGTCTCCGCAGGTTGGACTGTAATCTTAAAACAGCATTTCTCATAGCCCAGTAACCTTCTGAGGCTGCCCATTGTCTGTGGTATAATCTGGCAGTAATTTAGGATGGATTGAATAGATGGACAGAATGAGGAAAGGAGATCTATTAGCAAAATATATGTATTGTATAAAAGAATAGGTGATTGATTGTAGTGGGAATTAAAAGGAATTTGTACTTTCTCAACTATGTAACCTACTTTTAAAAAATCATAAGCAACAATTTTGAAATTAGTTTACTTAATTTTGAGTAAAAATTGATTATTAAAGTGGACATTTTTTCAGTTGCATTTAAAATAATCATTTTTATGATGTGGCTTCTGAGATCCATATTTTCTGATACAGCTCTCCAAAAACCACTAGCTCAATCATGCCGAAGTATTGATGAGACTAAAAAGCAAAAAAGAGTTTTAAAGGACTTGGAGAAAAGAAGACAAAGAAAGTGAGGGGAAGGACAAGGAGAGTTCACCTTGCTTTTTTAAATTCCCGTACATCTCCCCTCCTTGCTTGAGGCCCACAGTGTTTGGAGGGTTGTCTCGAAGGGCTCCGGAGTTTGATAACACTCCGTGTGTCCATTTCTTCTTTATGCTTATAAGCACTTTCTTTTCAAGGAACTTTAAGTTGTGAATGAGCATGTTCTGTGTAGCTGCTGATATAAATCAGAACATTTATTTGGAAATAGATATTATTATCAAGAAAAAATTGTATTGAATATTCAAAATTGGACATTCATACTTAAAAACTTAGCTCAGTTCTTCGGAATCCTCTTGAAAGAATATATATTCGCTTGATAAACTGACATTTTGATACTTTACTTCTTAACTTAAATTCTTAAAAGGACCTGTGATTTTATCAGTGTACATACTCGCCTTCTGACGGGTAACAACCTTTCTTTTCTTGTCTTTTTTTTTTTTTGCTTTTTGGAGGTGGGAAGGCAAGGCAATTGGGGTTAAGTGACTTGCCCAAGGTCACATGGCCAGTAAGTGTTAAGTATCTGAGGCCGGGCACTCTGCCACTTAGCTGCCCTGGTGCCAACCTTTCTGACTTGGTGTTTTTGAGTTATGGTTCAAAAATTTGTTACTATTCTGTCAACCTTATAATGAGCCTCTAAATTTAGTTAAGTTCTCAGATAACAGATATGTAATCTGTTGCTGGGCCCGTTCATACTCAGTGTTTCCGGCTGGTAGGATACGTCACAGCTTGTGTTCTGCAAATATAATAGCCTTCAAGAACCTAGGATCACTAAACCACCTTCCACACCCCAGATGAAACATTGAGAACAGAACTTTAGTGAGCTTTGCTTGATATTTACATTTTTGGATTATATTCTGGAAATGATAATGTTTTGACTTCCATGCCAGTAGATCTAAATACAGGATGTTAATATTTGGCATTTTAAAAAGTTAGTACTTGTAAACGAAAGGCAAGATTAACATTATTATTCACTTTTTTCCTTTAAAAGTTCAAATAATTCAGTGTAATTTTTTCATATATTGTTTAGTGTCCCAAAACAACTGTGCTTGTTGAAAAACTAGTGGCCATACTTGTGTCAGGGATCTACAGAAACATGAATGTAACAATGAGAAATGTGTGGGAAGAAAAAGTGTTTTAAAAAAAAGTTTGGCAGAAGCACTTTCTGCAGAGAGAAAAGGCAGTAACCAAGGGCCAAGCCCAGGGTTTGAATATTAATGGAAGGCATCAGCCTGCTGTCCAGCACCTTTACATTTCAGTGAAAGACTACGTACACTGAAAATGTCATTTACAAAGGTTTTTTTTTAAATAAATGTTTGTTTGATTACATATGCTCAAAATATTTTTTCCAGGTGGTGAGGGAGCTAGTTAAATATACCAAGCACTTTAGAATATTGGCTCTCAGTGCCACGCCTGGCAGTGACACCAAGGTAAGTTTGATGATGTTTCCCTTTAATAAAAATGTAAACACCTAACAAGTGCCATCCACAGTTCATCTGGCCCATAATAATAGCAGAAAGGAATGTATGGTCATTAGACATGGTCATCCTCCTTGCCTTGAAGGTCTGTGTAGATTACGAGAATGGCCCGTATATCCCTAATTTCCCTAAATGGCTTGTTACAATCAATCTGTCGTGTACCTTAACCAGTTTATTTTTTGCCTGTGCCACCACTATTTTAAAAGGTTACTATTTAAGCTATTGACGATTTAGCCCGTACCTTGAAGGTTCTACCTTTACTTTTAGAAATAATTCAGATACATCCCAATTCATGAAGCATTCCCTAACATCCCAGTATAGTAGTTTTGTAATTCCTCCCCTTTTGGGGGCTTTCTTCACATACCAAGAAGGGATATCTATCATTCAGCTGTTTGAAGTTAGAGACAACAGAAAGTTCCAGATGGTTATATTACTGTTTACTTATTAATAAACATTTCAAATGATCATAACTGCTTCTGAGTTACTCAAGACCTGTTTCACTTTTTTAAAGGCTGCAGGGTTAGGCCTCTGACTTTCTAGAATGACATAAGCAATATTATGGCATTTTAACTCATTGACAAAGAATGCTACTAAGAGATTCCATACTTTTCTTGCAAATGCAGGAAGTGGTGTATTATCACATCCCATTATTACAGCTCACTGTGACCTTATCAGTACTCAGCATATTAAATGATTTATATGCTGCATTCCTTGGCAGTTGGAATTAAGGGAATTGAACTCAAAAAATGTCTGATAATTTTTGTCATTGCTTTGTATCTTTTCCCTCTCCCCTCTCCCACACAACCAACCAAGGGATGTACTTCACAGTTGGGAAAACTGGGACGTCCTGGGAGTGGGGGAAGGAGAAGAATATTCTTTGAAAACCTCTTCTGCCGCTATCACATACCATTTCTGATATGCTGTTAATATATTTTGGTTTTGTGTCACTTTAGTTTTCTACGGTGTCCAGGAGGGGAACATATTATAGTTGAAAGAATCCTGACTCTGTAATCAAAAGACTTGGGTTTGAACCCTACTTCTGTGCTTTACTTGGCCTGTGACCTTGAAAGTCGCTTTAACCTATTTGGCTTATTTCCTTTCAGTAAAATGAAGGGGTAAGTCCAGAAGGCTCTTGAGATCCCTTCCTGATCAGACCTAAATCTGTGATTCTCTGAGCCCTCCTTCTTCTCCTTCCCATCAAGCCATTTCTTGTAACAATGATGTAGTGATGCTTTGGGGTCAGCTAGGTGGTGCAGTGAATAGAGCACGGGCCCTGGAGTCAGGAGGACCTGAGTTCAAATCCGGCCTCAGACACTTAGCACAAAACTAGCTGTGTGACCTTGGGCAAGTCACTTAACAAACCCAATTACCCTACCTTCCCTCCTCCAAAAAGCAAAAAACAAAAAACAAAAAAAACCCCACAAAAAAACCAAAGATGTAAAAATATAGATATAAAAAGATAGATGAGTAAAATCAGAATCGACCAACTCCTCAAGCTGGGTGTGCTTTTATGGATTTGATGGCTGATCCTTGACCCTTCGGGTGGGTTAGGTTATTAGCAATCTTAAAGTGAGAGATTGCGGCATTTCGGAAAACCCCTCTTGGTTTCTGACGTTAAAATTGTTTTTAATCTGACTGTTACTTATGTTTGCTACTTCTTAACTTTTTTTGTCGCCCTGAAGCCAACTTAATGTGTCTTCTTGAGTTGTCATCATATAGAGACGCTGGCCCGGGGGATGACCTCTGCCCCTCCTCCTGCAGCTTATGTAATTTGTCCTTTGCACCTTTAGCTGGACTCTCACAGTGTGATTTGGAGGGTCGAACCACCTATCAAACAGACACCAGTTAGTCTTCACCAGACTGAGAAACTGCGTCTGGGACCCTCGTGGATAAACAGGCCATCGTATCTTCATAGTTTAGCAGTTCCAAGGGAAAGGATTGTGGCTTTTGCCATCCTGCTTACTTGTATTCCCCCTCCCATTCTTCCACCTTTCTTCTTTCCTCCTGCAGAGGATTAATCCTTTCCCTACTCATACTGCTCCCTTTCTCTTCCCTTGTCACCCCCTTTTGGGAGGGGGTTGCCCTTTCTTCTCGCTTGTTGCTACTCATAAATATGAAGGCTTCTGCCTGAATTGTGAACTCCTTTGTACGTGGTGTAGGAGTTCCCCATGCATGTTCATTTCTCGTGCACTAAATCCAGTTTCTGTGCGTGCTTCATGGATTTCGGATTTTTCTTTGTTAACATCGTATAGGCTGTGCAGCAGGTTGTTTCAAACCTGCTCATTGGGCAGATAGAACTTCGTTCTGAAGACTCTCCGGATGTTTTACCATTCACTCATGAAAGACGAATTGAGAAACTTGTTGTTCCCCTCGGAGAAGAACTTAAAGCAGTTCAGAACACATACATACAGGTAAGTGATTTCTTTGTGACTGCCAAACTCTTAAATTTCTGTTACAGGTTTTTTGTTTACTATTTATTTTTGAAAAAAAGTTTTTTATTGAGGATTTAAAAATGATTAACAAACATTCTGAAAAACAAACAACCTAAAAAGGATTGTGTATGAAATTGTGAACTTCTTATTTTGTACTTTGTTTTTAAGTGCTTATTAAATTTAACAAATAGTGTTGCTTATCTTTGGTCTTCCTGAACCTTTCGTTTCCTTCTGTCTGGTCTCGGTGGCTTCTCACTAACTCACTTCCCTGTTCCCTCATAGAGGCCCTGCCTTGTCAGAGATAAGCATGATGAGCAAAAACCAGTCAACATACCAGCTATGGCAGATACGCTTGTACCTCAGTCCCCTAATGACCGCCTTTCTTGCCAGAGTCTGGGAGGGAAGCTTCAGTCTTCTGAAGTCATGACTGGTCATCACGCCGATCGGATTTCTGGCGCAAATGAAAATACTTTTGAAATACATTATTGTTGTCATAGGAATTACGGCCCCGTTTCTACTTACTGCACTCAGCATCAGCTCATATAAGTGTCCCTGGTTTTCTCCGAATTCGTATTTGTCATCTCTTGTAGCGTAGTAATATTCCATTTGGCTTGGATACCAGGATTTGTTTAGCCACTTCCAATTGGTGGGCGTCCACTTTGTTTCCAGGACTTTGCCTTTTATTAGGACTGGGGTGTGGGTGTGGTTAGGGACTTACAGGGTGGAGGTCAACATTCTAGAGAGGCTGGAATTTCTTAGCCCTGTCAGGATATTAATGTGCCTGTATTGTTGCCGCCCCTCCAACCCTTGTCACTTTCCTTCTTTGTCATCTTTCTAAGTTTAATGTCGTCGGAGTTCGAGAGAACTTTTATGTAGATATTAAAGTTGGGGAGGAGAGGAAGATGATGAGCCACGTGCTGACCTCCTAGAAGAGAAAGGAGGGGAGTGATCTGGGGGCTCAGTATTCTGCAACTACAGTAATTCTGATTGGGTAGAAAATTGTTATTGTCTGGCCTTCAGCAGAGTTGAAGGTTACTGAGTGAAGGAAGCCAAGGATCTAAATCTCCCTCAAGGACTAGTAAGGGCGATGAGTCGAACAAAGGGAAAGACAGTTTTGCAGAGAGTGGATAGCCAGGGATGCTGTGCTGCTGTCACTGAGGGCCAGTGGTTGGCAAGAATGTGAGGGAAAGAGGTCCAGGAGGAAGGGGAGCTTGTTCACTACAAAACAGTGATTTCAGAAGGCAGTATGGAAGGGTCAAGAACGTTTGGAGAAGGATATGAGGGGCACGGGGACAAGAGAACGTGAGGAGGGGAAAGGGTTTGATTCCTTGCCAGATGTTCACTGATTCCTTATTACTTATGCATAGGGAGAGAAGCTGGAGAACTCGTAGGGACAGTAATGGATTACTGATGGGGAAAGAGGCTCACACTTTCCATACGGAGAGTTGGACTGGCTCCGTATCTGTTCCTTCACCTAGAGGCTGATGGCTAGAGGGAAGCCTAGCCCTGGTGGGGAGGGGAAGAGAAGTCGGCAGCGGTTCTGTTGCCAGTATTCTTCTATCTCTCTAGACTCTGGCTAGCAGAGGGTACAGTAAGCTGGTAGAGGGGAAAGGTGGAGAGGGAGATGGACACACACGTCTGTATGGATAGCAAAGACTACTGGCTTCAGGGCTCGTTCATTACTTATTGCCAGCAGAGTGTTCCAGAGCCTGGTTCTGTGCAAGGCCTGGGGCCTGTGGCTAACTGGGCCTCCCCAAGAACTTTTCCGTAGGTAGAGAAGAACAAAAAAAGGAAACGCATGTGAAAACATCCCATCTCCAGAGAAAGCTCTAGAAAGACCAGAGTTTAAATGGAGACTGAAGCAAACTACCTGCTAGCATTCTTTTTCACGTTTGGTTCTCCTTTCCCATTGTCCATCGGTTACAGCCCTTCTATACAACCAGACTATTGTACAACATGAAAGTATTTGCAGATCCTGTGCTTGACTGCACGCTGCCATGGAGGGGGGCGGGAGACGGGAGAAAATTAGAAACTCAAGGGACTGTGGGACTGAATCTTGTAAACTAAAAGTAAATAAACAAGTCAGATATAAAAAAAAGACATCGCATCTCTCAGTAAGCATTTGGTAAGCACCTGTGGTGCGGCCATGCACTCGACTAAATGCCAGGAATGCAAAGAAAGGCATAAGATAGTTTCTGTTTTCAAAGAGCCTACAATTTAATGAGGATATGGTAGGAAAACAACACGTCTTGGGCGGTTGGGCGGTGCAGTGAATAGAGCACCAGCCCTGGAGTCGGGAGGATCTCAGTTCAAATCCGGCCTCAGATGCTTAACACAAAAAACTAGCTGTGTGACCTCGGGCAAGTCACTTAACCCCAATTGCCCTGCCTTCTCCTCTCCAAAAAAAAAAAGAGAAAACACAATATGTGTGAATAAGATACATATAAATGTGTGTATATGTGCAGTGTGCACATATGTGTACATAAACATATGCACGTGTGTACTAATTCAGAGATAACATGGGGATCACATTTATTTATTTTATTTTTAAATTTTATTAATTTTTTTAAATTTTGGTTTATTTACTTTTAGTTTACAACATTTGGTTC
Source organism: Pseudochirops corinnae (assembly GCA_028646515.1). Classification (NCBI taxonomy): domain Eukaryota; kingdom Metazoa; phylum Chordata; class Mammalia; order Diprotodontia; family Pseudocheiridae; genus Pseudochirops; species Pseudochirops corinnae. The sequence goes on along the minus strand of CM053589.1, from coordinate 852,345 downwards.
CGCAGTCCCTCAAGTTTCAGATTTTCACCCCCTCCTTCCCCCCCATCATGGCTGCGTGCACGCAGATGCAGGATCTATGAATATCTTCCCATTGATCATTAGTCCCTTTATAAAGAAGGATTGTAACTGATGGAATGATCAGTGGGAAAAAGGAGACAAAACAAAACAAGAAAGAGAAACAGTGAGTAGTTTGCTTCAATCTGCTCTTAGGCTCCACATCTCCTTCTCTGGATGTGGGCATCTCCTTCAATCATGAGTCTTTGGGAGTTATCCTATAACCCTGTATTGCTGAGAGGGGCCCAGTCTATTGAAGTTAGTTGTCACAGGTATGTTGTGTCTGTGATTGTGTACAGATTTCCCCTGGTTCTGCTCTTCTTGCTCAGCATCACTTTATATAAGTCTCTCCAGGTTATTATAGAGTCCATCTGCTCATCATTTCTCAGAGCATGACAGGATTCCATTACATTCATGTACCGCAACTTGTTTAACCATTCCCCAATTGATGGGCATTCCCTCAATTTCCAATTCTTTGCCACCACAAAAAGAGTTGCTGTAAATGTTTTTTGTACACGTGGGTCCTTTTCCCTTTCTGATTATCTCTTTGGGATACAAACCCAGTATTGCTGGATCAGAAGGTATGCACGGTATGCCCTTTGGACATAATTCCAGATTGCTCTCCAGAACGGCTGGATCAGTTCGCATCTTGGGGAATCACACTTAAAGGGGAATCCGGAAAAGTTTCTCATTGAAGGTAGCATTTTAGCTGGGACTTGAAGCCAGAGAAGATAGGTGGAGATGAATGAGGAGAGACAGTATTTTGGGCATAGGGAGCAACCACTGAAGATGACTGGAGACTGGTGATGGCATGTCTTGTGCGAGAAGAGCCAGAAGGGTGGTGTTATTGGAGTACAAAGTATGTGGTGGGGAGGAAGGGGTAAGAAGACTGGAGAGGTTGGAGGGGGCCAAGTAATAGATTTCGTATTTGTTCCTGCTGGTGACTGATTGATATGGTCATTTGAAAGGGAGGTGGTGACATGGTCAGACTTCCATTTTAGGCAGATTAATTTGATAGCAGAGTGGAGGATGAATTGGAGCGGAGAGAGATTTGAGGCAGGATCAGGGTGATAGGGCCTAGAGAAGAGGACACATGAGAGATGTTACAAAGATAGAAATGTCAAGACTTGACAACTTTTTTTTTTGGCTTTGTGGAGGGCAGTTGGGGTAATTGACTTGCCCAAGGTCAAGTTTTTGTGTTAAATGTCTGAGGCTGGATTTGAGCTCAGGTCTTCCTGACTCCAGGGCCAGTGCTCTATTCACTATGCCACCTAGCCACCCCGACTTGGTAACTTTTCAGATGGAGGGGAGTGGAGTGAGAGAAAGGAGTTGAGAATGACACCTAGATTGCAAGCCTGGGTGATTGAGAGATGATTGTGTCCTCCACAGTAATAGGAAAGTTTGAAAGGTGGATTTTTTTTTTCTTAGTGTATAATAAGTTCAGTGTGTTAGTACCAATACGGTTCTGCTTTTCTATTGCACTTAACTTCTGTGACCACTTTAATTGTTTTTTTCTGTGTTTCCTTGAAAATATTAAGTATTTGTTTTAATTATATCTCACACTTAAATTGAACCAACCTTAGAGTAAGGAAATTGGTGAGCATATATGAAAATGAAGTCATAATATGTAAAAATTATATTTAGTAAGTACATCTTTATATAAATTTTTTTTAATTTACAGGTTTTAGAAGCATTTGCTAATCGCTTGATTAGAATTAATGTTTTGATGCGACAGGATATACCCAACCTTACAAAATATCAGATAATTTTAGCAAGAGACCTATTCAGGAAAAATGCATCTCCTCATATTCTGGTAAGTTATTTTATTTTATTTTATTTTTTTTGCCTTTTTTTTTTTTTTTTTTTGGAGGACAGTTGGGGTTAAGTGACTTGCCCAAAGTCACGCAGCTAGTAAATGTGTCACGTATCTGAGGTAGGATTTGAACTCGGGTCCTCCTGGCTCCAGGGCTGGTGCTCTATTCACTGTGCCACCTAGCTGCCCCTTGGTAAGTTATTTTAAAAGTATTTTATAAAATGATGAATTACTATCCCCTTGGTGCCAGGATAATGTATAGGCATAGTGATTTTAGCTTTAAAAATCACATCATCAGCAAATGAATTGGAGTTTAAATGCTTAAGACACACTGAGACTACTACAATGGTTCAATGTTCAATTTGAACTCTCATCTTCCGTTATCAGAGCAGTGCTTGTGTATAGTCAATAAACTAAGCACCGGGGGATCTTGGATTTCATAACTTTTAGACAGCTTTGTACCAGTAAGTTGTCTTCGTGGGACAATGTCCCTCTGACTGCGTGTGTGGGTACAGATGCGGTTATGTGTATTATGTATATGGGCGTATTATTATGCTATATAAGACAGACATTCCAAGTAGATGCTGTTTTGGTCCCAAAATTAAACAAGCAGAGGGAGGACAGGAAGGATTGCATTTGGGAAGCTGCAGAGTGGTTTTAATGATGCCTAGCTTCTCCCTGAAAGAAAGGCCCATCTTTTTAACACCAGTGTTCTTCTGATATCATGTGGCTGTGAATTGTGGAACGCCACAGCTTCCGAAAATTCCCAAGTATTAAGAAATTGAAGTTTTTGAAGAAATTGCAATGCGCAGGTGCCTGGTCAGTATGTTAAGCTACAGCACATTAAGACAGGGAAGCAGTAGTGAGAATTTCATCTAAGAAATGAATGATTGAAGAAGATGATATGCAGGATTGAGAAATGACTACTGACAGTCACTGTATTTTATTGGGATCCTCATGGTGACCTGTTGAGGAAACCCATCTTGCAGACTTATCTGATGACGTTGAGGAGTGTCACGTGGAATAGGAAGGCATGTATGGGTTATGGTCTGCATCAATGGAAGGAATACCCATGGCTGCGAGCTAAAAATCCAGTGGAGCAATAGAGGACCTTTTACTCAGCAAGTCTGCTTTAGTCCAATAAATACCAAAGCATTAATAGTAGCACTTTTTGTGGTGGTATGTAGGTATGTGTGCCCATTGGTTGTGGAACGACCACGTAAAATGTGGTTTATAATGTAATGGACCATAATGCAGTAAACACTGATGGGGAATTCGATGAAACACGGAAAATCACAGGATTAAAGAATTTGAAAGTTGTAAGGAACCTCAACAGCCATCTAGTTCAACTCATATTGAGATGAATTTTCACAGTAACCCTCCCAGCAAGTGGTTGTCTATCCTTAGCTTGAAGACCTCTAAGGAGGAAGAACCCATCATTTTTTACAGCAAGCCATTCAGTTTTTGGACAGCTCTAATTTCTAGCAAGTGTTCCTTTATATCAAGCCTAAACTTGTCTCTCTTTTTTTTTTTTTTTGCTTTTTGGAGGGGGGAAGGTAGGGCAATTGGGGTTAAGTGACTTGCCCAAGGTTACATGGCTAGTAAGTGTTAAGTGCCTTCATCTGGATTTGAACTCAGATCCTCCTGACTCCAGGGCCGGTGCTCTATTCACTGGGCCACATAGCCGCCGCAATTTGTCTCTTTTCAGCTTCTAGCCATTGTTTCTAGTTCTGCCCATTGAGGTCAAACAGAACGAATTTAATCCTTCCTCCGTGTGACAGTCCTTCAGATACTTGAGCAGAGCTATCATGTATCTTCCAAGTCTTCTTTCCTCCAGGTGAACTATTCCCAGTTCCTTCGGCTGATCTTAATATGTCATGAACATAAAGTTTTTCACCACCGTGGTTGCCTTTGTCTAAACGTTCTCAGGTTTATCAGTGTCTACTTGAATCATGGTTCAGAGTCAAGATGTAGGAGGGAAAAGTTCCATAAATCCCCAAATATTTGTGGCCGTGTTTGTTGTGTGAGGAAGCAAAACATTTTTGGGACTGGGAGTGGGGGGAAGTGGCTGCTCATTCATCATGAAACAGCTGAAGAAGTCTTCTTACGTGAATTCATTGGAATATTATTGCAACATAAGAAGCTGTGAATAAGCATATTCTAGACTAGAGAAACTTGGGAAGACATATCGGAAGGCACGCAGTAGGAGGAAAGTCAAACCCAGGGAAACGTGACCACCTACACTTAGGAAAACAAGATGAAATGGTATTATTTGTATCTCTCACGCTTTGCACAGTGCCTGGCACGTAATTTAAGGGTCAGGCTCCTCTGTAGGGCTTCTTCATCTTTCTGGTGTCATTGACGTCTCTGGCAGGCGGGTGAAGCCTGTGAAACTAGTCTTAGAATGAGGTTTTTAAAAGGAAGCCAGTTTTATTGAAATACAGTTATGGAAACAGTGGAAGAACAAGTTTATGGACTCGAGTAGGAGAATCCCTGCAGTTTATTTATCTTGATTTTCTTTATTTTTTAAACTCAGTTTTAAGTTCTGAATTTTCTCTCTCCCTCCTCTCCCTCTCCCGTTGAGAAGGCAAGAAAAATTAAGCCAATTGCAAATATGTGTAGTCATGCAGAATAGATGCCCAAAAGAAAGAAACCAAGATAGGCTTCAGGCTGCCTTCTGAGCCCATCAGCTCTGCATCTGGAGGTGGATGGCGTTTTTTGTGGTAGGTCTTCTGAAATTGTGGTTGCGCATTTTGTGGATCAGAGTTACTAAGCCTTTTGGAATGTTATTGTAGAAGTTGTTCTAGTTCTGCTCACTTTACTTTGCATCAGTTCATACAAGTCTTCCTATGTTTTTCTGAAACTATCACCTTAATCACTTCTTCTTATGTGTTTAGCCCTTTCCCAGTTGGTGGTATCGCCTCAGTTTCCAATTCTTTGCAACCACAAAATGATGCTCTATAAATATTTTTGTGCATGTGGATCCTTTTTATTTTATCTTTTTGGGGTCTATACCTTTGTAGTGTTGCTGGGTCAAAGGATGTGTGCAGTTTTGTAGGTTTTTTTGGGCATAGTTCCTAGTCGCTTTCTGGAGTGGCTGAGTCCATTCAGGGCTCCTGCATCGGTGCTGTGAAGTCCCTGTTGCTCCACAGCATTGTGACACCGCACTGGCCATTGTCTCTTTTTCACTGTGTGTCAGCTTAGTCTGACTGTCGGGAGGCGGCACTTTGAGAGCCAGTTTATTTCACTTTTACCCAATAGGGTTTTAGAGTGTTCTTTCACATGGCTCTTGATAGTTTCGATTTCTTTCTCTGAAAACTGCCCGTCGTCTGAGTGTCTGTCAGTGGGAGAATGGTTCATGTTTTTATAAATGTGACTCAGTTTCCTGTGTATCTGTGTATATGAGACATTTATTAGAGAACTATCTATGGCTTTTCAATGTATCAAAGAGGATTCCAACCATTTGTTGGAAAAAATAACGAACCCCCAAATAGCTGGCCTTTACCTGGCACCTGATACGCATGATCTCCTTTGATATTCACAACAGCCTTGTAAAGTAGGTGCTGTGATTGTCACCTCCATTTTACAGAGGAGGAAATTTAGGCTTAGAGGTTAAGTGACTGGCCCAGGGTCACGTAGCTAATAAATGTCCAGGACTCTGTCCATTGTGCCACCTGACTCCTTCTGACAGGACCTTGGTGTTACTGAGAAGATGCTGAATAATTATCGATCCTGTGTTCTTCTTTATTGTCTCTCCAAAATCTTGATGAGGATAATTTATGTGAGGGAATTCTTGATGAAAATACAAAAAGGAAACTGGTGTAAAGACTGAAAGAAGACGGCTGATGAGATTCGTGTTTATCGATAGGTATTTATTGATTTAGTAGAGCAATATTTAGCCTTAATGGCGCTTGTGGGCAGACACTGTGTAAGAAGATAGAGACGGAAGAGGGATTTCCCATACGTGTAGTTAGCTAGTATTTATCAAGCCCCCAGTCAGTGCCAAACACCAGATATAAAGGAAGGCAGTAGATGATGTCCCCCCTCCCCTCCACCCCCCAAGGATCTGACGGTCTGATGGGGCAGACAGTGTGCAAACGGTCCTGTACGTGCAAGAACGATGCATTGTACATTGAGGTCTCAGAGGGAAGGAACTGAGGCTGAGAAGGACACAAGACGAGGCTTCTTGCAGAAGGGGGGACTTTAGCTGAGACTTGAGAGGGGACGGTGTTCCGGGCATGGGGACCAGCTAGGGAAAAATGCACTGAATTAAGAGATGCAAAGTCTAGTGTGGGGTCAGTGTCACTGATCACAGAGTATTGGGGGGGGGGGGGTCAGATATGAGAAGACTGGAAAGGTAGGGAGTGGCAACGTAGTGAAAGGCTTTAAAATCCGAAGATGTTTTATGTGTTCCTGGAGGTGATGGGATGCCACTGGACTTGATTGAATAGGGTGGCAACATGGTCAGACCTGCCTTTAAGAAGTTCAGTGGCGGGGAGGGGGCAGCTAGGTAGTACAGTGAGTAGAGCACTGGCCTTGGAGTCAGGAGGACCTGAGTTCAAATCTGGCCTCACACACTTAACACTTACTAGCTGTGTGACCTTGGCCAGTTGTCTTGCCTCCAAAAACAAAACAAAACAAAAACCCTTAAACAAGAAGTTCAGTTTGACAACTAAATGGAAGATGGACTGGAGTGAAGAAAAACTTGAGGTAGGAAAACCAGCCAGGAGACTGTTGCAGTAGTCCAGGTTTGAGATGATGAGGGCTTGCAGTGGGGTAGTGGCCATGTCAGAGAAGAGGAGGAAGGTGGTATGTAGGAGATGTTATATTATAAAAGGTGGAAATAACAGGACTTGACCGCGAATTTGGTATGGGGGGAGATGAAAAGAGAGGGTGGAGTGACTGAGGGAAGGGGAAGGTTAGGAAAGGTCTTCTACGAAAGGTGAGATTTGAGTCTCGAAGGATACAAGAGAGGCAGTGGGCAGAAGTTAGGAGGAGAGCACTCTAGGCATGGGAGGGGCAGCTAGTGAAAAGACACAGTAAGGAGGAAAAAAGAGTGGAAGGAGGTAGATATTGCTGGATCATAAAGTACTTGGAGGACAGTGAAGTGTAAGAAGACCAGAAACATGTGAAGGTTTAAAATTCCAGACAGAGCGTTTTGTATTTAATCCTGGAAGGTAACGGAGAGTAGCTGTAGTTCATTCTGTAGGGGAGTGAGATAGTTGGATTTTTGCATGAGGAAGATCATTTTCCTAGCTGAGTAGATGTACTGGTGTGGTGAAAGACCTGAGACAAAAAGACCAGTTAGGTTATTTCAATATTCCAGATGTGAGATGACAAGGTCTCGTACTAGGGTTGTGACAGTGATCATGGAGAGAAGGAAACATATACTGAAGATGTGAGAAAGATAGAAACAACAAGACTGTAGCAGGTTAGGTATGTGGAATGAGTGTGAGCGAGGAGTTGGTGATCACACTGTTGGTGAGCCTTGGTGACAGAGAAGCGTGAAAGAGGAGGGGTATGTTTGAAAGGAAACATAACAAGTTCTGTTTTGGTCATATTGAGTTTAGGGAGTCTTTGGGCCACCTAATTCTAGATAGGTAGTTGGACGTATGAGACTGGAGGTTGGGGAGGTTGGGAGGTAGGGGTAGACAAATAGATCTGGGAATTATCTGCTTAGAGATGATAATTGAAACCATGGGAGCTGATGAGATCACCAAGAGAAATAACCCAGAGGGAGAAGAAGGTCCAAGATGGAACTTTGGGAGCACCTACATGCTTATCAGGTGTGAAATAGATGAAGATGCAGAAAAGGAGACTTAAGAGGGGGTGGTTAGACGGGTGGGAAGAGAATCAAGAGAGCCCTGAGAAAAGAGTATCAAGAAGGTGATTGACGGTGTCAGAAACGCTAGAGAGGTCGAGAAGGATAAAGACTGAATAGAGGGACTATGTATAATTGGTGCTTGCATCTCATTGCCTCTTCCTCTCAAGTTTTTTTTATTTATTTATTTTTTTTTATTTGCTCATTTACTTTTTATTTACAAGATTCAGTTCCACAATCACTTGAGTTTCAGATTTTCTCTCCTCCCTT
>CM053589.1:812797-843887 GCA_028646515.1 Pseudochirops corinnae | reverse complement strand
TGGGGCTCTGCTTCCAGAAGGGAAAGCTCTGTCCCAAATCGCTGGGGTCCTCCCGGCTGCCGTAGACTTCCGGCTGACTGGATAATGAAGACTCCAAGACCGAGGCCCAAGACGGCGATCTGGATCCAGGCCGCTCAAGCGAGAGCACTGGCCTGAAAACAATCACTCAGTCCCCCTGCTGTCTGCAGGCGGCGGGCGGGAAGCTATAACGCGGAGGCGTGTGCAAGACCTCTGCCTTTCGCTTTTCTGCTCTGGAGACCTTTCGCCAGACGCTTATCTCCCTCTTTCACAATCCCCACTTGCAGCTGTTGCTAATCAGGCTTACCTCTGAGGCTTTTCTGCACCTCCCGCCCAGCCGCCCCTGGGGCACAGCCCAGGCATGGCTTCAGGCAGGCTGGTTTCGGTTCGCAGTGCTGATATGGTTCCTCGTAGCCAAGCTGACTTTAGTGGGAAGTATTTTTGTGTGCGTTTTGGAGTTCTAGGATTGGTTTAGAGTCCTATTTTATGGGTATTTTGGGGTGGCTATGTGAGAGCTGCGATATGTTGCTGCTGCTACGCCGCCATCTTGGCTCCGCCCCCTGTTGATCTTTCCAAAACTTTTAAAACTTAAATCATCTTATCTGTATTTCGTTTTGCCTAGAATGTGCGTTACGGGACATTTCTTCCAGCCCCTTCATTTTACACAGAAGGAAACTGGCTCCCTCACACAGCCACTCCCCTAGGTCATGCCCTGTCTCTGAGGCTGTGGGAGTTAACCTCCTAATTGGTCTCCCTGTTTCAGTGTCTCCCCACTTACTCCATCCTCTGCACAGCCGCTGAAGTGGCGGGTTCTCCTGAGCACGGGTCTGCCCATGTTGTGTCCTTCCCTCTTTCTTGCCTCCTCAGTTAACTCTAAGGTGTAGGTGGGGGAGCTGCTGCCTCAAGGCCACATGTGGCCCTCTAGGTCCTCAGGTGCTACCCTTTGACCGAATCCAAACTTCACAGAACTAGTCTCCTTGATAAAAGGGTTTGTTGGGTAAAATTTGGACTCAGTCAAAAGGCCGCACCCACGGGCCTAGAAGGCCAGACATGTGGCCTTCTCCACCCCTGCTCTGGGGCTCCTCATTACCCCTAGGATCAGATATAGACCTGTTGTGGGCATTGAATTGTAGTTCTTTCCTGCCTTTCCAGCCTTCTTACCTTGTACTAGCCCTGCTAACTTGTTGCTGTTCCTGACTAACAGTGCCTCCCTCACCTGTTGTTTTTGCAACTTGGATCAAAGTGAACTCCAACAAAGGGCAGATTTATAGTTGGAAGAGACGCCACTTCCCACAGCAGCCTTCTCTGCTTGCAAGTTCGAGTGATTGTACTAGTCGTTACATTTGTTAGCATTAATAATAGGAGGTACTGAGACTGTGTTGCAGTTGTAATATTATAATGAAACATTGAAAATACCCTCTGTTGTTTGCTGAGCTCCTATAAAGTTACTTCCTTCAGTACTCCTCGCCCTGCGTGGTACTAACAGTGTGTACAGCCTTAGTCAAATGAATGAACTGGAAATGTTTTTGAGATTTTTCACAGGGATGATAGGACTTGTGGAAGACCAGAAAGGCCCTGGTTAAGATGACAGAAGTTGTTCAGTGTCTGGATGGTTCTAGGATCTGCAGTTTTTCTTTTGTTTTTGGACAGCAAAGTGGTTATCAGAACAAGCCCTCAGCTTTCCTGTTGTAATAGTAAACCCTAGAGGGAAAAGAGACTTTAAAGTGGGATCTATAGATTCAAGCTTGAAGGTCCTAAAATTCTGCAGCAGTGCTGGTGATCTCAGGTAATTAGGGGAATCTTTTTTCCTACAAATTCTTTCATGGCCTGGAGTAAAGTTGCTGTTTTTTAACACACAACATGAGTCCCGTAGAGTAATCTGGCAAGGAAAAAAACCAAAACTTGAGAAAGAGACATATATATTTATTACTTCGTTATTTTGCCTTATTTGGAAGAGTAGTTTGGGGAAAGTAAGAGACTCTGGCTATGGTGATCAGTCTACCATTTGTGTTTTATCAGAAGGAGAATAAAAAAATCCAAGTCTCCAATAATCTGAAATAAATATTCACTTATTGCCTAGTAATTTTCCAAGGACCCTCTTATCCCTCTTTGGTCACATGGTTAAGTTAGAAAGGCATGAGCAAATAGGAGGGTAATTGTATTTTTCAGGCAGTCATCTAGAGTCTCTAAATGGGTATTTTTAATGTTAGGAATGTTACAAATGGTATAGAGTTAAAAACCATGGCAGTTTTAAACCTTAAAAAAAAAAATCAGGCTTGAGGCAGCTAGGCGGCATAGTGAATAGAGCACCAGCCTGGGGTCAGGAGGCCCTGACTTCGAATTCAACCTCAGACACTTGACAACTAGCTGTGTGACCTTGGGCAAGTCACTTAACCCCAATTGTCTTGCCTTCCCACCTCCAAAAAAAAATCAGGCTCATTTTTTTCCTTGTGGGGAGAAGATAGCATTGCTGAATTGACATAAATTTTGAGAAATGCAAATAGTGTAAATATTCTGTAATGGAGAAACCAAGGCTCCCAAATAAAACCAAATTTCAGAAAAATAAATAAATCTCAATTTCCTTTCCGCAGTTTAATAAAGGTAGGATACTTTATTTTCCCTGGTGTGCTTGTGAGGTCATGGATCCATTCAGTTTTGTTGATCTTGTGTAATCTTGTAGCTCAGAACAATATTCCTTACAAAAGCAACGTCTCTGTTTTCTGAGGCCTCCTTAGAACTTTTTTTCCCAAGACATCTCTTCACCTACAAAAAAGTAGCCTTTGGAGAGGCTGGGATATTGAGAAGGCTGGTCACCTATTATTTAGAGTACGGAGCTGGGAAACATTAGAAATATAAAATGAATACCATTCTCTGGTATTGCTTAGAGCTTTTAATTAGACAGTGACTTGTTCAGACATGGGCTTTGCAAACACGTCAAAGAGTTTAGTACTCTGGATAATTTTTTTTTGGCTTTTTTTTGGAGGGTGAAGGTAGGGCAGTTGGGGTTAAGTGACTTGCCTAGGGTCACACAGCTAGTTTTGTGCTAAGTGTCTGAGGCCGGATTTGAACTCAGGTCCTCCTGACTCCAGGGCTGGTGCTCTGTTCTCTGTGCCACATAGCCACCCCTACTCTATATTTTCGTGCATCAGCCAAATGGGGAAGGGGTTAGACATCTCAAGATGTCTCAGAGTCAGACTTCCTGACTGCAGAAATAGAAAGATCCTGTGGTTGTACTAATAATAAAGGGAAAAGAAGACAGTTGCTGAGGCAAGGACAGGCACTTATGGGTCACTTCGAAGTTAAGCAGCAGTTTAGTAAGTCTTAATTTTACAGGAAGAATATAATAAACATTGGTTGTGTGGAATTTAATTACACTTTCATGTATTCATTAAAAATAAGTCGTGTTCTTTGTAATTTTCTTGTCCATGAGAATCATCAAAAATTATTAAAATTTAAACAGTTTAAAACCATTCAATAGTTATTTAATAATCACTCATCACATGCCAGGGGCAGCAGCAGGCACTGGACACAAAGACAGAAGTGAAACATTGCTTGCCCTCTAGGAGCATACAGTCTAGCAGCAGAGTCAGTGTGTACGTACATAGATGTTTGAGGGGATGGCGCTAGCCGATGGCACTCATGAACTCGTGTTGAACCTTGAAGGAGATGAGGGCTTCTGAGAGCCGGGCGGTGGGAGAGCACGTCTCAGGCCTGGGCGAAAGCAGAGACGAGGAAATAGATGGTGCCGTGGCTCATAGAAGGGAGTTGTCAGAAGCATGGCTTGGTTAGGCCGTGTTCTTTGTAAGAAGGGAGTGTCGTGTGACCAGGTTGGGAAGGTCGCACGGGGCAGCCGTGAAAAGCATGAAAGGGGCCTTTATATTTGATCCCAGATGCAGCCGCCAGTCTCTAGGTTCATTGAGCAGGCAGTGACATGTTCAGATATGCGTTTAAAGAGAACCATCTCGGCAACTGTGTAGAGAAGGGATTGGTACAGGGAAAGATGAGAAGCGAGGAGACACATTTGAAGGCTCTTTCTGTAGCCTGGGGAAGAGGTCATGAAGGCTTGAACTGGATGGTGACTGGGTCAGGGTAGAAAAGAGGGTGAGTGTGAGAGTTGCTTTGTGGGCAGAAGTGACAGGTTTGGACCACTGATTGTGTGGGGTGGATGAGAGTAACGAATCAGAGGAGTTTGAAATTGCCCACCTGGGTGACAGGGAGAGTGTGCCTATTTTTCCAAATAGTTCATATAGTATTGGGATTGTTTTTCAAATGTTTGGTAGAATTCACTCGTGAGTCCATCTGGCCCTTTGGATTTTTCCTTAGAGAATTCATTGATGACTTGTTCAATTTTTATTTTTTTAATGATGAGATTATTTAAATATTCTATTTCCTCTTTTGTTAATCTGAGCAATTTAAAGTTTTGTAAATATTCATCATTTTTGCTTAGATTGTCAGGTTTATTGGCATATAATTGGGCAAAATACCTCCTAATAATTGCTTTAATTTCCTTTTCATTAGTGGTGAATTCACGCTTTTCATTTTTGATACTAATAGTTATCTCTTCCACATCATGACTTTTTCCATGATGTTTTTGACATATCATGAGTTGGTATAAGAAATTAAATGGGATTTTTTGGGAGTTTTGTGGAAAATGAAGGTGACATGCAGAGGCCAGTAGGCAACAGGGAAGAAGTTCAGATTGCTCTCCAGAATGGTTGTATCAGTTCACAGCTCCACCGACAATGCATTAGTGTTCCAATTTTTCCACATCCTCTCCAGCATTTGTCATTTTCCTGTTTTGTCATTTTAGCCAGTCTGGCTGGAGAGATGGGTTTTTACTTTTGACCGCTGCCTTCCCCCAGTCCTCTCTCCCTTCTATCAGTGTCCCTCCCTCCCTTTTATCCCCTTCACTTCTTACTTCCCTGTAAGGTTGCGCAGATTTCTGTACTCAACTTTGCGTGTATCTTATTCCCTCTTTGAGCCAGTTCTGATGAAAATAAGGTTCAAGACTTGCCTACCACCCCCCTCTTCCCCTCTACCGTGATAGCTGTTTCATGTCTCTGTTTTGTGAGATAGTTTACCCCATTCTGTCTCTCCCTCCCCTCTTCTCCCAATGCTGTTCTCTTTCTCACCCCTTAATTTTTTTTACATCATGCAGTTATAGTCAGTTCACACTACCAACTTGTGTCTATGTGTTCTCTTTCCAATTGCCCTTATAGTGGTAAAGTTCTAAAGAGTTCCAAGTATAATCTTCCCATGTCAGCGTATAAAGCTTTACTTGAATCTCTTTCCTGTCTACTTTTTTATGCTTCACTTGAGTCTTGTATTTGAAGATCAGTTTTTCTGTTCAGCTCTGGTCTTTTCATTCATAATGCTTGAAAGGCTTTTATTTCATTAAGTGCCCATTTTTTTCCCCTGAAGGATTTTACTCAGTTTTGCCGGGTAGGTGATTCTTTGTTATAATTCTAGGTCCTTTGCCCTTCTGGTATATCATTCTGAGTTCTCTGGTCCTTTTAACATAAAAGCTGCTAAATCCTGTGCAAGTTTCACTGTGGCTGCACAATATTTGAATTGTTTCTTTCTGGCTGCTTGCGGTATTTTTTCCTTGACCTGGGAATTTAGGGATTTGGTCATAATATTCCTGGGAGTTTTCATTTTGAGATCTGTTTTGGGAGTTAATGAGTGGACTCTTTTGATTTCTATTTTACCCTCTGGTGTTAGGTATCAGGGTAATTTTCTCTGATAATTTCTTGACATATGATGTCTAGACTTTTATTGATCACGGCTTTCAGGTAGTCCAGTAATTATTAAATTATCTCTCCTGCGTCTATTTTCCAGGTCAGTTGTTTTTCCAATGAGAGTATTTTATATTTTCTCCTATTTTTTTTATTCTTTTGATTTTGTTTGACTGATTCTTAATGCTTCAAAGAATCGTTAGCTTCCCACTTGTCTAGTTCTAATTTTTGAGGAATTATTTTCTTCCATGAGCTTTTATACCTCCTTTTATGTTTGGCCAATTCTACTTTTTAAGGAGTTGTTTTCTTCACTGAATTTTTGTACATTTTTTTCCATTTTTTGTGCTTCCTTTACCAATCCATCTACTCATTTTTTTCATGATTCTATTGTATTATTCTCATTTCTTTTCCCAATTTTTCTTTTGCTTCTCTTATTTGATTTTTAAAAATCCTTTTTGAGCTCTTTCACTTCTTTTTTGAGCCTGAAACCAGTTAATCTTTTTCTTTGAGGTTTAGCATGTAGCTGTTTTGACATCGTTGTCCAACTCTTCTAAGTTTGTGCCTTGATTCTACCTGTCCCTATAGTATCTTCCCGTGGTCATGTTCTTTTCTTGTTTTTTGCTCATTTTTTTCCAGCCTGTTTTGACTTTTAACTTTCTGTTAAAGTTGGACTCTGCTCCTGTAGTGCAGAGAGCAGTGTCCCAAGTTTCTTATAGTGGGACTTGATGGGCCTTGCTTACAGGCCTACACCTGGCATAGGGCCTTGGTGCTGCCTTATACCAGGCTTGGGGGCTTGCTGCTGTTCTGTGCGGGGCATGCTACCTCACTGCTATCTTTCCTTGGGGCTCTTGGTCTTGCTGCTGACCCACTGGGATATGACCTGCTGCTGTCTTGCTTTTAGGCATTGCCTGTACTGGCCTAGGCTCCCCTCCCACCCTGCTGAGATAGACCTTTCCTGGTGACCCTTTAAGCTGTCTTTGGCTGAGAAACTGCTTTACCACTCCAAAATTTCTTTCAAGGTGTTATTGCAGAATAGAGCTCATGTGAGTTTCTGCCTCATTCTGCTGTCTTTGGATTTGGCAACTTAGAAAAAAACAATCATTTGTATATGTTTAAAAGCAATAAAAATTGTTCCTCATTTTTTAAAGGTTGTTACAAAATTGCTTCTTATGACTATGTCTTTTCTTAACAGGATGAATGCAGCTATGAATTGAAACTTAAACCTTACTTAAACATAGGATATATTAGTTCAGCATCAAGCGTTCTCAGGAATAAACATTCTTCTTCTGCCTTTGCCAGCACTACTACTCTGCAAAAACCTGTAGTCAAAAGGAATATGAAACAAAATTGTTCATCTTCATTACTAGATTTTGATGAAGAATGTGCCCAAGAATTTAAATTTGACAAAAACTTTCATTTAAAAACCAGTGTCCTTAAGGAAGAAGACCAACTTAAAACAAACAATAATGACAGCATTAACACTTTCTTAATAACTGAAGTCCACTCTTCTGTTGGTTGGAGCTTTCAGGGAGCACCACCAGCTGAAAAAGCGTCATTGGACACAGACAGCGTCGCACACACAAGTGCTGCCAACGGTCAGCCACACGAATTGTTGGCAGAGTGTCCATCAGTGAATAAATCTGAAAGTTCCTTTGGTAGAAACCCTGGAGAATCTGGTTATGATGATTGTACTGATGAAAAAAAAATTGTTTCCGCTAGCATGTTTTATCTTTCCGAAGAATGTCCTCGCTCACTTAAAACAGCTGCTCCGTTGTGTGACCACTGTCTCTTACTGACCAAAGAAACACTTGCCAATGTGGAAAGATTTTTATCTCAGTCTCCTCCTCCTCTAGATGCACTCTGTACTTTGAAAGATGAAATCCTAAGGACATCTCCATTTAAAAATGTACAAGATGATATGTCTAGTTATTCTCGTATTATGCTTGATGGATCAAGTTGTGATGAGCATGAGAATGAAATACATGTCAAAAATGACAAAGTGGCGATTGTTGATCATGCTCAAGTAAATGGATCTCCTAAGAAGTGTTTAGTTAAAAAAAAACACAATGGGGTTTGTAAGACACTCATGAAAAAATTAAGTATTGAGCAAGATCGGGAAAGACTGTTTTCTGAAGATCCTGATTCTGAATTTAATCAGATGAGCCCTCTTTATTTAAAAACTAACACCAGAAGTTTATCTTTATCAGATGATGCTATTACAAGCCAAGTGGTGCAAGCATCTCCATTTTGCATTTCTGATGAGCGTTTGCTGGACTGTGATTCAGAAACCAAAATGCCATTAATTCACAGCACCAAGATTGGGACTCCTCTTGGAAATGTGGAAGAAGTAGGAAAGGAAAAATCCCAGAATGATGATAGTATTTTTGACTGCTCTAAAGAGTTATTCTCCATTAATTTTGATTTGGGATTTTCTAGTCCAGATTCTGATGAGGAAGAACCAGAACTGGCAAAAGATGTAAACAACGGCCATCTAAAAGTGGATCTCTCAGGCCGTCATATCAGTACCACTCAGGTTGCTACAAATTATGGCCCAAGTAAAGAATCCACCCCAAGGACTAATGATAAAAGTGATATTAGAAGAAGCCTTTCTACAACATGGATGCTACAGAATCAGTCCCCATATTGCATGCTTTCTCCATTGAGAACAACCAAAGAAAAAGAATTTGAGTCTCCTGGTAATTCTTCAGCTTCCTCACTTTCTTCACCAGTAGGAGAAAATGTTATGAGTACTCCACTCTGTAAACCAAATTCAGTGAGCTCATTCTGTGCAACGACACGAGAAATACCCGAGTTATCAACTGCCAAGAAAAAAGTGAATCTAAGAGGCATTAAAAAAATCTTGAATTCCACTTTTGAAAAAGTAGGAACTATAATTGAAAAGACTGAAAGCAATGAACAGATTAACTTGTTTGAATCTTGCCATTATTCTGATAAAGGTAAGATTGTAAGATTATACCTTTTAGTAATGAGTACTTTATTACAAATAATAAATCCAGAAAAACTTTATAACTTTTAGAAATTTGTACGCCTCAGTTACATATGCTGTCCCTCATTATCTCCTGCTTTGGACTGAAGTCTTCTCCAGGTTGGTGTCTCCAACTCTAGTCTTTATCTTCTCCAATCCTTCATCCGTTATGTAACTGTCACAATAATCTGAGTACTTCATTTCCTTGCTCACATAACTTCATTGATTCTCGTTGCTTGTAGGGTTGAAAACATGTTCTTCAGTCTGTCACATGTGGCTCATAACACTCTGGTTTCAGCTTACTTTTCCAGCTATTATTCACATTTTTCTTCATTGTGTCCTTTGGGTTTTAGCCAAACCGAACTACTAGCTATTTCCTGACTATTCCTTCTTTCACTCTCGTTTATTTGTACAAGCCGTTTCCCATTCCTGAAATGTGCTCCTCTCATCGCCACCTTTCAGAATCTTTATTATACTTCAAAACTCTACTTTTTTTTTTTTTTTTACTTTTTTAATTTTTCATTTTTGGAGGGCAGTTGGGGTTAAGTGACTTGCCCAAGATCACACAGTTAGTTTTTGTGTTAAGTATCTGAGGCCAGATTTGAACTCAGGTCCTCCTGACTCCAGGGCCGGTACTCTATTCACTGCGCCACCCAGCTGCCCCCAAAACTCTACTTCTGTTCTGCATCCTCTCTTACTATTGGTTGCTAATGTTTTGTCCTTAAGTATCTTTTATTTACTTGCTTTGCATGTTTCATAGCCTGCCAGTAGACTCTCGGTTCCTTGTGGTGTAGAACCATTTTACTTTTACTTTACTTTCCCTAGCACTTGGTAGAGTGCTTTTCACATTGGAGAGTCTTAATAAGAATTTTTTGAAATTGAATTGAATTGTAAATTTGGTGCTTCATCATACTTGGTTCCTTGAAACAGTGATAATTTTTAGAACTGTATCAATTAATAGATTATTTTGTGCCTAATATGTGCAAGGAAGGCTTTATTCTGTGTCTTGATGGAAGTACAAAGAAGTATGGATCGCTGGTCTCAACAAGTTCATATGCATAATTGAATCAGGTCATGCATATGAAAATTTGAATTATTGGTACAAGGCAGTAAATTATAAAGGTAGAGTGAATGGTCGAAACCATGAGTTAGAAATGTCAAATGTGTCCTGAAAAGGACACGGGGATTAGCAGTCAGTCAGGTAAGAAGATGGTTAACAAAGTCACAGAGGGGAAAGGTGACGGAAATTAGAAGTGAATTGAGGAACAGTCTACAGACTAGTTTAATTGAGCTGCTGTGAAGGGTTTGTAAATGTGTGTGCTTACATTTGGACATGGATCAAGTATATAAGGGAAGGGATATTGGGATTATTTTATCATCTATTTATAGTTTGAAATAGAAGAACAAAAAAAATTGACCATTGTTTGGTAATAAAAAGTTTAACCGTAGAATTTGTAACTTCATTTGTAGACTTTTTTCAATAGTATTCATAGGGGCGTGTGTGTGTGTGTGTGTGTGTGTGTGTGTGTGTGTGTGTGTGTTTATACTGTTGTTTGGGGGAAGAAAAAAGGGAAGTTATGTAGGTAAAATCATATGAAAACTTTTTCTGTAACAGTCATGAATATTTTCAGTTAGTACCTAAGACCTAAGTTGTTAATATGTTACTGCAACTCCAAGTAAGCTTTATGTAAGTTCTAGGAATATTTTTCTTTCGTAGGTTTCAGTATAGCTGTAATACGCTCTTTTTTGTCCCCCAGAGTAGAAGATAATTAGATGACATAATAGAATCAGTGACAAGGAAGATTTCCTCCGTCTGTTTAGGTATGCTTTTCTGGAGGCTACCACACCACCCGTGGAACGAGGGAGCTATGTAGGGAAATGCATATGATTAGGGAACTTATGTTTTAATACATATGTGTTTTAGCTTATGCATATGTGTGTAGGAGACACAGAACAAGTACAGCTAGCGCAGCTCCCTCTTTCTTTATCCTTTCCCTCACCTAAAAGAATGGGAAAGAAAAGGATTGGGATTGACACTAGTAATTTGTAATTGAAGTGGTCTGATCTCAGTCTTCCTTTCTTCTCTTGAGCCAGTCTAGACTTCAGTCACTGGTTCTGGCACTTTATTTTTCTCCTTCGGTTCTCTTTATGATCTGTCCTCCATAGTTGAAGCTTGTTTTCCTTGTAAACATTCCCTCTTCAAGTTCTTTGTTCCTGTTAAACCGCCCTCTTTTTCTCTCCCTGTTCTGGCCTCTTTTTCCTCTTGAATTTATTATAGGTCTTGACCAAATTCTCTATGCATATGTGTGTGTGTGTGTGTGTGTGTGTGTGTGTGTGTGTGTGTGTGTGTTTTAACCTCCATTTTTCTGGTTTGGATAAAAGTGAATTTCACGAGATTCACGTGCCACCTATCCTGTCTCACTTAGGAGTTATGTGAAGTTCCTTGTCTTCCTCATTTTCCCCCCAGTGTATTCCTTTTCCCCTCCCTTTCCTTTCTTAAAACCAAACTAGAACAAAGCCACATCCAGACCTAGTTTACCTCTTTATTTATCTTTCTAGATTTCTTTTGTCTCCTCCTATGTTTGTGTTTCATAAATTTTAACTGGCTCTGGGTTTTTTGTCAGGAATGCTTGAAAGTAATCTTTATGATTTAAGATCCTTTTTTCTCCCCTTCAGGATTATACTCAGTTTTGGAGAGTAAGTTATATTTAGTTGTAAGCCTTTTTCTTCTCCCTGACTTAGCAGAGTTCTCACAAATGTATGTTAGGGCCGTGTGGATGTCTGGCTCAGACTGCATATATATAGTCCAGGTACGAGGCGCCTGGCTTCATGGAGTCCATGAAGTAGGTGAAAATGGCCTTGCCACTCTGCTGGTCTGCTGCCCTCCTGACCTCAGCCAATGCCCAGCGTAATGTATCTCGTGTCAGGCCGTGGTTGGGGTTGAGGTCGGAAGAGCAGCGTGGTGGCTTAGGGTGGCTTGCCTCAGTTGGAGTGTTGGATGGTGGCAGAAGCAATCTTCACTTTGTTCTAATCTTGTTGTCCCAGCAAATTATTGAGATTTGTTGGCTTCATTCTGTATTCTCCCTCTGCGTTCTGTCTTCTGTCTCCCTGTTTACTACACAGGTAATGTTTTCCATCTTCTGTTCGAAGCTGTTTTTTCAGTTTTTCCCTCAGATTATCTAATGTACTTTTATAAATTTTGTTTCATTTTTTTCTTACCTATTCTTGGTAGGAGTTCCTGATTTCTGTGTTTTCTGAGATTTTGCATTTACTTGTGGAGTTTGGGGCTTTACCTGGTGGACTTCTCTTAACCTATAGTATTTTTTCATTGTATAGGAGTTTTCTTCTGTTTACTCATGTCACCAGCCTCAGTCTCTAGTTTGAAACTTTGTCCCAGATTAAGATTATGTTCCTTCCTTCACTCTCAGATGGGGTGGCTGAGGTTTAGTCCCCCTGCCTTCTCTGTGCCGCCGCCATTCTTGCCTGGGACCAGGGAGGGAGTCATTCTCACCCTCTGCCTCAGTTCTATCTCATGGTGTCCCGGTACCGGTGCTGGCCTTAGCTTACTTAGTCTTTTCTCCTTCTCCTTGTTTGGTCACTCAGAGGGAATTGATTTTTGTCTTCTGTGGTGGTCACAGGCCCTCGCTGGATGTTGGAAGCTTTGGGCCCCTGCAGTTCCCTGGGGTATTTCTGTCTCCTTGATTCTTTTGTGTGGTCGTACAGTGTTAGAGATCACGTGGGTTTCATGCTTCCTGAAGCACCACTGATGTGGACTGCCCCGTTGTCGCACTGCTCTTCTTTCCCTGGGAAGACACTTAATAAATAGGAGCTGTCTTTATTTCTTGCTCGTTTGGGGTTTCCTGGAGGGCCATGAAGCACCCACACGCTGTCTTAGCTGTCTCTGCTCCATCTCTCCTTGGTCACTGACCTACTATAGGATATTTCTTTGCTTACTTCTTGGGGCACTAGCTGGCCAGGGTTGAAATCCCCCTGCTTTCAGGCCTCATTTACTAGAGATCACATGGCAGCAAATTTTTTTATTTTGCCCCTGACCAAAGTGCTTGTGGCATCTTAAGACATTCTAGACTGAGTGGAGGAGCTATCTTTCCCTTTTCTCTTACTGATCCCTAATTTATCTTGCATTTTTTTTTCCACAGAGTTTCTCAGAGAACCTTGCCTAAGCTACAACCCTACATGTTTTCTCCTTTACCAGAAACACAATTAACTCTTGTTTTTCTGTTGTTGTTGTTTTTTTGCCTTTTGGAGCAGGAAAGGCAGAGCAGTTGGGGTTAAGTGACTTGCCCAAGGTCACACAGCTAGTAAGTGTTAAGTGTCTGAGTCTGCATTTGAACTCAGGTCCTCCTGACTCCAGGGCCTGTGCTCTATTCATTGATATTTGTATTAATCTTTTATCTGATAATACTCAAATATCTTTGTATATTATATATTATTGTATATTATATTTGCCAGTGCGCTATTCACTGCGCCACCCACTAACTCTTAATGTAGTGTTTAGCCATTCATTAATCAATGGGCACCCACCTTTTTTTGTTTCACTCTACCATAAATAGTACCGATAGGACTTTTTGTCATATTTTGGACATTTCTTCCCCCCCCCCCCCCCCTTTAAACCTCCTTTGGGTATGTTCTCAGCAGTGAAGTCTCTGAGTCAGATGGCATGATCAGTTTAGTGATTTTTCATATATAATTGAAATTTTTTTTCCAAAAGTTTTTCAAAATTTCCAAAATCCTTTCATATCTCTGTTACTAGAACATTCATTTGCTTGTATTCCTGCAATCCCTCTAGTTTTTTATGACCTTTGTCATTTTCTTGCATGTGAGATAAAACGTCAAGAGTTTTTAAAATGTTCACTTCTTGAATGCTTTGAAGCAGTCTATCCTGTGCTTGTTTGTGGTTTACAAACGTTCTTTTGAAAACCATTCATGGGTTCTTGTCTGTTGTTTCCTTATATGTCTTTATGTGTGTGTATATACATATATATACATATATATATATATCTTGTACTTCATTATATATCTTGTATATATAATCTTGTCAGATATTTGATGCAAAAATATTTTCCCCAGTTGACAGCTTCTCATTTTATCCTAGCTACATTGGTTTTTTTGTGCAAAAGCTTTTAAATTTCATGTGGTTGAAAAGATCTTTTTAGGTGGTTAAAAATGATTGTCGTTCATTTTGTATCCCTATTTCATTTTTAGTAAGGAATTCTCTTCTATAGCTATAAAAGAGCCTTCCTTCCATTCCCCTCTAGTTTTAAAAAAATGTACTCTTTTATATTTAGGTTTCATATCCATTTAGAACTTCTTGGGGAATATGATGTAGATACTGGTCTTAACTCATTTTCAGCCAAAATGCTTTTTTTGTCAGAGTACTTTAGTAAGCTGACTTTTACACTCCTTTTGGTGTCATGTTTGCGTTAATCTTTTTTTTTTTTCTTTTTGGAGGGGGAAGGCAGGTCAGTTGAGGTTAAGTGACTTGCCCAAGATCACCCAGCTACTAAGTGTTAAGTGTCTGAAGCTGAATTTGAACTCAGGTCATCCTGAGTACAGGGCTGGTGCTCTGTTCACTGATGTTTGTATTAATCTTTTATCTGATAATACTCAAATATCTTTGTATCCAAATTCTATTACAATTAATTGAAATTATTGTAGTTTTTCAGTTATTGGCTTCCATATGTATATTTATTTTGGGTTAATTTATTTTTATATCACTATTATTAAATGCTTTAAGGAGGCCACTGGCTTAAAAAACATAGAGCATTGGACTTAAATCCTGTGAGAAACTCCAGGCTCATCTTCCATCTGTCATTTACCAGCTGTATGACCTTGGGCAGGTCTCTTTGCCTTATTGACTCCCTGCCCTCTTTCCCCCCCTCATTCCTGATATGTACAATGACCAAGAAATATTGGTGCTACCTGCTCCTAAGATTTGTGGGATCTTCTTTCTTTTTCTTTTTCTTCTTTCTCATTCTGGGCCTTCTCTACTTGGCTCTTTCTTCCTTTAAAGAATGCAGTGTGTGGTAGCTGGTCACGCTACCACAGCTGCGGAGGCTGAGAGGGAGTTTTAAGCCGTGTTAGGGCCGATGCCTATTGGGTGAGCACAAAAGGAAGCACCGTTATGTTGAGTTCCTGGTATTGGGACCTTCCGATTGAGTAAGGAAGAGCTGATGGAACCAGGAGCAGGTCAGAACTCCCATGAAGATAGGCGGTGATGTTAGACCTGTGAAAGTGGCTGCTGCATTTCTAGCCTGGGAGATCAGAAGACCCAGTCTCCCCCAGTGTGCCCTCCACTTCAGTACGGCATGTGGAAAGGACACGAGCGCTGCTTCCTTCTCTGTGAGCTTGGTCTAACACCTTAACCCACCTTTATGGTGAGAGGATTTTAATGAGGTAGTTTCTAAGGACTTTTTCCAGCTCAGAATTCTGGCTCTGCTATACGCTTATTTCATAGATAAACAACTACATATTTTTCTTACCTTTTTAATATTTTTTTCCTGCAGGAAACAGCATTGGAAGTGAAGATGATACTGTTTTCCAAAGAAAGAGTAAAAAGGTGAAAAAGGATCATCCCCAATCCCCCAAAGTGAGTCACTGAACAAAAACAACATGGAATCAATTGGAAAGTTCCATTTCTCTCTAAAGGATGTTATCTTTTAATTTGTTTGAATAGGTTGAGAAGAGCAGGGATGTTGAATCTCCTCTTTGTGCCGTCAAGAAATGTAGACGCCTGCTAAGTACAGTAAGTACTCCGTCTCACATCCTTCTGACTCCAGGGCCGGTGCTCTCTTCACCGCACCATCTAGCTGTCCCACAAAATAGACTTTTACAGGAGCCATGTTCTAAAGGGAAAAAAAAGCAGGAGAAAGAAAGAAATAGAAGAAACGCTTCAGTCTGTAACCTTGAATCCATCATTCTCTTTCTGGAGGTGGACGCCACGTTTCACCACGAGTCCTCTGGGCTTGTGTTGATCC
The DNA here is from genome assembly GCA_028646515.1 of Pseudochirops corinnae. Lineage (NCBI taxonomy): Eukaryota > Metazoa > Chordata > Mammalia > Diprotodontia > Pseudocheiridae > Pseudochirops > Pseudochirops corinnae. Next base: position 828,153 of record CM053589.1, on the reverse strand, counting down.
GTTACAGAGTCTTTAATTACTGTGCACACTTTTCCCTTTTCTGCTCATTTTACTTTGCTTCAGTTCTTACTAGTCTCGTCTTCCCAGATTTTCCTAAACCATTCCCATCATTAATTCTTGCAGCATAAAAATATTCCATCCCATTCAGATAGATCCTTTGTCTTCCACAATATTGTATTCTAAAGCCTTTGTTCCATTATACTGCTCTCTGCTAAATCTTGTGTGATCCTGACTGTTTCTTTAAGGGTTACTGTAGTGTTTTTTCCTTGGTGTGGGAGTTCTGGATTTTGCCTATAATATTCATAGGAGTTTTCATTTTATAGTTTCAGGAGGTGACCTGTGGATTTTTTCCATTTCTACCATGCTGTCTTGGTTCTAAGATATCTGGGCAGTTTTCCTGTATAATTTCTTGAAATATAATGTGTAGGCTCTTTTTTTTTTCCTTACAAGTTTCAAGAAATCTAGTGATTCTTCAATTATCTCACTTCATTCTATTTTTCAGGTCACTTTTTTCCCCTGTGAGATATTTAACATTTTCTCCAATTTTTTTCAGTTTTTGACTTTGTTTTATTATTTATTGGTGTCTTATGGATTTAATTAGCTTTCATTTGGAAAATTCTAATTTTCAAGGAGTTATTCTGTAAGATTTTGTACCTCTTTTACTAAGCTGTTAATTCTCTTCTCATATCTTCTATAGCACTCATTTTAAAAAAAATCTTCTTTTTAGCACCTTCTTTAATGCTTCTAGGAATTCTTTTTGGACTTGTGTCCAGTTTACTTTTTTTCTTTGGGGGGTGGTATCTTATGCTATAATAATTATAATAACGTAATCTTTTAGTTTGTTTTATACAATTTTTTTCCTATTTATTTTAGTCAGAATCATCTAGTGATGAAAGTACAGATTTTTATAAACCAGTTCTAACTCAAGATGATTTCCAGAGCAATAACAGGAATCCTCCAAAAAGTATGAGAGCCCCCAAAAGTTATAGAAACCTAAAAGTAAGTTTTCTAATTCCTTTCTAATAATTTTTTTGGTTTTTTGTTTGCTTATGGACTTTAAGAAGATAATTGGCAACTTCTTCACTAAAGTCTTCCTCTGATGCTTTATTATGCATAGTTCCAGATAACCCTGGGTTTGCCAAAGCTATCTCATCTTGTCCTGCCATGCTGGTCTGGTCTGGCTTTGAAGAATCAAAGCATATGTCTGTCATTTATGAGTCAGCTCAACACTCGGGTGGCTGCAGCGGGTTAGCATTTTTTTTTACTACAGCGATACTTGAGGACAAAGTTGTAGAGAGGTTGGGACATTAATATTAACTTATTATTTAGTGTTCTAAAGATAATAAAGAAATTTGTGAGGTAAGTGGTGGAAATATTATTGTCTTCATTTTACAGATAAGGAAACAGCATTTGAAGTTGTTTTTTTTTTTCTAGATATCATTAAATGAGGTTGTTTCATGTTTTACTGAAAAAAATTTGAAAGGGAAAATCTTTCATGAAACTTTGTCCTCAGGTAGTTTTCATAATTACTGGTATGGTTTAAAACATCAGGAAGGAACTTTCTCTAGATGACCAATTACTAACTGAGAGTTTCCTCAATCCAATATTCTTTTCTGTCCCATTTTATAGAACTGTTTTATCTCCTACCATAAAATGATCGATTAGAATTTTCTTTTGCCTTTTTTTGAGTAAATTTTTTTTTTTTGGCTTTTTGGAGGGGGGAAGGCAGAGTAATTGGGGTTAAGTGACTTGCCCAAGATCACATGGCTAATTTTGTGGTAAGTGTCTGAAATCAGATTTGAACTCAGGTCCTCCTGAGTCCAGGGCTGGTGTTCTATTTACTGTGCTACCTAGCTGCCAATTAGAAATTTTAAGGTGTTCAGGTATTAATTAGAAATATGTAGTTTACTGGCCTGAACCAAGTCAGATCATGTGAATGTGATTCTTTAAGAAGACTAGATTAAATTAGGTATTCTGGATATCAGTGTCATTTCCTGGGTTTTTGTTGTTTTTTCACGTAGACAGTTTTCATTGCTTTGGTACTGGTTTCTTCCAGATCTTTAAGAAAAATGAATACTTGATTTAAGTTGCTCCTTTATTTTTCTTAGCATGAAGGCAGGCAGTTTTTAGATGAAGAAGCAGAGATTTCGCAAGATGCAGAAAATGTTTCATCTGATGAAAGTGAAAAATCAGAAAATGAACCAGATTCCTTACTGTGTGACTTCCTAAATGATGGGACTCAACTTTCGCAGGTTCTAAATGGTAAATACCACCGTTGTTGTTATTTTTCTTGTTTTAAAATCCTTTTGCCTTCAGTCATGGACTAATTTTTGTTTAATTTGCATTAGAAGCTATGCTTTACAGGCAGTGATTATGGGAAGATTACTGTAAATTAGTGTGGTGTTAAACCATGTTTTCAATTCTTACTAAACTAACATCCCTCAGAGGAGTTAAATTCTGCATCGTGTATCAAATTCACGGACTCTTCTATTCATTCCCTCCTTTCAGCTGTAACTTTTACTGCAGTAATTAGGTTCCTAATTACCTCTGCACTGTCACTTGTAGTAGGGTCTTTTCCTTATCTGTTCCTTCATCCCGTCATGAAAATAACTTCTCCGGGCATAGATCTGACCATATCACTTCTCTGGTCAGAAAACCTTTACTTTTTCCACCTTGCCATGAGGATAAAGTGCAGACTCCTTCTCTTGATGTGTCAGGGTGATGATCAATAAGCTGACCAGTTCTTGGGTTTGAATTACTGGGTGCTGAAAATGACTCTGTGGCAGAGACAGTTAGGAGGCTAAGAATAACTCAGATAACAGGGAGATGGGCAGCCCTTGTGTGATCTACACCCTGCCCATTATCAAAAGTGCATGTTGGGGCGGCCCTGGACTCAGCAGGGCTTGAGTTCAAATCCATCCTCAGATACTTAACGCTTACTAGCCACGTGACCTTGGACATGTCACTCAAGCCCAATTGCCCTGCCTTCCTCCCTCCAAAAAAAAAGCAAAAACAAACCAAAAAAAGTGTATGTCAACATGCAGGACAGTGCCTTGGTGCTAAGTGAACCCCAAGCCCTTTGTGACAGAGAGGGTTTTATATAACCTCTTGGGACTCAGTAAAGAATTAAAGGTTAGTGTTCTTAGAACTGGTCTCCCAAGGAACTCTCTGACCCTTCCTTGGGGCTTAATCACTACCTGGAGGTAACATCTTCCCATGTTGGTCTTCCACAAAGTACAGTTTAGGAGAGTCAGGAGCTAAGGACAGTCCGATTCCTCAGAAACAGAACCCCAAGCAGACACCACAGAGATGTGGCTACCACATAAAAAGTGTGAAGTTACTACTGATTCTGGCTTTTGGAGTCAGTTCACAAGCTAGTGATTTGTGTGCTCTCCTCTTTACCTTGACAAACCTTAGACTTGAAGACTCTGTAGCTTGTTTCCATCCTCCCGTTAGTCTTTTCATGCATGTAAAAGATTCAGTTATTGTCTGGTTCTTCCATCCTTCCTGACCTTTTCTGACTCTGTACATTTTCAGACACTTTCTCTTAATGCCTAGAAAGCATTTCCCTCTTCGTGGATGTTTGGACAAACTTCTTTTTCTCAGAAGTTCTTCCTGATGTGCTGCTTCCTCCCTGAAATTTTTTCAGATCATTCTCTCACCACCAAGCTGAAATTAAATTACCTTTCTCATCTTTTACATCTGTTCCCCTTATCTTCTCACATTCAACTTGTTATCATTCTCTAAATTATATCTTTATGGATTTTGTAAAATGCCTTGCATGTAGTAAGCATTTAGAAATATTTATTTATTCAATCCAGATGTCAGTTTATCCATATTTTAGCCTTTAAGCTTTTAAAAGATTGCTTTTCAAAGGCAATTCCTGGTCCTTTAAATTAGGTGGTTAACATTTGCCAAGGAACATGGTTTATTTAAACTTAAGTTAGGTTATAGTTAAGTAATCTTTGTGGTTACTATTTTAATGTGTCTTATTTATTTTATTATATTTTTTATTTTTTTAATAAAATAAAAATTTATATATTTATACAAAATTTTAATAAAATGATATAAATAATATAAATAAAATAAAAATTTAAAAATATTTTATTATATACTATTTTGTGTGTCTTTAATGTGTCTAAATTAAATTCTCTTTATGTAGATTCTGAGATGAAAAGTGTTTACCTTCAGTCTGTTCGCAGTCCATTGGTAGGCAATATGTATAAAATGGTGCACAAGAAATATGATTCCACGAATATTTTCTCTCAGGTATGAATTTTCAGTATGTAAAAATTTCCTGTTAATGTGATTGAATGGGTTATTGAACAATGTTCTGTAATCTCTTTTGTAATTGTTTAAAATACAATGTGGGAAATTTTAGCTGTGATATCTGAAGGATGGAGAATTAGCTAGATGAGTTTCCATGGGCCCTTTTTACCTAAATTGTAATTGACTACAGGCATGTGACATCTGACATCTCCTTACCTATAGGTTTTAACTTCTGCTTTTTAAAATTGTCTTATTTTGTCTGAATTTTGTTTTGAAAATGTCTTTTGCTTACATAGAACCTCTCCATAGGATTATACACTAAGTGAAATGTAGCATTTCTAATAAAGCTGAGCATACTCTAATACATGTTTGCTTCCTGAAGGACCAGGCTGTTTCCTGGGAATGCTTAGTCAGTATTGGTAAGAATAATCCAGTAATTTTTCTCTGCAGGTAGCTAAATAGCATTTCTTAAAGTGCCATATTCTATCTATACTGATACCCTTAGGATTATAGATTTACAGCTGGAAGGAATGGTAGGAATCATTTATTATACTCACTTTATTTTAAAGACTTAAGAAAGTTTAAGCCCAGGGTGTCATAGTGAAATAGAATTATAAAGGTAGTAAGTGGCTAAACCAGGATTAGAAACCAGATTTCCTAGCTCCAACTCCAGTACGCAAGGTAGGATTGATATCAGTTCTAGTTTACTTTTCTTTCATGATGAAGAGAATGAGGCTTATTCTCTGGAACTGCGTTAACACTTGGTTTTAAGCCGGTGATAGGTCACTTCTAGTATACTAGTGCTTCCCTGAAGCCCTCTTTGTAGTTAAAGATGACTAATGCTTTGATGCTCATCACCAGTAATTTTGGGACCATGTTACTCCATGGTGTTTTGTGAAACATTTTGACTTATTACCCACTTTGTGAAAGTATTTTTTCTTACCTTTAAATGACAAAAAAACCCCTATATTATAGTTGATATCTATAGGTTACCTCCTAAAAGATTTAATCTTTTTTAAAAAAAAAACCTCAAACACTGGAATTTAAATCTGCAAATGAAGTGAAATTAGGTAATAACTGTTTTGTATTAACTAAGAGAGTCAATATATGAAGTGATACTCTTCAAAAATGATATCATTAGCTTATAGCTTCATTAGATCAGATTTCACATATATGTAGTTTCATTTGCTTAAGAACCTCTTTAGTTGTCTAATAATAGTAATGCCACAAATACAGTAGATGATCAGCAAGTACTTGGACTACAGTAAGAAATTTAAATTTTTGTTAGGTTTATTTTGAATTTTTTTTCCCATAGATTCCTGAACAAGATGAAACTTATTTTGGGGACAGCTTCTGTGTTAGTGATGAGGAAGAACATCCTATCAGTGATTCAAGTGAAGAAGTATGTGTTGATTTCAGCTTATTAAACGCAGACAGCTTTGCTGATGGAAGGAAAAAATATCATACGCGACATTCAGCAAAATTAAAGCGAAGTAGGACCCAGAATAATTTTGCCCTTAAAAAAAAGAAAGTAACCAGAATTATTATACCTGATGATTCAAGTGAAGAAGAAAACATCATTAATGATAATGACAAAACAGAATCCGATCATGTAATTGGTGACATAAACATTTGTAGCAAAACAGAAAAACAAGATGATGATTGTCTCCAAAAATCATTACTTTCTGGGTCTTTGAAGAGAGACAAAGTACTTGTTGAGCCAAATATTGTTAATAATTCAATCAAGGAGGAACAGAAGGAACCACTTGATATCAAATGCACAGTTTCTGAAGCTCTAGACACAAAACCCCAGTGCAATTATAAAATTGGACCTTTATTGAATGCTGATACACTGGAAAACCGCAAAAATTTGACAGCCCAGCCCAAGGTATGAACCAATAAAAACTGATCATGTTCTCATGAATTTTAACATGTTTTTGTTTTATGTCACAGGAATTCATTAAGTCCAAGTAAAAGTTAACACAGCTCTTCCCACACGTGTGTGGAACTTTGAAGTGTTGTATGTGATTAATAGGGGTGTTTAGCTTTCTGCTCCAAGTACGTTTCCTATGAGCAGCATTATTGGATTTTGCTTCTTTTGGTTGCCCTACTCCATTTTACGAGAAATTCCATTCCCCTGTTACACTTAGGACATTTGGGATCCACCCCTTCTTTGTATAAAAGAAAGCAAAAGAATCAAATTTATAATTAAAGTCCGACGGTACCTGTTCCTCTGCCCCTCCTCTCTTTACCAATTCCAGTCTCCAACACTTTCTTTCTTTTTAATTGTCATTCCTCCAAAGTTGAATCATGTTTTGCTTATGAAAATTCTCTCCCTAGTTTTCCTCTCCCTCTTTTTTTTTTTTTTTGCTTTTTGGAGGGCAGTTGGGGTTAAGTGACTTGCCCAAGGTCACATGGCTAGTTTTTGTGTTAAATTTCCAACTCGGGTCCTCCTGACACCAGGTCTGGTGCTCTTTTCACTGCGCCACCTAGCGGACCCCTCTCCCTCTTTTACATCTCCTCTAGCCCTTCTCCCCAATCTGTTTCCTAGTTTCTGATTCCCTTATGAATTTAATGTATTTCTCTGCCAATCGTAGTGGTTCTGAGAAGAATAAGGTCATGAGATGCCTGGTCTCTTAACTCCTTTCTCCATTTTTTTTTTTTGTATGCTAGTATAATTCTTGAAGAATTGCAAACTACTAACAATGATATGAAAGAATGGTCCATGTTATACTAATCATAGGAGAATTGCAAATTACTTCACATCCTATAAATTGGCAAAGATGATAAAGGAGGGGAATCGTTAATGTTGGAGGGGTTTTGGAAAGCTAGGTATATCAAGTGCATGGTTTCTAAAACTGTAGACACAAAACTCCAATGTAATTATAAAATCAGACCTTTATTGAATGCTGATTCACTGAAAGACTGCAAAAATTTTACAGCCCAGCCCAAGGTATGAAATAATCAAAATCCATCCTGTTCTCATAATTTGTTGTTACATTTTATATAAGGAAGGGGGTCTACCCTTCTTTGTGTAAAAGAAAGAGAAAGAGAAGAAATCAGATTTATTTTACAGCAGCATATGCCTTTTTTGCTCACTTTGGTTTTCTAAAATCAGCTAGATAGAACAAAATAGAAGCACAGGTCCTTTATTTTATTTAGTTCCCTCTATGGCCCTTGAAGATGTCTCATTTAGCCCCTCAGATAGATTTACCTGTTCAGATGGATTTACCTTTCCAGGTTTCTTTTGACCCCTTTGTTTATATTTCAGAGTTTCTATTCAGCTATTACCTTTTCTTCAGTAGCTTAAAAGTCTTCTGATATATTAAATGTCTATTTTCCTCCTTGTAGGATTATGTTCAGTTTTGCAGGGAAAATTATTCTTGATTATAAACTTTTTTCTTCTGGAATATCATATTGTTCCAAGATTTTTTTTTCTCCTTTATAAAATAAAGAAGTCTTTCTAAGTCTTTGCGGTGGTTCCTTGGTGCTTAAACTGGGAATTTTCATTTTGCAGTTTCTGTTAGGAGGTAATTGGTAGATTCCCTCTATTTTCACTTTGCCCTCTGGTTTAAAAGAGGTGAGCATGATTTCTTGAAATATGATTTCCAGGTTTTTTACTTGTTAATGGTTTTCAGAAAATCCAGTGATTCTTAAATTTTTTCCCCTGACCAATTTTTCAAATCATTTTTTTAAAATAATAGATGCCGTACATTTTCTTCTATTTTTTGAATGTTAATTTTGTTTTAATTTTTTTTGTTTCATATAGTGAATATATTCTGACTGTTCCATTCTGTTTTTTTTAGGCAATCTGTTAATTGGATAAGGCTTTTCCACCTTTTGTTCCACAATTTCTCCTTTCTATTTTTTCCTCCCAAATTCTTTTTCTAAAATAAGTTTTATCACCATATTTTCCCCTGGTATCCCTCCCCATATTTTTTTCCTCAGAGAGCTATAACAAATATTTTTTTAAGAAGAAAAAAAGGAAGAGAAGGAAAATCTAGCTTAACCAATCAATATGCTGAAAAAGTCTCAAAATATATTGTACATCTTCGACTCCTGGAAAGGGGTGGGCTGTGAGGGGTGTCTTCTTATACCTCTTCTTTGGAGCTATGTTTGCTCTTTGTAAATTTTTTTTGTCCTGATTCTTTTCTTTTGCATTTATGTGGTCCAAGTGTATATTGTTTTCTTTGCTCTGCTTCACTTTGTGTTCGTTTATGTAGATTTTTCCATACTTTTCTGTATTTGTCATATTTGTAATTTCTTCTAGCCCAGTAATACTCTGTTACATTCACGTACCACAGTTTATTTGGCTGTTTCCCAGCTGATGGTCTTCTATATTGTTTCTACTTTTATGCTGTCTTAAAAAGGACTGCTATAAATATTTTGGTATAATGGGAACTTTCTTCTTACCAGTGGCTTCCTTGGGGTAGAAGCCTAGTAATGGAATTTCTGGGTCAAAGGGTATGGACATTTTAGTTAACTTTATTTGCATATTTCCACATTGCTTTCTAAAATCTTTATATAGATTCACAGCTTCACCAACAATGCACTAGTGCACCTATCTTTCCAAAACCCCTCCAACATTGACTATTCCCATCCTTCATCATCTTTACCAATTTGCAGGGTGTGAAGTGAAACTTCAAGGTTGCTTTGATTTGCAATTCTGTTATGATTACTAATTTGGAACATTCTTTCATGTCGTTGCTAATAGTTTGTAATTCTTCACGAACTATTTGTTCATATCCTTTGTCCAAATCCTTCATCTATTGTGAATGACTTTTGGTGAGTGTGTCTGTATGTGTATTTGTATATGTATGTATTAGTGTGTTTGTATATGTATATGTGTGTGTATAAATATATATGTGTGTATATATATATATATATATAATATTAAACTATTCTCAGAGAAATTCTATGCAGATTTTTTTTCTCCATTTGACTGCTTCCTTTCTTATCGTAGGTACAAAAATTGTGTTTGTGCATAAGCTTTTCAGTTTCATGTAATCAAATTTATCTCTTTATTTTTTGTAATTGCCCCTTTCCTTTGTTTGGTTAAGAATATACCTTCTACCTATAACTGTGAAAGATATATGATCTGCTTCTCTTTTCATTTTTTAATACTATGATCTTTAATATTGTGGTCATATATCCAATTATAGAATGCATTGAAAAATATGGCATAGAGATCTTGGTCCAAGCCTAATTTCTGCTAGACTTCTAGCTTAGCCAACAGTTTTTATCAAATAGAGAATTCTTCTGTAAGTAATTTGTCTTCTTGTTTATCAAACCCTGGATTATTGAATTCTATTATTTCTGATTCTCTTTTACCTGTTCCATTGACACTCTCTCTCTTTTCCTCTCACTCTCTCTTCTTTTTCCCTTCTTCCTTCACTCTCTCCCCCCAAAAATATCGGATGGTTTTGATGATTGCTGCTTTATAATATAGTTTGAGGTTTGGAAATGCTTTTTGTCCCCTACCTCTTTTCATCATTTCTCTTGCTTTTTTTAGATCTTTTATTTTTTCAAATGAATTTTAAAAATTATTTTGTTTCATTCTTTAAAGAATTCCTTTGATAATTTTATTTGTATAACACCAGAAGTGGAAACTAACTTTGGTATGTCATTTTTATTATATTGGCACCACCTGGTCATGAACACTGAGTATTTCTCCAGCTATGGAAATTATCTTTTATTTCTTTACTGAGAACTTAGTAATCAAATATTTGCAAGTTTATTTATTGCTTTAGTAGCTTGATCTGCAGATAGTTTGTGCCTTCTATAGTTATTTAGAATGAGATTTCCTATTCTATTAATGTCTTTTGGATTTTGTTACGATTATATAGAAATGCTATTGATTTTTGAGGGTTTATTTGTAGTCTGAAACTTTACTGAAATTATTAGTTTTCTTAGCTAATATATTTGCTGTTTCCCTACGATTTTCCTAGTAGCTCACCATGCCATCAGTAAATAGGTATGTTTTTTTAGAAAAATATTAATATTTTATTTTTTCCCAATTACATGTAAAAGTAATTTTTAACCTTTATTCTTTTTTTTCCTACAATTTTGAGTTCCAGATTCTTTCCTAGCCTCCCTTCCCTCCCCCATAATTAAAATGGGAAGCAGTTTGATAAAGGTTCTACATGTAAAGTCACGTAAAATATATTTCTGTATTATGTTGTGAAAGAAAACACAGCCAAAAAAACCTAAACAAAAATAAAGAGAGTAAAAATAACAATATGCTTCCATCTACATTCAGATTCCATCGGTCTTTTCTCTGGAAGTGGATAGCACTTCCTTCAGAATTGTCTTGGATCTTTGTATTTCTCGGAATAGCTAAGTCATTCGTAGCTGATCATCCTTATAACACTACCGTTAGTGTGTACAGTGTTTTGGTTCTGTTCACTTTACATCAGTTCATGTCAATCTTTTCCAGGATTTTCTGAGATCATTCTGCTTGTCTTTTCTTACAGCACAATAGTATTCCATTACAATCATATACCGGAACTTAAGTCAGCTATTCCACATTTGAAAAGTATCTCCTCAATTTCCAGTTCTTTGCCACCATAAAAAGAGCTGCTATAAATATTTTCATACATATAGGTCTTCTTTTCTTTTCTTTTCTCTGATGTTTTTGGAATGCAGATCTAGTAGTGGTACTGCTGGGTCAAAGTCTGTACACAGCATGATTGTCCTTTGGGCACAGTTCCACATTGCTCTCCAGAATGGTTGGATCAGTTCACAACTCCACCAAGCGTACATTAATGTCCCAGTTTGCCCACATTCCTTCCAGCATTTCTCATTTTCCTTTTCTGTCACATTACCCAATTGGATATGAAGTGGTATCTCAGAGTTCTAATTTGCATTTCTCTAATCAGTCGTGTTAGAACATTTTTTCATATAATTATAGATAGCTTTGATTTCTTCATCCGAAAACTACCTATTCAGGAAATAGAGAGAATTTCATCTCTCTTCTACCTCACTTTATACCTTTAGTTCCTTTCTTACGTCTTATTGCCATTGTTAGCATTTCCACAACTGTGTCAGATAGTGGCAGGAATTGGCATCTTTGCTTATAATACTGTGCCTATGCGGCTGTTCCTCAGTAGCTAGCCTTTACCCACCCCTGGGACAGCCTTCCTGACCTAATGAGTCTGGGTCCTGGCCATCATTGTATAAAACCTGTCCCTCTCCATTTCCCTCTCCCTTGTTCTCCTATACTCTGTCCTGGGCTTCCTTTCCCTCTGGTTTTTATAGTCCTTTATAACTTGTCCCCCTCCTCACTTGGCCCTTTCCAGTCTTATATTTCATTCTCCTTATATTCTGCGCTGTAGTGACTCTGGTCTCTGTGCATAAAGCACTCCCATCTTCTTCCGGTGCATTTTCACTGGTCCTCTCCCATGCTGAGAGTGTTCTTCCTCCTTGTTTCCAGCTCATGCTTTTCTGACTTTCTTCAGTTCTCAGATAAAACCCCACCTTCTGCAAGAAGTCTTACTTGGTCTCCCTTAATGTCACTGCCTTCTCCCAGAGATCATCTCCAATTTGTCCTATATATGACTTGTTTGTGTGTAGCCACTTGCAAGTTGTCTTCTCCACAAACTGTACATTCCATCTTTCAACTGTGGGCAGTCTTCCATGCTTAGAATGCTGTCCCTGCCTTCACTGGAACTACTGATCTCCCTCACTTCCTTTATGTCCCAACTAAAATTTTAATTCCGTTTCTTCCCTTCTTTAAATTATTTTCTATTTATCTCATATCTATCTATCGGTCTATCTATCTTTCCATCATCTATCTATCCATCTATCATCTATCTATCATTTATCTATCTGTCTATCTATCGATCATCTATCCATCTATCATCTATCTGTCATCTGTCTTTCCACCTGTCTCTCTATCATCTATCTATCTATGTATCTGTCTCATCTGTCTGTCTACCTATCTATCATCTATCTGTCTATCATCTATCTACCTATCTATCTATCATCTATCTATCCATCATCTATCCATCTATCATCTATCTATCCATCTATTATCTATCTACCATTTATCTATCTATCCATCTGTCTACCTATCATCTATCTATCATCTGTCTGTCATCTGTCTATCATCTCTATCTATCTATCTATCTACCTATCTCTATCATCTATCCATCCATCCATCTATCTCTATCCATCATCTATCCATCTATCATCTATCTATCATCTATCTGTCATCTGTCTATCCATCTATCTATCTATCATCTCTATCATCTATCTCTATCCATCATCTGTCATTTATCTATCTATCCATCCATCTATCTATCTATCATCTATCCATCTGTTATCTATCTATCCATCTATCATCTATCTCTATCTATCTATCTCTATCATCTATCCATCTATCCATATATCTGTCTGTCTATCTATCTATTTAGCTATCTATCTGTCTACCTACCTATCTATCTATCTCTGTCATCTATCCATCCGCCCATCCATCTATCTGTCTATCTATCTGTCTGTCTATCTGTCTATCTTTGTATATATTTATTAGCATGTTGTCTCACCCATTAGATTGTAAGCTCCTTGAGGGAAGGAGCTGTTTTTCTCCCTTTTGTATCCCCAGTGCTTAACACAGAACCTGGTATATATTAGGCACTTACTAAATGTTTATTGGACTTAATTCTCTGTTAGGACTGTGAGCTCCTTGAATGCAAGTACTGGTTTTTTGCATTTCTTTGTGTCCTTCATGTTTATCACAGTGCCCCTCACTCAACAGGAACTTAATAAAATGCTTATTAGTTAGTTCTTACAGGATGTCCTCAGAGTGATTAATTTTATAAAAACAAGATGTGCAAATAGTAGGATCTTTACCATGCTTTATAATCAGATGGGGAGTTGCCATGAAAATCTTTTGAACTGCACAAAAGTTTACAGGATGTTATGTGACAAAAGACTTATATTTTAAATGGAATTTGTCCTTTTATTTTTTCCTGCTTTGTTTTGTTGTTACTATACAGAAGTACTGGTGAATTGTATGGATTTGTTTTTTATCTTGCAACTTTGATGAAATTGTTAATTATTTCATTAGTTTTTAAGTTGAATCTTTCTAAGCTATCATGTCATCTGCAGAAAGTGATAACTTTCTCTCATCTTTGCCTATTCTTATTGTCTCAGTTCCTTTTTGTCTTATTTCTATTGGCTAACAGTCCAGTACTATTTCAGACAATAGTGGTGATGATGGATATCTTTGCTTTGTTCTTGATCTTATTGGGAGGGCTTCTAGTTAATCCCTAATAGAAATAATGCTGACTCTTAGTTTTAGATAGATTTTAATTGTCATATTAAGGAACAATCTATTCCTTTGTTTTCTGGGTTTTAAGGAATTGGTGTTGAATCTTGTTCAGACTCTGTTCTGCATCTTTTGGTCTAATCCCATGATTTTTGTTATTATTAGTATGGCCAGTTATGATTATAGTTTTCCTAATTTTAAACAGCACTGCATTCCTGGTATTGGTCACAGCTTCTTCTTTGAGCTCTTTATATTTGAATCTTTCTGTTTATTTCAAGGATTTCTCTTCTAAATTGCATGTTATTGTATTCTGCTTTCTAACCCATTCTGTTATCCTCTTCTTTTTGAGTGAATTTATCCCATTCACATTCACAGTTAAAATAGACAGTTGGGTCATTTGCCTTGTTGTGTTCTCTCGTATTTTTCCTTCCCCTTGTTTCCACACTTACACCCTCTGTAGAGAAGGGGGTGGTGGGTGCGCTCAATACCGGCACCCCAGGTTTGACGCAGTCTGCTTCCTCCCCTGCCCCACTTCTCTTTTCCTTGCCAAGACCCAACCACACATTCTTACCTTTTCTTTCCATTCGTACCCAATGTGAGATTCATCTTCGCAGTTAGTTTGTTTTGCTTACTACTGATTCTCCCTTAATCTCTCTTCTTGCTCTTCTCCTTGTCTTCGTGTGTTTTTGTTAAGTAAAATGCATTTTTGTACCCAGCTGTGCTCGTATGTTTTGGTATTGATGAGTTCAGATGAGAGTGAGGTTCCGTTCACCTCTTCTCATATCTCTCATTTGTCTTCCACTTGTGCACTCAGATTACATGAGATGATTTCCTCCAGCATATTCCTGTTGATACCTAAACCAGAGAGAGGCAAAACAGAGAAAACTGTAGACTCTGTACCTAATGAATATTGATGCAAAGAAGTTAAAATACTAGTAAGGAGACCACAGCCATGGATGATAACCAGATTAAATTTACATTAGGAATGCTAGTTTGGTTCTTTATGAGGAAAACTATCAACATATTATTAATCATTAATTATTCATCTATATTTTAATAACAAGAACAACAAAAACCGTATGACTATATCAGCAGATTTCAGAAAAAGCATTTGACAAGATATGTTGTCGTCTGTGCCTGAAATACTATGAACTGTGTTCAAGGCTAAACTTGGGGGCAAAAAAAGGCTATTTATTGAAGATATGCCTACTAGCCAATGTAATAAAAATGTAGTTTCGTGAATTCAAGGTTATATATTAACATTTTATCAGCTTAATGTCCGATCATGTAAAAATAAGTGATTACAGCTAAAAGAGAACAAAGGATTATACTAAAATTATTGTAAGATAAAAATGTGAAAAATCCTTTATTTTTAAGCTCATCACCTCCTTATAAGAAGTTGAGTGATGTTTAATCTTGATTTTGAAGGGCTTGTGGCTTATCACTTCACTGATCAGATTTCTGAAGTCTTCCCACAGTTGTTTTTCTCTATAATATTAGGATTTTAGAAATTGTTCTCTTACTTTTGCTCACTTTCCTCTGTATTAGTTCATAAGTCTTCCAATTTCTTCTGAAATTGTCCATTTTATCATTTCTTATGGAACAATGATATTCCATTACATTTCCGTGACATAATTTATAACTTTCTGGGCATAATTCTAAATTGTTTTCATTTTATATCAGTTTCTGTCTTTATAACTGTTGTTGAAATTCTCTATACTACTGTTAGATCATTTTTCATTTTCATTGATAGTTTTTAAAAAATTTGTATAAATAGGAAGAGAATGGTGGTTTTTTCCTACCTAAAAGTTCTTTATCC
>CM053589.1:798186-812697 GCA_028646515.1 Pseudochirops corinnae | reverse complement strand
TTTGAGAACCATTCATGGATTAGAAGTGGAGGTTTGCACACTCAATGGCTGTGATTACATTGTTAGCAACCGAATGGCAGTACAAAGAAAATCTCAATCAGAGATGATAAATAATATGAATAGAAGTAAACTTGTTGAGAAGATTCAGCATTTACAGAATATATTTGAAAGAATATGTGTGATTGTTGAAAAAGACAGAGAAAAAGCAGGTTTGTATTTAAATGATGCTTTTCCATGTTTCTTAGGTTAAAAAAAAAAAAGGCAGGGGACAGCTAGGTGGTATAGCGAATAGAGCACCAGCCCTGGAGCCAGGAGGACCTGAGTTCAAATGCGGCCTCACACTTAACGCTTACTAACTGTATGACCTTGGGCAAGTCACTTAGCCCCAATTGCCCTGTATTCCCCCCTCCAAAAAGCATAATAAAGAAAAAGGGAAAACCATTTCTTTGCCTTCAAAATATAGCCAGTCTGGGGCACTGTGTAAATGTTAGCTATTATTAAACAGCATTGAAACAAGGACATTTAGTAGGCATATAAATTAATGTTAATGCAGTGAAAATACCAGCCACATGTCCCTACTAAATTTCATTGTTTCAGTACTATTTAATGTTAGCTAGCATTTCTATGGTCCTTTAAGGTTTATAAGATTTAATTGACTAGGGAAATGTAAATTAAAGCATCTCTGAGGTACTACCTCATGTTCGTCTGATTAGCTGATACGACAGAAAGGGAAAATAATAAATGTTGTTGAGGATAGGGGGAAACTGTGACATGAATGTGTGTCTGGTGCGGTTGTGAGCTTATCCAACCATTCGGAAGGGCAGTTTGGAGCTGTGTCTAAAGGGCAGTAAAACTCAGCGTACCCTGTGACCCAACAGTGTCCCTGCTCAGGCTGTGTCCCAAAGAGATTAAAAAAGGGAAAAGGGCCTATTTGTGTAAGTATATTTATAGCAGCTTTTTTTGTGGTTGCAAAGGATTGGAATGAGGGGATGCCCATCAATTGGGGGGGTCGTTGAACAAGTTGTGAAATATGATTGTGATGGAATACTCTTGTGATACAAGAAATGATGAGCAGGTTGATGTTAGACAAATCTGTAAAGATTTACATGAACTGATGCAAAGTGAAGTGAACAGAACCAGAGCAACATTGTACACAGTAACAGTAATATTGTACATTGATCAACTATGAATAACTTAGTTATTTTCAGCAGTACAATGATCCAAGACAATCCCAAAGAACTCATGATAAAAAATGCTGTCCACTTCCAGAGAAAGAACTGATTGCTTCTGAATACAGACTGAAGCATCTTCCTTTCTTCCTCCATTCCTTCATGCCTTCATTCCTTTGTTTTCTTCCACAAAATGATTAATATGGAAATATGTTTTATATGATTGTACATATATAACCTTTATCAGATTGCCTACTGTCTCAAGGAGGGAGGGATAGAATTTGGAACTCAAAACTGTAAAAAAAAAAAAAAAGTGTTAAAAATTGTTTTCACATGTAATTGAGGAAAAAATAAAATATTTTTAAAAATATATGATTTACAAATATTACTTCATTGTATCTTCATTATCCTTGGATGAAGATTGATTGAGATTGAGAAAATTGAGATGAAGAAATTGAGGCCAATAGGATAAATGATTGCCCATGGTCACACAGCTGAGTAAGTATTTGAGATTTTGAACTCAGATCTTCCTGATTATAATTTCACCATTGTACCACCTACCTGCTAGAATCACTTAGTGTGATGAGCCTGAATTAATTTCCTAAGTTCCCAGTTTTCTGGATGGGAGCAAATGAAAATTTTTTTTGGAGGGGGGAAGGCAAGGCAGTTGGGGTTAAGTGACTTGCCCAAGGTCACACGGCTAGTGTGTCAAGTATTTCTGAGGACAGATCTGAACTCAAGTCCTCCTGACTCCAGGGCTGGTGCTGTATTCACTGTGCCACCTAGCTGCTCCTGTGTTTATTTATTTATTTTTTGATTTTAATTTATTTATTTACTTTTAGTTTACAACATACAGTTCCACAATCCCTTGAGTTCCAAATTTTCTCATCTCCTTCTCTTCTTCCCTCTCCTCCCCACTCTCTCCTCACGGCTGCATGCAGTCAGATATAGATTCTACAAATACCTTCATATTAAACATTAGTCAAGTGGTAAAGAAGAATTATAACCAATGGAGTGAACAAAGAGAAAGAAGAAACAAAACAAAACATAAAAGAGAGAGAGCAAGTACTTTGCTTCAATCTGCATTCAAACTCTGTAGTTCTTTCTCTGGATGTGGATGTCTTTTGGAGTTGTCTTATAACCTTGCATTGCTGAGAGGAGCCCAGTCTATCAAAGTTAGTTGTCACACATACGATGTGTCTGTAATTGTGTACAAAGTTCTCCTGGTTCTGCTCTCCTCACTCGGCATCAATGGTATTTATTTTTTCCAATTACCTATAAAAATAATGTTTAACATTCATTTTTTGAATAAAATTTTGAGTTCCAAATTTTTCTCCTCCTTTCCTTTCCCCTCTCCCTAAGATGGTAAGCAATTTGACATAGGTTATATATGTGTGGTCATGTAAAACATTGTCATTTTAGTCATGTTGTGAAAGAAGAAACAGTTTTTAAAAAAAAATTACTGTTTACAAAAGGAAAAAAATAAAGTGAAAATATTATGGCTTCAATCTGCACTAGGATTCCATCAGTTCCTTCTCTGGACGTGGATAACATTTTCCATCATAAGTCTTTTGGAATTAATTGTCTTGGATCATTTTATTGCTAAGAAGAGCTAAGTCTTTCAAAGTTGATCATTGCACAACGTTGCTGTTATTGTGTACAGTGTTCTCCTGGTTTTACTTCATTTTGCATCAGTTCATTTAAGTTTTTTCAGGTTTTTGTAAGTCATCCCGCTCATCATTTCTTACAGCACAGTAGTATTCCGTTATGTTCATTTTGTTTGTTTGTTCAGCCCTTCCCCAGTTGATGGGCATCCTCTCAGTTTCCAGTTTTTTGCTACCACAAAAAGTTGCCATGAATATCTTTGTACATGTGGGTCCTTTTCCCCTTTGTTATGATTTCTTTGGGCTACAGACCTGGATCAAAGGATGTTCCAAATTGCTCCTCAGAGGAGTTGGATCAGTCGGTTTACCCTTCGCCAACAGTGCGTTAATATCCCGGTTTTCCCACCAACCCTCCAACATTTATTATTTTCCTTTGCTGTCATATTGTCTGATCTGGAAAGTGTGAAGTGGTACCTCGGAGTTGTTTTACTTTGCATTTCTCTAATTAATAGTGATTTCAAGCATTTTTTCATCTGGAAACTGTCTATTCATATCCTTTGACCATTTATCAATTGGAGAATGACTTATATTCTTACAAATTTGACTCAGTTCTCCATATATTTGAGAAATGAGGCCTTTATCAGAAATACTTGCTGTAAAAAAATGTTTCCCACCTTTCTCCTTTTTTTTTCTAATCTTGCTTGCATTGGTTTTGTTTGTGCAAAACCTTTTAAATTTAATATACTAAAAATTATCCATTTTCCATCTAGTAATGCTCTCTACCTCTTATTTGGTCATACATCCTAGGTGGTTTAGGCATTTTTTCTAATTCTGTAAAATAAATTTTTAATAGTCTGATTGGTATGGCACTCAATAAAGCAGGTTAATTTAGGTAGAATTGTCATTTTTATTATATTGGCTTAATTTACCCCTGAGCAATTAGTATTTCTCCAGTTTTTTAGATCTGACTTTATTTGTGTGAAAAACGTTTTGTAATTCTGTGCATATAGTTCCTGGATTTGTCTTTGAAGCTAGAGTCCCAGGTATTTTATATTACCTGTGGTTATTTTAAATGGAATTTCTTTTTCTATCTCTTGCCACTGGGTGCTGTTGGCAATATATAGAAATACTGAAGATTTATGTGGGTTTATTTTATGTCTTACAATTTGCTAAATTTATTTTTTCAAGTGGTTTTTCAATTTGATTCTCTTAAGTATAACATCATATCATCTGCAAAGAGTGATAGTTTGGCTTTTTCGTTGTCTATTCTAATTAATTTCTTTTTCTCTTATTGCTATAGCTAGCATTTCTAGAACAGTATTGAGTAATAATGGTGATAATGGGCACCCTTACTTCACCTCTGATCTGACTGGGTGGGCTTCTTTCTAAGCTTATCTCCGTTACAGATACTGCTTGCTGACTGATGGTTTTAGATAGATACTACTTATCATTTTAAGGAACTCTATTTATTCCTATGCTTTCTAGGAATGAATTTTTTTTAATAGGAATGAGTGTTGTATTTTGTCAAAAACCTTTTCTTCATCTATTGTGATAAAAATATGGTTTTTGTTGTTTTTGTTATTGATATGACCAGTTATGCTGATAGTTTTCCTAATATTGAAACAGCCCTGCATTCGTGGTATAAATTTCACCCAGTCAAAGCGTATGATTCTGGTGGTATAATGCTGTAATCTCCTCGGTAGTATTTTATTTAGAATTTTTGCATGATTATTCATTAGGGAAATTGGTCTATAGGGAAAATATAGGGAAATTGGTCTTTCTCTTAGGCAGTGGTTCTCAACCTTCCTTATGCCGTGACCCCCAACCATAAAGTTATTTTTGTTGCTACTTCATAACTGTAATTTTGCTACCGTTATGAATCATAATGTAAATATCTGATATGCAGGATGTATTTTCATTGTTACAAATTGAACATTACCCACAGGTTACGAACCACTGCTCTTAGATATCAGTACCATATTTATGTCATGAAAAGAATTTGGTAGGATTCCTTCTTCAGCTGTTTTCCCAGATAGTTTACATTATATTGGAATTAATTGTTCTTTAAATGTTTAGTAGAATTCACTTATGCATCCATCTGCCCTAGATGATTTTTTTTCTTAGAGAGCTCATTTATATCTTGTCTAGTTTCTTTTTTTGAAGACAGGGTTATCTAAGTATCTTTTTTCCTCATCCATTAATTTGGGCAATTTATATTTTTTAAAGTATTCATTGATTTCACTTAGTTTATTAGCATTGGCATGTAATTGGGCAAAATTGAATAATTCCTTTAATTTCATTGTCATTTGGTAAATTCTCCTTTTTCATTTTTGATACTACTAATTTAGTTTTCCTCTTTGTTTTTTAAATCAAATTAACCAATTGTTTATCTATTAAAAAAAATAGAACCACCTTGTAGTTTTATTTTTTACTTCAGTGGTTTTTTAAAAATTTTATTACTTTTTTCCTGTGATTTTTCAGGCTTTCCAAGTAGGAGTTTAATTGAGAATTTTTTATTTGTTATTTCTCTGATCTTTTTAGTTGCATACCCAATTTATTGATTTGTTCTTTCTCTGTTTTATTGTTGTAAGCATTTAGAGATAGGAATTTTCCCCTAAGTACTGCTTTGACTATATCCCATACATTTTGGTATCTTGTCTCATTTTTGTCATACTTGTTAATGAAATGAAATTTTTTTAATTTTTATGATTTGTTCTTTGACCTACTCATTCTTTAGGATTAGCTTATTTCATTTCCAATTAATTTTTAATCTGTTTTGACAGAAGAAGGGGGGAAGCTCACCTTGACTCAGATTGCCTGAGACTTCAGACCGCTCCATGTTGGGTGCCAAATAAATGATGTGGTTTAAGGGGTTCAGGGACTCCCCCCCCTCCCCCCCCACAGGGACTGAAGTACAGGAGAGGATTGTCTGGAGTGAATTCATGATCTCAAGCATTCTTTAAGTCAAGGTGGCAAAGGTTTATGGTAATACAACAGGCAAAGCTCCTTAGGGAACTTGCATTCCTTAAGGAACTTGCAGCTTAACAGGACTGATGCTAAAGCTTATATAGGAAAAGTAGTAGATTATCTGGCACACATGCTAATTAGGTGATAATTTACAGTCTTGGTCACTGATCTCATTCACTACTGAAAACTAGGGGAAAGGGTTCCTCAGGGATGTATTTTTGGTCTGTTATGTCTGTAGCAAGATAGTTTTGAGAGTTGATGACTATTACTTGAACTCTGGATTGTATATGATAATTTTGGGAATCCATATATGATAATTCTATGGTAACAAGATAGTTCCGTTTTTACAAGAGAATTTCTTCAAAGGTCAGCTTGTTCTTGTGATAGGGAAAGATAATTTATTTTATTGGGGTCCTGCTCATGAGCAATTGTGGTGAAAGGTAGTTTGTCTTACTGGGGCCCACTCATGAGTTATTGCTACCCATAGTGTCCTTAGGCTGGGGAGAAAACTGTCAGGGATAGTGTTTTGAGGCTAAGGAGAAATGTGATTTTTAAAACTGGGGTACAAGTACCCAAACACCCCATCACTTCAATTAAATGAAATTTTTATTGCATTATGATCCAAAAAGAATGTATTCAGTATTTCTGTTTTTCTGTATTTGATTGTGAGGATTTCATCACCTAATACATGTCCAGTTTTTGTGTAGGTGCCATGTAGTACCTTTCTATTCTCATTCAGTTTTCTCCAGGGTTTTATCATATCTAATTTTTCTAAAATTGTGTTCAACTTCTTAGCTTTTTTATTATTTATTTCTTGGTTGGATTTGTCTAGTTCAGAGATGAGACATTTTAAGTCTACTACTAGTATAATTTTACTGTCTATTTCCCTCTGTAATTCATTTAACTTTTCTAATAAAAATTGGGATGTTATACCATTTGGTGCATATATATTTAGTATTGATATTACTTCATTGTCACTGCTAACTTTTAGCAAATTGTAGTTTCCCTGTGTGATGATTGAAAAACTCAAGACAGAGGGTTTTGGGGTAATTTATAATCAGTTTATTAATTAGACTATTTGGCAGTTAATAAATTGATGGTCAGTGATTTCTCTTGGTAATCAAATACCCACAGTGGAGACCCTGAGAGCCTTAAATACCTTTATGAAAGGGAATGTTCCTGACAAGTGAAAATCAATCTCGGTGGACAGGCAGCTTAAGGCAAGAGCACTTAGCTTCTGAATGGTTGCTTGGCCCCTCGGCAATCTGCAGGCCATGAGCTCTGAAGCAGCCACGTGGAAGTGGCTGCAGGGCCACCGCTTCTGCTGCTTTCTTGGTCCTGGGGGCAGGCGGCTGGACCCACTTCTCTTCCCCAAATTTAGCCGACTTCCATTGACCTTTCACTTTGTCCTTGGTTCTTATGAGTTGATAATTCTGGAAACTGCCTCAGCTGCCAGTGATCCATTCTCCTGAATGCTCCAGCTGCAGCTTGTCCTGACGGCCCTGAGGCTGAAGCCGTGACTGGTCTCGGCTCCCAGCGCCCTGTGATGAACCCTTCCTGTCCCACCTGCTGGGCTGCCTTCAGTGGGAGCTTTGTTTCTCTGTATCTTTGTGGGTTCTGGAGCTCTCAAATTTGTTTAGAGTCATATTTCATAGTCATATTTGAGTTGGTTATGGGGGAAGCTCACGGCGTTCTCCTGCTTCTATGCTGCCATCTTCATGAGATGAGATTTGTAAACCATTTTGCAAACCTGCAAGTGCTCTGCCCAAAGGAAGATAAATTTTGATGGCTGAAACCTAGCGAGATATCCTGGCATTTAGAGGCTACTCAGTGAGTGATTTTAACCTGAGCTAGGCCAGGGGTGGGGAATCTGCTGCCTCCAGGCCACATGTGGCCTTCTAGGTCCTCAATTGAGACCCTTTGACTGAATCTAAACTTCACAGAAAAATCTCTTTAATAAAAGGATTTGGTCTGTAAAACGTGGACTCAGTCAAAAGGCTGCACCCAAGGACCTGGAAGAAGCCTGCACAACCTGTCACCCCCAGGCTGCATGTGACCTCAAGGCTGCAGGTTCCCCATCCTTGAACTGGGCCTTAAGAAGGAAATAGTAAAGAGAAATGCCTGAATCCCAATTTGACAATTGATTGTTAATACAATAATTTAATAATAGTTTCTCTTATCTTTTTTTATCTCTTTTAATTAGATTTATCTTTGCTTTTGCTTGACAAAGCAAATAAAATCATGATATCTACGCCTGCTTTTTAAAAAAATTTCAACTGAAGCATAAGAGATTCTTGTGTCTCTTACCCTTGTGTGGGACAAAGATGACCTTTGCCCAAAAATTAAGCAGAGATATCTCCAAGTAAAGCCAGGAAGGATTTATTATACAGTCTCTCAAGAAGGGGACGTCATCACCACCAGAAGCACTCTGGTAGGAGAGGTCGAGATGCGGAAGGCAAAAAGCTCGTTTATATATCCTAAATTTCCCCCAGCCCTTCCCCTTTATTCTGTCCCATTCCCATTAATTAGGAACTGAGCTCACAATCTAAAAATCTGCTGGCATTGCAGGTAAAATGTCAGTATTGTCAAAAAGCAGAAGGTACAGTTCTGTATAATACGGAAACAGACAAAATACGACGTCAGTATCATAACAGGTAAATGTCATCTATATTAATAGAATCAAAATATAGATATGACATCAGCTAAAAAGCATCACCTTTGTCAATGCAAATATGAAAGCAGACAATATCTCATGAATAATGGGTATGTTGGGGACTTTGGGTCATGGTGACCCTCTTTCCTGCAACAGGAAGGTAGAAGATACCATATGAGTCATGGGGATTTTGGAACACGATGACCAGTCTCTACAGTAATCCTTCTAAATTTGTATTTGTACAGATTAAGGGGAAACTAAGTCTGTGACCATGTTCGAGAAGCATGTACTTTCCGTTCCTGTGTATTGGCTAAGCTCAGCAAAGCCCTTAACTCCTGACCAGGGAAGCAGGGCAAGGGTCTCAGGCTGCTAGATCTTTGGAATTTTACTAAAATTTTGTTCATATTTCTAAGATGTCATCTGAGAAGTTTTCACTTTTATTCTGTGTCTGTTTCTTTACTTCAGGCATGTGTCTGGTAAACTGTATATAATCAGATTTCTGTTTTTTTTTGTTTTTTTTTTTAACATTTTGCTATCTTTTTGTGTGGGACCAAGATGACCCTTGCCCAAATAAAATAAGCAGAGACATCTCCAAGTAGGGACAGGAAGGATTTATTTAATTATTTATTCTTGCAGGAAGGGCAGTCTTACAACTAGAGGCAGTCTGGTAGGAGAGGCAAAATACAAAATGCAAAGCTTGGTTATATACCCAAAAGATCACTCCTTTACCCCTCCCTTGTTCCGTCTTGTTCCTGTTAATTAGAAACCGAGGCACACAATCTTAACCACAAAAAATCTGCTGGTGTCTGCAGATGAAATGTCAGTAATATCAAAAAGCAGAAGGTACATGTCTAGTGGACATGAAAAGAGACATTATATGTCATCAGTATCAACTTAGATATGAAAGCAGAAGATGAGTGTTCTAACAATATCAACATAGATATGAAAGTAGACGATATTTTATGAATCATGGGGATTTTAGGACATGGTGACCTGCCCGGAGTTCTGAAACAGGATTTCCAATTTTATATTTGTGCAGGTCAGATAGTGGTCAGTGGAAACAAATCTGGCACATGCAGGCCTGCGGTTAAATTTTGCAGGGTCTGTGCTTTCCCCTCCTACACATTAGCTAAGCTTAGCAAAGCCTTAAACTTATGACCAGGGAAGTAAGGTAAGGGTTCCAGGCTCCCAGCCTAGGTTACTAAGTCTTTGGTACTTTATTACAGTTCTGTTTAGGTTTCTGGAATGTTACCTGAGAAGTTTTCACTTTTTTCCATTCATTCCGTTTTATGGGTGAGTTTGCCCCATTTACATTTACAGTTATGGCTACTAACTGTATTTCCTCTCTCCTATTTATTCACCCCTTTTATCCTTTTCTGTCCTTTCACCTTGTCTTTCAAAAATATTTTGCTTCTGACCACTGCCTCTTACAATCCACCCTTCTATCAGTCCCTCTTTCTCTTACCCCTCTCCTTTCCTACTTCCCTATAGGGGAAGATAAAGTATTTTTCCTTCTGAACCAGTTCCAATGACAGGTTAAAGTATTGCCTGCTACTCCTCCATCCTCCCCTCCACTATAAAAACTTCCTTTCATGCTTCTGTGTCAGATAATTTACCCTATTCTGCCTCTCCCTTTCCCCTTCTCCCAGTACATCCTTCTTTCTGACCTCTTGGTTTTATTTTTTTTTTAAATCTTCCCATCGATCCTGCAAGCAAAAGATCCAGGGGATTTGGTTTTGTAACATTTTCATCTATGCCTGAGGTGGATGCAGCCATGTCTGTAAGGCCTCATTCAATTGATGGAAGAGTGGTTGAGCCCAAAAGAGCAGTAGCCAGAGAGCAGTCTGGAAAACCTGGTGCTCATGTTACTATGAAGAAACTGTTGGTGGCATTAAAGAAGACACTGAGGAACATCACCTCAGAGATTACTTCGAGGAATGTGGGAAAATTGTTGCTACTGAAATAATTACAGACAGTCTGGTAAAAGAAAAAAAGGGAGCTTTGGTTTTGTTACATTTGATGACCATGATCCTGTGGGTAAAATTGTATTGCAAAAATACCACACTATCAATGGCCATAATGCAGAAGTGAGAAAAGCTTTATTTAGACAAGAGATTCAGGAAGTTCAGAGTTCTGGGAACGGAACAGGAGGAAACTTTGGTTTGGGGGATTCCCGTGGTGGCCGTGGAAATTTTGGACCAGGTCCAGGAAGCAATTTTAGAGGGGGATCTGATGGATATGGAAGTGGTCGTGGATTTCGAGATGCTCACAGTGGATATGGAGGAGGACCAGGAGGGGGCAATTTTGGAAGCAGTCCTGGTTATGGAGAAGGAAGAGGACGATATGATGGTGGAGGACCTGGCTATGGCAACCAAGGTGGGGGCTTCGGAGGTGGTTATGACAGCTACGGAGGAGGCAATTATGGAAGTGGGAACCACAATGATTTTGGAAACTATAATCAGCAACCTTCAGACTATGGTCCAGTGAAGAGTGGAAACTCTGGTGGTAGCAGGAACATGGGGGAGCCATATGGTGGAGGGAACTATGGTCCCAGAGGCAGTGGAGAAAGTGGGGGTTATGGAGGGAGAAGCCGCTATTGAGTTTTTCTGCCTGTGGGCCATGGGCTTCACTGTATAACTAGGTGAGAGTGAGAGCGCAGAGGTAACAGAACAGCTTCAGGTTATCAAAATAACAATGTTAAGGAAACTCTTATCTCAGTCATGCCTAAATATGCAGTAATTTGGCTGAAGACACCAGAGCAGATGCAGAGAGCCATTGTGTGAATGGCTTGGATTATTTAAAAACATTACCTTACTGTGGAGGAAGGATTGTAAAAAACACCCAAAAATGCCTGTGAGACAAAGTTTCTCAGCTTTTTAATTTTCGTTTCTTTCTAGTGGTCTTTGTAAGCGTGCAGAAGCATTCCTTCTTTGATAATGTTAAATTTGTGACTTTCAGGTGACGTGTGAAACCTTTTTTAAGATTTTTCTCAAAGTTTTGAAAAGCTATTAGTCAGCATCATGGTGTAATAAGACATAATGTTTTCCTTTAAAAATGTAAGTACATGTGTAGAGTTAAGAAGCTGTTGTACATTCATGATTTAATAAAATAATTCTAAAGGAAATTGTGTAAAAATAAATAAAATCTTCCCATCAGTGTTCACGTTGTAACTGAACCCTCTCTCTATGTATATAATTGCTCTGGCAGGGACAAAGTTCTTAGGAGTTACAAGTATCATCTTCCCCTGTGGGAACGTAAACGGTTTGGCCTTTTTGAATCCCATGTGATTTCTCTCTCACGGTTACGTTTTTAAGATTCTCCTGAGTCTTCCATATGAAAGTCAGATTTTCCCTTCACCTTATCTTTTCCTCAGAATTGCTTGAAATTCCTGTTTCAATAAATGCCCGTGTTCCCCCCATTTGTTTTGCTGTCTATGCTATTCTTGGTTATAAGCTCCTTTGCCTTCTAGAATATTACATCCAAGCCTTCTAGTCCTTTAACATAGAAGCTGAGTCTTGTGTTGTCCTGACTATGACCCCATACTTTAATTGTTTCTGGCTACTTGCAGTATTTTCTCTTTGATCTGGGAGCTCTAGAATATGGCTATAATATTCCTGGGAGTTTTCATTTTGGAATTTCTTTCAGGAGATTATCAGTAGAGTCTTTCAATATTTGTTTTATCCTCCCATTCTAGGATATCAGAACTGTTTTCCATGATAATTTAATGATTTTTTTCATTCTTTTGATTTTGTTTTATTGTTTCTTTATGTCTCGTGGAGTCATTAGTTTCCATTTTCCCAATTTTAATTTTCAAGGAATTATTTTCTTCAGTGACCTTTTTGAGCTCCTTTTCCAATTGGCCAATTTTACTTTTTCAGTACATTTTTCAGTACATTTTTTTGTACTTTTTTCATTTGGCTAGTTTTACTGTTTAAGTAGTTCTTTTTTCTTCAGTGGATTTTTATGCCTCTTTTACCAAGCTGTTGACTCTCTTTTTGTGAGGTTCACATTGCAAGCGGTTGTGTCTTGCCACAGGGAATTGTTTGAGGCCCGGGAATTAGTTGGGTCACGTGGAAGTCAGGGCATATTGCACTGTCCCCCGCCAGGGGATACTGCATTGCTCAGGACTCTCTTGCATGGGGTTACCCTCTGTTCCTGACTGGCGTCTCCACACCTTGGGGCCTTCATACTCTTGTAATTGCACTCCCTCTTTCACAATTCTGTTCAGCTGGGTTCTATCACGTGGGGTATGTGGATCTGGGCTCTGTTTAAGACCTAGGGCTGGGAGGCATCTTTGGAAGCTTGCCTTAGTATATGGCTTTAAGGCTTCCCCATGGAGAGACCTTAATAAACTTTTCTGTTTAGACCTCAGAGCTGTGACTCTTCTGTTCCTGAAAGGAAAGCTAGCGTCGTTGAGTTGTGTGGGAAACCGGTTGCCTCTGCTGGTAAGTTAGGGCACTCTAAGAGAGAACCCTGACATCTTTTCATGATTTTCTTGATCATTCTCGTTTCTTTTCCCAGTTTTTTTTCTACTTTTCTTATTTGACTTTTAAAAGTCTTTTTGAACTTTTCCAGGAATTCTTTTTGGACCTTTGACCAATTCAC
Source organism: Pseudochirops corinnae (assembly GCA_028646515.1). Classification (NCBI taxonomy): domain Eukaryota; kingdom Metazoa; phylum Chordata; class Mammalia; order Diprotodontia; family Pseudocheiridae; genus Pseudochirops; species Pseudochirops corinnae. The sequence goes on along the minus strand of CM053589.1, from coordinate 799,699 downwards.
ATTTTTCTTTGAGGCTTTACATGTAAGTGCTTTTGATTTAGTTGTGTTCTGGATTTGTGTCTTGATCTTCTCTGTTACTACAGTAACTTTTATGGTCAGGTTCTTTTTTTGCTGTTTGTTCATTTTCCCAGACTTTTTCTTGCCTTTTAACTTTATATTAAAGTTGGGCTCTGCTCCTGGGGTGGAAGGAATACTGTCTCAAGTTGCAGGGTTTTTTGTGCTCTTGTTTTCAGAACTAGTCCCTGGGGTTTATAAGTTTTCAGTTCTTCTAAGAAGTGTGTTGGTCACTGTTCTCTTGACCTATGCTCTGGTTTGTGAAGTACCACAGATATTCTTTTCCACCTTGGAAATGTGAGCAAGGTCCCTGATTGCCACTGTTGCCCCTTTTTTGCCCTAGGACTGCGACCCAGAGCCACAGTGCAGCGAAGTCCTACATGCAGTGCCAGAAAAAGGTCCCCTGTAATCTCTGACCAATTGTGTGACCTCCCCCCCCCCCCATTCCTGTCTGTGGGCAGAGAGCAAAGTAGTGGTTGATCACCTCTCTTACCCCCACAGGCCATGCGCAAACTTGCCAGGGCGTGGCCTGTGCAGCACTACACAACTTTCTAAGTTTCTTTGGACTGGAAAATTATTTTACTCTCATCTTTTTTGGGTTTGCCACTCCAGACTTTGTTTTGAGGCATTATTTTAAAGTCGTTTGGAGGGGAATTTTGAAGAGCTCAGGTGAATCAGGTCCCTACCTTTATTGTGCCATATTGACTGAGTCTTTCTTTTCAACTTGTAAATTTCTTGCCTTTTTTTCCAGGTTTTGTTACATTCAGTATCATAAATGTCTCACTATCTCTTCCCTTTTTTCTTCTCTTTAAACTAGAAGAAGTAAGATTTCTCTAAAACTTCCATGGTTCTCATGTTAGTCTTCTTTCAATGCTGAGGTACAAATTAGTATTCTATTGAAGAGGTTTCCCAAAGAGGGTTAGGGTTGCCCAAGGCCCCAAAATACCAACATGCTGAGTCCTGCCAAAAGAATTCGACTCAAGTCTTCTCAGTCAAAGAAAAGTAAAGTTTATTAAAAGTTCACCTGTAGTGGACACAGAGCAAGTCTGTGTTAAAAAATTGCTCATGGCTGGGTCGAGCTAATATAATAAAAATGACAATTTTACCTAAATTAAATTATGTATTTAGTGCTATACCAGTCAATCTACCCAAAAATTACTTTATAGAACTAGAAAAAATAGGAACAAAATTCATTTGGAAGAACAAAAAGTCCAGAATATCAAGGCAATTAATGAAAAGAAATGCTAGGGAAGGTGGGCCTAGCCATACCAGATTTTAATCTGTATTGTAAAGCAGCAGTCATCAGAACTGCTTGGTACTGGCTAAGGGATAGAGTAGTGGATCAATGGAATAAATTGGGTACAAAAGACTCAATAGTCAATGATTATAGTAATATACAGTTTGATAAGCCCAAAGACCCCAATTTCTGGGATAAGAACTCATTATTTGACAAAAACTG
>CM053589.1:761025-797686 GCA_028646515.1 Pseudochirops corinnae | reverse complement strand
GGGGAGGAGGCCTGGGGGGAGGGGAAAAGGGAAGGGGGGAGGGGGAGGAGGGGAAGTGCAGCCGCAGGCTCCCCGCCACGCCGCGAGGGGTCTCCCCCCCATTCCCTGACCCCCCCCAGCCTCTTCTTGGCTGGGCCGGGGCCTCTACCAGTGTAACCCCTTCTCCTTCCCCCGCGTGGGGGGGATCCGCGGCCTGGTGCCCCCCGGGAGGGGGAGGGGCGGAGGTGGGGGGCGCACGGCCCCCTGTAACTCACCTGGGGCGCTTCGTCCCTTTCCTTCCAGCGGTTTGTTTTATTTCTGAATCGAGCGGGACCGTTCTCAGGGTCACGTTGCTGCTTGAGAGCGATCGGATCCGGGCCGCCCGCCCGCCCGGAGACGTGACCTGGCCGGCCCAAGGTCACTGACGCCGGGCGGGCCGCAGCCGGGGGAGCTCCTGGCCGGCGGCTTCTCCGCGAGGCCGCCCGCCCGCCTGCGCTCGGCCCGGGGGGCTCCGGGGCCTTTGGACGCGGGGTGTGGGTGGGACCCTCGGGAAACTGACCTGGCGGGCCGGCCGGCCAGCCCGCTCTCGGTGCGCGGCAGCCCGGCCAGGGCCAGCGACAGGGCCAGGGACACGGAGGAGATGAGGGGGCGGCCAGCGCTCCCTGCTTGTCCGCAGCCCCGGACGGGAGAGTTGGGTGTTTTAACGATAACCGTGACGAGGGTCGCTCTCCTGACGTCCCAGAGGCCCCCGGCCCCCCGCGAGGCCCCCGGCCCGCTTCCCGCGGAGGGTGGGAGCCGCCCGCCCGGCCCTGACCCTGAAGCAGCTGCTCCTCTCCCTCCGCGGTCTGCAAATGCCTTTTAATTGCACGCCCCCGGCAGGGGTACTGGTTCTTGGATTGCACCCCGCAAGTCGTACGCATGTGCCGCTGTGCCAGGACAAAGATGGGGTGGCGTGTGGTCCCCAGGCGTTTGGGAGCCGCTGGAATTTGTGGGGAGCGGCTGTTGGGGGGGGCGGCGAGGGAGTTGCTTCAGCCGCCGGTCTAGAGGGGAAGCCGAGCCAGGTGTCCGGTGGAATTGACAAGGCTAGTCAGCTGGCAGGGTACTGGGCGAGGGCAGCTCGGAAAGGTGGCCGAGCCAGGCACTGACCGTAGGCGCCGATGGTGGCGTGGTGGCAAGCCTTTCCAGAGACGCCTGGAGGACTTGCTGCTGCGGCTCCTGGGTCGCGGTTAGTTAGGTGAGCGCTTCCAAGAAGGACCCACGCTGGGCTCGCCATCAGGGCGGGAGGGGGCAGACGGGAGCGGGTTGGGGTCGGGTAGGTGTGATTGGGTTGCAAATAAGCCCGCCAGTTTGCTACGGGAGGAGTGTGGGATGTGATCCACCCTCCGGTCATCCCCTACCTCTCGGAGTCAGGCCACAGACCCCACTCTGGAGACCATTGCTTTAGGAGGGTTGGTGTCTAGAATGAATTCGCAGAACTTTTAGCCTTCTGTGCTGATGGAATCTACCAGAAGACCAGAGATAGAGGCTAGGGATCAAGGCTAGTGAGGGGAAGGGATAGAGGGAATGGGTGGGATTGGCATTTGTAAAGGAGAAGATAGAAGGCACCTGGGTCGGGTGATGGTAGAGGGCCAGCCGCCTTTGCCCCGCGGGCTTTGCTGAAGGTTCACAGTTGATTTCGTGGGTCACTGCAGATTATCAGCATGACCTGGAGTCTGTTCCACCTTGGTCTTGAGCCAGATGTTACAGACTAATATTAATTTTTGAGCTGGAAAGGGACCTTAGATATCATCCCATCCACTTAATTTGTTTTAGAGATGAGGAAGGTGAGGTGTGTGACTGAGAAGTGTGACTAGCTCAAGGTCACACAGCAAGTTATTGGCATAGGTGGGACCAAAACATTAGGGCTTCTGACTGCTCTTGTTTGTGCTCTTTTCCTGAATGGATTCCCAGTGGATGCGGAGGGGAAGTGAGTGAGGTGTGTGTGTGTGTGTGTGTGTGTGTGTGTGTGTGTGTGTGTGTGTGTGTGTGTGTAATGAGACAGATTAAGTCCAAGATGAGAGTAGACAATGTATGGAAAACTTTCACTTCTGTATCACACCAAGTCTCCTGCCCATTAGTGAATAATTCCTTGCCGATGACTCCTGGGGATTTCATCCATTTAATCAGCGCAATAGAAGGGCTCCTAAACTTTTTCCAGCCTTACATTTGGGATATCTATTGTTCAGAGAACTCCTGTATTTTTGTTTTTTCCTTTTAACATCTTTGTTCCCTCTTATTGAATCCTGTGTGTGCGGGATATGTGGATAGATGAATAGTGGAGCTAGCCACAGGTGGTAGAATTAAGTGAGTCAACTTGTAAGAACGCTAAAATAGGGCTCAGGAGATCCAGATTCTAGTTCCCACTTTGGAGAGGAGGGAATAAGGGCACAAACATTTATATGGTGCCTGTTTTGTGCCAGGCACTGTGCTAAGTGCTTTACAAATATTGCCTGATTTGATCTTCACAACAACTCTGGGAGGCAGGTGCTATCATGATCCCCATTTTACAGTTGAGAAAACTGAGGCAACAGAAGTCCAGTGACTTGTCCAGGGTCACACAGCTAATTAGTGTTGGAGGCCAGATTTGAACTCTGGTCTTCCTGATCGAGGTCCAATACTCTTGTCCACTCATGACATAAATAGGAAAGGAATTGTTGATGAATGGAAACTAGTCCATTAAGCACTTACTGTTTGCCGGGCACCGGGATGAAATGCTCAGGATTCCTCAGCTAGAATGGGAGCCCATTTGAATAGAGAGAGCAAACACATTGGGGAGTCGAGCGATGGAAACTTGTTTTTATCTATAAAGTCACCAGGGTTGTAAGCAGGGGAGCTGATCAAAAAATAGAAGCAGAGGGTCATGCCAGACACACTAACTTCATTTCCTTTCTTTGAAAGGTCCCTCCTGAGAGATCCAGGGAGTGCTGTAGGTATAGTTAGCCTATTGGCTTCTGGAATGCAGCCTGGCCTGGGGCCAAGTACCCTCATGCCCACCAGCCAGGGCCTCCCCGTTCTTGGCATCTTTGTTTGGGGTGAGGGGGTGTGTGGGTAATCCCAAATCTTTGTCCATTTGGAGCTCTTTGCCGAGGGAGGGACTGTCCCCTTGTTCCATGAGGTCTGGATAAGAACTCTTACTGCCATCCAAGGAGGCAGGGTTCTACTGAGTCATCCAGGATCCTTTTTTTTTGGTTCATTTTCACTGGCTGTCTTCCATTTCTGGAATTCTCTCCTTCCTTGTCTTTACCTCCTGGCTTTGTTCAAGTCTCAGCCAAAAGCCCACTTTAAGTGGAAGTTTTTTCCTGGTTCCTCTGTCGCCTCCACTAGATTATGAGCTTCCTGAAGGCTAGGGCTTATTTTACCTTTTGGATATCAGTTTCCGGCACAGTATAAGTGCTTAATAAATGTTTATTGGTTAGTTGTTCATTACAGCTATCCAGAGACCTTCCTCAGATGATTAGGGCCAGGTAACTTCCAATAGTATCATCCCTTGATCCCCAGGCCCTGGGACGAGTTGTCTAAACCATCCTCAAGGAAATGAGACCAACCCAATGAAAGATTCCTGAGTCATTTCTCCAGAGTGTGTGGCACTCTTTGAGGGGATTGGGACCTCTGTACAAGGAATGGAATAAGCAAGGTTTGGAGAGGGTCACTGAAAACTGTCCAAAAGCAGTCTTTCTCAGATAAGTCTTGCTGGTGTCTAGTTCTACAAAACCACTGGACCAGCATCTTTTTACCTTCCTTTTACCATCACAGACACGGCTTGTAGCATGCGGGATACCCAATCCCAGGTGTTAGGACCTTGATAAGAAAGCTGTGGTTTAATAGGGGCAAACCTTTTGCCGTTTGATGGGGGAGGAGGGCCTGTTTGCCAGTTGGAGGCAAGTTACGGATTATACAGGGTGTTCTGTTTGGCATGAGGATCTCTGCTGGGCAGACGCATAGAGATCATCTCATCCAGCCTCCCCATTTTATAGATAGGGAGCTAAAAGTTCGGAGAGATTGTGTCCTGCCTAAGGCAAAACAGCTGTTGAATGGAAAAAGTGAGAGCTGAACATGGGTGAAGTATAGCTTTTTTTTATAAAAAAGGTCTTCAAGTCTCTTGGGCTACTTAGCATAAAGAGCCCTTTGGCACAGGGACTTCATGTGTCACCACAACTGTAGATATCCTGGTAATTTAGGGAGAAGCCTACAAGGCTGTTTCCCTTCCACAAGTAATGTTTCAAACCGTATTGTCCCAAACACACAAACTTATTGAGGGGTTAGTGTTGGAAGCTCAAGAAGTTGGAAAAGAAAGGAAATGAGACTGCATAAGGAATTTGAGGAACCTATTGAATTAAAGGACCTTAAAAATCATCCAGTCTAACCTTCTCACTTTACAAATGAAGAAACGGACTCTCAGAATGGAAGCGATATCCTTAAAGTCATGTTAAGTTAGTGGCAGAGCTGGGACTAGAACCTGTTAGCATTCAGATTTTTAAGAATTCTTTTAAAGGTCACTCTTCTGGGATAGTTTTGTCTTTTTTTTCCCCTTTCATTAGTCACATAGTTAACAAGGTGGCTTTGTGGTCTAATTTGGGTATGGATTTTTTTTTCAGGGTTTTAATTTTAACTTTTTGTTATCTAGAACTTGACAACTATCAACAGACATGAACATTTACATATAGAAGAATCGAAAAAGGAGGATCGTTTATGAAACTGTGACTCTCTGATCTATATCTCTTGTTTTTTGAGAGTATATAATAAGTTCTTCCTCAGTCACCTGCCCCAGGGTGCCGCCATCAGCAGCTGCCATGGCTCAGTACAAGGGTGCCGCCAGCGAGGCGGGCCGTGCCATGCATCTGATGAAGAAGCGGGAGAAGCAGCGGGAGCAGATGGAGCAGATGAAGCAGAGGATCACTGAGGAGAACATCATGAAATCAAACATCGACAAGAAATTCTCAGCTCACTATGACGCAGTAGAGGCCGAGCTCAAGTCCAGCACTGTGGGTCTTGTAACCCTGAATGACATGAAGGCCAAGCAAGAAGCGCTGGTGAAGGAGCGGGAAAAGCAGCTGGCTAAAAAGGAGCAGTCCAAAGAACTTCAGCTAAAGCTAGAGAAACTGAGAGAAAAAGAACGCAAGAAGGAAGAGAAGCGCAAGATTTCTAGCCTGTCCTTCACCTTGGATGAGGAAGAGGAGCCTGAGGAAGAAGAGGAAGATATGGGTGAGGTAGATCTAGAAGGGGAAGGTAATGTAGATGTGAACAAGAACAGACACGGTTCTGATCTTCAGAGAGTTAGCAGTCTGAATGGAGGAGAGATCCCCTCAAAGAAGAGAAAATTGGGGAAGAACCCAGATGTGGACACAAGCTTTCTTCCTGACCGTGACCGAGAGGAAGAGGAAAACAGGCTCCGAGAGGAACTTCGGCAGGAATGGGAAGCCAAGCAGGAGAAGATCAAGAGTGAGGAAATTGAAATCACGTTTAGTTACTGGGATGGTTCTGGGCACCGTAGGACCGTGAAGATGAAGAAGGGGAACACGATGCAGCAGTTCCTGCAGAAGGCCCTGGAGATCCTGCGGAAAGACTTCAGTGAGCTGAGGTCAGCCGGAGTGGAGCAGCTCATGTACATCAAGGAGGATCTGATTATACCTCATCATCACAGCTTCTATGACTTCATTGTCACCAAAGCCAGAGGGAAGAGCGGCCCGCTCTTTAACTTTGACGTGCACGATGATGTTCGGCTGCTCAGTGATGCCACAGTAGAGAAGGATGAGTCGCATGCAGGAAAGGTGGTGCTAAGGAGTTGGTATGAGAAGAACAAGCATATTTTCCCAGCCAGCCGCTGGGAGCCCTATGACCCAGAGAAAAAGTGGGACAAGTACACGATCCGATGAGCACCTGTGAAGACAGCAGTGATGTCTGTCGCCATCCCTCTCCTCCGTCCCCACCTATCCACCCACACTTTCTTTCTGATTTGTTAGGCTTTGACAGAGAGATTTAGCAGCTGTCTGTAGACATCCTTCCTTCCTCCTTGCTCCTCCTAGTCCTCTGTACCTCCCTCCTTGTGGGGCTTCACCGTTCCCACTGGTTTTCCAGGTGTCTCTGGGTGCCCTAGGTCCACACATCCATCTGAGAAGCAGATCCTGGGACTGGCACAGACTGGGTGGGGCTATGGCAGAATTGATCCCTGGATTTCTGCTCCCTAATTCTACTGTTATTTACATGTTTCTTATTTTAGAATAAATAAACTTGCATGAAAAAAGCATATAATAAATTCAAATTAATTCCAAACCTGTCCTGCTTAAACCATGTCTCCTCGAGTTTCATTGAAATTTTTTAATGTCACCAGCACTAATCTCCCCCAATTCTTCTCCCTTCCCTGTAAAAAACAAACTCTTCCCCTACAACAAGTAAGCACAGTCCTCCGAAACAAAGCCGCTCACCTTGTCTGTGTCTGTGACCCTCTGATGTTGTCACCTCGTTGTCGCGAAGTGAGAAGCACACGGTATCATTACTCCTTTGGAATTGTGGTGGTAATTAGAGTCCTTAAATCTTTCACACTTATTTTTCTTTAGTGTTGTTGTCCTTGTGTAAATTGTTCTCTTGGCTGCTGCTCACTTCACCCCGCACCTGTTCACGCAAGTCTTCAGGCTTCTTTGAATCTGTCTCTTCTCCCACGTTTTACAGTACAGTAGTATTCCATTGCATTCATGTACTGTAATTTATGCAGCCATTCCCCAAATGATGATTAGCCACTTTATTTGTAAATTCTTGCTACGACAAAAAGTAAATATGGGTCCTTTTCCTTTTCCTTTGATCGCTTGGAGTATATGCCGATAAGGAGTATCACCGGCTTAAAGTTTAGTAACGTATGGGGTACAGTTCCACATTGCCTTCTAGAATGACTGCTCCATTTCCCAGTTCTGCCACGAGCTAGACTAGAGCACTACTGGACCTGTTCTTCCGTATCCCCTGCCCTGTGACTGGTGCTTGGTAGTTGGTGGAGATGGCTGGCCCCTTCTCCACAGGACTTGCTTCCCTGGATGCAGGCTGTACAGGCTGGACTAGAAGCAAGACAGGTGATCTGTGGGATGCTGCCATTCCTAGGGCTCCCGAGCTCCTCTGCCTTTCAGTGGTAGTTGGTCAGTAGACATTGTAGGTGGCATTGTGGAGGATACTGAATTGACCTCCTCTCCTTCTATGGCTCCCAGTGCTTTGAGGTGTGTCTAGCTGGCCCCGCCCCCTCCCACGGAGTGATATTGGGGGACACAGGCCAAGGGTTGGGCTTGCCCTCAGTAACCCAATTAATAGAGCAGGTGCTGACTTGCAGTCCCCCTACTCGAGCCTTCTATCTGTTTGCTCACTCTAGCTTCCCTGGTGGGGTTTTCTCTACCTTCACTGGCTTCTCCCAGGCCTTGCTTTTTTCATCTACGGAAGGAAAAGGAATGATCTTTAAGGTCTTTTCCAATTATAACTTTGTTTTTCTGTGACGTTTGTAGGTTATCAGTGGGCTACAGCTGATACTATGACAATCATGGGTGGAGGCAAGGATGGAAGAGTATGAGTAGGGTTTTCCTCCCCACCAAAAGAAATCTGACAAAGGGAGGGTTTCCCAAGGGTACAGTAAACATTTATTAAGTACCTTCTGTGTGCAGAGCACCACATTAAGTGTAAGAGATAGATGCAAAGATTACATAAAGGCATAGTCTTTGCGCGCGGTGCGCGCACACACACACACAAAATGGTATTCGGTAATTATATTAAAGAGGTATAAACCAAAGACTAGGTAGGAACTGAAGAAGAAGGGATTGCTACTGCCTGGGACTGGGCTGGGGTATTAGGAAACGCTTTAGGCATTTGGGCCTGTCCTTAAAAGGTTGAGTAGACTTTCAGTTGAGAGGGCATTCCTAGGATAGGAGATGGCCTAAACATCATTCCAGTTGGCATGGAGATGGGACAGTGGGAAGTGTAGGGAGCACTGTGAGTTTGGCTGTTTAGGAAAAGGTGTGCCACAAGAGCCTTCCCTGTTAGTCACAGTGAGGACATTGAACTTCTGCATTTATGAAGTGCTTACTGCATGCTGGGCACTGTGCTAAGCTCAGAGGATACAAATACAGAAAACAAGACAAACTCGTATCCAGAGGAGGGAGGTAGTGGCCAGGTGGGGTGTTTGCTAAGAACCTTGAAGGCATGTCTAAGGGCAATTGATTGACATTTTTTTAGGGATACTTTGATTAGAGAGTTAAGAGGCGGAAAAGGCACGTGGGTCCAGGGTCACCTAGATACTTTGAACCCTGACCAGTCAATCATTCACTTAGTAATGGGCTAAAAGCACTTTCCCCACCCCACTGAATAGTTTTTTTCACTTTCAGTTTTAATTTTTTTTTCTTTCACGTTATATACATTGACAGATTATTCTTAGTTTGTGAGAAGTCTCATGAAAATGCAAAATAGTTCAGTAAAACTAATACTACAGTAACTTCATCTGAAAGTGTTTGCAGCATCTCACATTTATAGCATCTCCACCTTTATTTTTTCAAATGAACGGAAATCTCCTTTCCCTCCCAAATCTCCCCATTGGGGGAAAAAAGAAAAGAAAAAAAACCCAGATTCTTACAATAAATATGCAGAGTCGAGCAAAACAAATGACTTCGATAGCTGTACCCCAAAAACCCTCTATCTGTGTGTCTCCTTCCCCCAGTCGATCACTCCTCTCTCATGGGTGGCACATTTATCACTGGTCCTCTGGAATCACGGATGGCCATTGTATCGCTCGTAGTTCTCACAGCTTTCAAAATTGTTTGTTTGCAGTGTTGTGATTGTATAAATTGTTCTCCTGGTTCTGCTCATTTCTTCATCCATTTACAAAAATCCTCCAAATTGTTTGTTTTTATCCTTTTTATTTTGTAGTGTAAATCGTTCTGTTCACTTCATTGCTCATTGTAAAGAGCTTAGTGGGTGAAGACTGGGCTTTGGGCTACTGCCTTTCTGATGTTGCCAGAGCTATTAGAAATGGAGAGCAGGTCTTCAGTCCTGCAGAAATTAGCATTAAATCTTGGTTCAGTTTACTTAAAGGAACCAGGGCTTCTTTTCTGAAACCTCTGGCAAAACCATTTGAACACCTCTTTTATCCCTGGCCTGATTCAAGTCGATAACTCTGGGGGCCGTTGGCTTGATTTTGTGGGAATACCATCCCTACCCTACTTCATCTGCCTAGTCTACGTCTATGTTGTCTGACATTTTCATTTCTCTCTTTCTGTGTCCTGCTGTCTCTCTTCCTATCTCTCTCAATCCCCTCTCTGTCCACCCCTTTTCTCCCCTTCATCCCCTTGTGATTTTCTCAGGGCTGGGCTTCAACATCGTCGGAGGGACTGATCAGCAATATGTATCCAATGATACTGGCATCTACGTCAGCCGAATCAAAGAGGATGGGGCTGCGGCCCAGGATGGGCGGCTTCAGGAGGGTGATAAGATCCTTTCGGTGAGAATTGGTTTTCACCTTTTTCACAATCCTCTCTCTCCTAAGCCTTACACCCTGTCCCTTTCTTTGGAAGGATTCTTGCTGTTGGAAAATGTCACAGAACTGACCTTAAGAGTCCTTTCTGCTTTAACCCTTATCTCTATTTATTTTTAAAAATTTATTTATTTACTTTTAGTTTACAACATTCAGTTCCAAAATCCCTTGAGTTCCAAATGTCCCCTCCCTCCATGGCGGCATGCACTTGGATACAGGATCTACAAATACCTTAACGTTAAACATTAGTCAAGTTGTAAAGAAGGATTGTAACCAATGGAGTGAACAGTGAGAAAGAAGGAACAAAACAAAACAGAAAAAAGAGAGAGCAAGTGGTTTGCTTCAATCTCCATTCAGACTCTGCAGCTCTTTCTCTGGGTGTGGACAGCCCTTTCCATCATGAGTCCTTTGGAGTTGTCTTATAACCTTGCATTGCTGAGGAGCCCGGGCAATCAAAGTTAGTCTCACAGATACGATGTGTCTGTAATTGTGTACAAAGTTCTCCTGGTTCTGCTCTCCTCACTGTAGCGCCAGTGCAATATTTACAGTGCCCACAATCATGATAGAAACCATGACGATAACTATCGCATGACGTTCGATTGCAAAATATGCCAGACTCTCCTGATGAAGGATAAAGCTGAAGGATTTATTTAGACATCAGAAAACCAAATCCCCAAACCAGTAAGCCAAAGTACCAAAGATATTTCGAAGCCATAATGATGCTGAGAGCCACAGCATCCTTTAGCCTTCCCACAAACTAATACGTGATCAATATTTACTCACAAAATCCTCTATGTCTTTGCCTAAGTTCTTCCTCTGTCCCCAGCTGTCTGCCACTGTCAGGTTAGCTCTCTGCCAGCTTCTCTGCCGGCTCTGCTTGTACTCAGCAAACTCCTCCCAGCACAGGCTCCATGTGACCACATTCAGCCTATTGGGGCAGAGTACTTCACAGCAGGGGAGCTCTTCAGATTCCCATTCCAATTACACTCACTCAGCATCAGTTTATAGAAGTCTCTCCGGGCTATTGTGAAGTCCCTCTGCTCCTCATTTGTTATAGCACAACAGTATTCCATCACATTCATGTACCACAGCTTGTTCAGCCATTCCCCAACTGATGGGCATCCCCTTGGTTTCCAGTTCTTTGCCACCACAAAGAGAGCCGCTGTAAATATTTTTGTACATATGGGTCCTTTTCCCACTTCTGTAATCTCTTGGGGATACAGCCCTAGAAGTTAATCCTTATCTTTAAACAAGTAAGATATTTTTTTTAGTAAAGGTTTTTTTTTTTTTGCTTTTTGGAGGGCAATTGGGGTTAAGTGACTTGTCCAAGGTCACACGGCTAGTAAGCGTAAAGTGTCTGAGGTGCTACATTCACTGCGCCACCTAGCTTCCCCAGAGTAAAGTGTCATTATTGATTCAGTTATCTGAGGAAGGGGGGTTAGGTGTTTTGCCAGTGATCACACAACTAATAAGCAATTTGTAGGAAGGGAGAGTAGATAAGAACGTTTCTGTCCGAATGGCAGAGAATCCAGGACTCTGGCCTCGTAGCACGGGGTTTCTGGGGCTCTGAAATGGCTTCCCTTTTAGTAGCCTTGGTCCTGCGCTGACGGCTGCTCCCTTATTTATTTGCAATTTAACCCGAAACCTTTTCTTTGTGTAACTTTTGGAGTTAGGTTCCTTTTTCAGCTGCAGAACCTATTCTTAGATGCTTAGGTAGGAGCCCAACTAAGACACGATGAAATGCCAAAAATGGGATCTGTAGAATATTGGTAAGAGTTGTGTGGTTAAGCATGGGCCCTGAAAAAGTTAACGATGGGGCTTCAAGAAATCAGACTGTCAGTGAGTGTAAACGTCCCTAAGTATTGAAGACAAAAGAGAAAACACTGGCCCTTCTTTAGGCTGTTCATGGGCATTGTTCTGCTGTATATTGCCCCCCCACCCCCCCCAAACATATCTATGTATGGGGGGGCTGGAGAAGATAGTTGTCACATTTTCTTTCTTTTTGTTTTCGGGTTATGCTGAATATTGATAACTACCAGTATATGCATAAAGAGTGGACATAGTGAGGATGTTGCTAGGGCAGTCCTAAGGGCAGCTCGGTGGCATAGTGAATAGAGTGCTGGCTCCAGAGTCAGGAGGGATCTGAGTTCAAATCTGGCCTCAGACACTTACTAGCTGTGTGACGCTGGGCAAGTCAGTTAACACTGTCTGCCTCAGTTTCTTCATCTGTAAAATGAGCTGAAGAAGGAAATGGCAAACCACTCCCATTTCTTTGCCAAGAAAACCCCAAATGGGGTTATGAAGAGTTGGAACAACAGCAAGCGTAGGTCATAGGGCTAACTCTAAATACCCCAAATGGACTAAAGAGGAATTTGGAATGGGTGATGGGAGAGGCCTTTAATGACAAGAGCCTTCAGTTTGTAAGGTCAGAGATCTAGAAGTGGAAAAAAAGTTCATAGCTCATCTAGTCCACCCCCTTCATTTTGCAGAACTTGGGGAGGCTCAATGACTGGCCCAGAGCTGCCTCTCTTCTCTCTGGGATGGGGAAGCTGTGAATTGGAAGTAGCACGAAAGACCCGACTGAAATAGTGAAGGGTAGAGAGAGAGGACTCCACAGAGGAGTCCCAGATGTGGAGAATTTTGCCTTGGCCACAGTCCAGTGGGGTTTTTTGTTTTTGTTGTAGTTCTCTCTTTTTTTTTTTCAGTCACTTCTGATGTCTCATTTTATTAGTGATTAATGTGTAACAAGATTTCAAGGGACAATGTGATGTAGTAGACAGAGGTTCACTCTTGGAATCAGGAAGGTCTGAGTTCATACTCAGGCTCTGACACATGCTGAGGAGTGACTGTGGCCAAGGCACTTTTCTTCTCAGCATCCCAGAGAAATCTCAGGCTTACAGAAATGTGAAGTTACAGAAATGTTGCCTGTTTGCATCAGTGGAGAGAGGTGTGACACCAGGCATTTCCCACACCTGTAAAATCGTAGGTCTGGAACCATCTCTCTTTCCCCCAGCCCCAAGACTCTGGTACCTTCCAATGCCTCCTCTTAGGGCCTCCATACTAAAGGAGTGCAAAGAGAGGGGCTCCATCTTTACCTCTTTCAGTACCTGAGGCTGAGTTTGACAGTCAAAGTTGACCGACTGGACACAGTGTTAACTGACTTGCCCAGCGTCACACATGCTTCAGCTTGTCTTTTGATTGACTTTGTTCTCCAGGGACAGAAATTTATTTAGCTTTGGAACTCTGACCAAGGCAGCTCTTTGTACAGTAGACTCGAGTACACCAGTGTCCCTATTTCTCTCTACCACCCCACCCTTATCTCAGTGACCAAGCGTTTAGCTCTGGACAATCCCTTGAAGGCCAAAACTTCATTTTGTGAGAGGAACAGCAATTAGGAAATTTAAAGACAGAAATGTTGGGTGTTTCTAGGAGCATCTTGGAGAAAGTCTGTAAATAGGAGATGGCATTGCAGGGCTCTTTCCAGGAAGCGTGCTAATACATTGCCTGGGTAGACCAGTCGGACCAGTCAGTCAGTTAACAAGTATTTGTTAAGTGCCTTCTATATGCCAGGCACCAAGTTAGGCCATCCAGAGCTTGACTCCCACTCATTTCACCCAGAATCCTGCTCTCATGGCTGGAGGGTATCAGCATACGGATTGGTACTCCCTGAAACACTCGGTCTTCTCAGTTCTCATGATCCAGTCCTTCACTCTACCTCAGCTCTACCTAGAAATGCTCAACCGTCCCCATTGTCTTACCATCGCCTACGAGTGTTCCACTTCCTCGTTAGTGAATTCTGAAATCCCGTTTATCCTAAAACTTCATTGTTTCCGTCTTTCCCTATGCAGTATGACTCCTCACCCTGTTCTTTCCCAAGCCATCACTCTTGTACTGACTTGGCTCTCCTCCCTTCCAGACCCTAACAGACCCCTTAGTGAATCACTGCAGCCCTACGCTGTCCTCTATGCTGGGTCCCTTAGCCTCTTGTCCTTTTGTCAGTCGTGCCTTGTCAAGCCCAAACCTGGACCTTCTGCCTTTTGCTTCTATTCACAAGCTGCTGAGCCAAGCTGGGTAACGTCATGAAGCCACCTGTGCTTCCTGGATCTCTTACACGTTTTCTATAATCTCACCTGGGCCCTCCCTGCAGCCATTCATTTCCTGTGCACCTTCCTGCTCATTTTCCTGTTCCGCTCACCAAGGTGCCTTTTCCACACCTTTGCATCCCCTCTCAGCTGAGGAGCTTGGTTCATCCTTCGCTGGAAAAATGGAGGCCAGTTGCCGAGAGTTCCTCCTCCCCTCCTTATCTCACGTCACTTAGGTGTCTTCCCTCACTAACTCTTCTTTCATCCCTATCTTACGTGAAGGGTGGCCTTTTTGCCGAGGTAAACCCCTCTCCATACACTAGTGCTCCCATTGCCTTTTCTCCAGTAGGTGACCCTTTCTGTCACCTCTGTTCTCTCCCTGTCTATTGTCTCCTTCCTTGCAGCCTACAGACATCCCCATGTCTCTCCATCCTTAACTCTCACTTGATCCTGCTCTTTTAGCACTATGCTTACTACCCAGCATCCTCTGTCTTGCCTTCCTGCCATTTATGCTTTAATGCCTCTGTTTCTTTTCCTCTGCCTTGGTTTTAAACCCTCATCATTCCGATGAAACTGTCCCCTGGAAGGTTCCCGGTGGCCTAGTTGCCAGACCTAGTGGCCTTTTCTCAGTCCGTTTGGACTTCCCTGTTCCCCATTCAGTTGCTTCCTTATCTTCCTTGTTTTGATGAGCTCGGCCTTTTTTACTCCTGTAGATTTTGCTGCTTGCTTTGTGTTTTGGAGCTTCTGGCGTTCTTTGTCCTTGGCAATAGTTGCAGCCTCCCAGTAAGGTATCTCGAAGTGGTCTTCTGACGTCCTGTGGGCTAGAGTTCTACCTCTTCCGTTTTTCTGGAGCGATGTCTGTGTCTCATCGTGGCTCCATATCCTGAAGTTAAATGGCAGCGTGATGCTTCTCCTTTATTTACCAGAGTAACGAGTGTTTTCTTCCTTTCTTTTAAAAGTCATTCTTTTTTATTGCCTTACTTCTTTTGTAAATAGTATTTTATTTTTTCCCATTAAATGTAAAGATAGTTTTCAACAATTTATTTTTTTCAAGATTTTGAGTTCCAATTTTTTTTTTTTGCTTTTTGGAGGCAGGAGGGCAGGGCAGTTGGGGTTAAGTGACTTGCCCAAGGTCACACAGCTAGTAAGTGTTAAGTATTTGAGGTCAGATTGAACTCAGGTCCTCCTGACTCCAGGGCTGGTGCTCTATTCACTGCACCACCTAGCCGCCCTGAGCTCCAAATTTTTCTCTCTCCCTTCTCTCCCCTCTCAAGACAGCAGACAATCTGATATAGATGATACATGTACGATCATGTTAAATATATTTCCACATTAGTCATGTTATGAAAGAAGAATCAGAACAAAAGGGAAAAACCACCAGAAAGAGAAAAAACAAAAAAGTGAAAATGGTCTGCTTCCATCTGCATTCAGACTCCATAGTTCTTTTTCTGGACATGAAGAACATTTTCCATCATGAGTCTTTTGGAATTGTCTCGGATCATTGTGTTGCTGAGAAGCACTAAGTCTGTTGTAATTGATCGTAGCACAGTGTTTCTGTTACTGTATACAGCGTTCTCCTGGTTCTGCTCCCTTCACTCAGCATCAGTTCATGTAAGTCTTCCCAGGTTTTTGTGAATTCTGCCTGTTCATCACATCTTAGAGCACAATAGTATTCACTCATATACCACATATGTATACACGTACACCACATTCATATACCACAACTTGTTCTGCCATTCCCCAGTTGATGGGCATCCCCTCATTTTCCAAGTCTTTGCCACCACAAAAAGAGCTGCTATCGATATGTTTGTACATGTAGGTTCTTTTCCCATTTATATGATTTCTTTGGGATACAGCCCTAGAAGTGGTATGACTGGGTCAAAGGGAAAGCAGTTTGATAGTCCTTGGGGCATTATTTCAAATTGCTCTCCAGAATGGTTAAATCAGTTCACAAAGAATAATTAATATTTTCAAAATTGCTATTCTGCAGTGACTGCCTCCCCACTGCATTGTCCACCCCTATTTCGAGGAAGAGACCCTTTTTGATGGGGAAACATCGTGTTTTATGGGGAAGGCTCTTGTGGGCTTTCCAGATCATGTCTAATTCTTTTAAGAAGATTAAAGGCTTGTTGTATTTAAACAACTCTAAGCATAAATAAGTTTTTTCCAGTAGAGAAAGGAGGGCTTTATTTAAAAAACATGCCAAGGGTTAGAAGCCGTAAGAAAAATTCGGGCCTCTAACAACAACAGTGCTCATGATGTGATGATGGGCATAACTGATATTTATGTGGCGGGTTAACGCTTTTTCCCTTTTTTCTCTTTATTTGTTTATTTATTTACTTTTAATTGACAACATTCAGTTCCATAGTCCCTTGAGTTCCAAATTTTCTCCCCCTCTTTCTCTTCCCTGGCCAAGACAGAATGCGATCCAATATAGGTTCTGCAGATACCTTCACATTAAACATTAATCAAGTTGTAAGGAAGAATTATAACCAATGGAATAAACAAGGAGGAAAAAAATGAACAAAACAAAACACAAAAGAGAGGAAGCAAGTAGTTTGCTTCAATCTGCATTCAAACTCTGTAATTCTTTCTCTGGATGTGGATGGCCCCTTCCAACATGAGTCTTTGGAGTTGTCTCATACATAGCCTTGCATTGCTGAGAGGAGCAAAGTTAATGCTTTTAAAGGAACTTTACATACGTTATCTCATTTGAGACTCACAACAACCTGGTGAGAAAGGTCCTACAGTATTATAATTCCTATTTTACATATTAGAAAATTGGGACCCAGAGAAGTTAACTGATTTGTCCATGGTCAACCAGCTAGTAAGTGTCAGAGTCAGGATTCAAGTCTTCTTGAGTCCAAGTCTAGGAGTCCATTCACTATTCCACGCTGCTGCCTTTTAGTTCCATAACATTGGAATAGGTCACTAAGGAAGCTTGTGAAACCTCTCCTTCTCTCTGTAAGCTCTAACAAAGACTAGATTCTTATCTCCCTAGGATAGATTACCTGTGCTCCTGCCAGAAGGACTGGGTGACTCACAGACCTCCATGTGGTCTCCATTTATTTTACCAATTGAAAACTGGTGACTGAACTTATTACATTGGTGATTATTCCATTTTAATGGAACTTTTTCCCTAATAAAACCACACAGGGAGTGGGTCATTAGTATGCTCACTTTCATGCTGTGCTACGTCCTTACTCAAAGGTTATGGAATGTAGTGAAATTATATAGTGAAATGTAGTCAGGTGACAGTATCAAGTACTCTGAAGTACCCATTGTCCGAAGAAACCAGAGGCATCTCTGTTCTGCTCAACTTAGAAACTAGAGGGAGATAGGACAGTCATTTAGGTACACATCTACAAAGTAGAAACCAGTTCAGAGCCAAGTCAAACTACGTCAACAGCCAGTAAAACTGAATTGAAAACCCATAGAACCTCTTAATAGCCCCTGTTAGAGTAAAATTTAATTCACTAGAATATGGTACGCCCTTCTAGAATTTTTTTCACCCTTACTCTCCCCTTTAATGAAAACAAGGTGAAGGGCAAGAAAATGATATTATTTTTAGGCATTAAGTAACAGTGGGACTTGTGGTGTTTATGACCTGAAGCCAGTACATGTTCAGTTCCTCCTATTAGATCTTCTCGAGCATCATATAGAAAGAGTTCGTATTTAGAATGAAAAACAATCCCAAGATCCTCAGTCATTAAAGAGTTTTGGTTGTGTTCCTTCTACTTGGCTTACTAAGGCAGAGAAAGGGATAACAACCAGAGTTGAAGTAAAACAGGCTCTATATTATATTAAATTCCTTGAGTAAGCAGAACACCTTTTTATAAATCCAGTATGACAGAAGGCTGCTATGGATTCAACAATTTTAGTTAATTGGCATTTTATCCATCAAAAACGATTTGGAAAAATATAACATGTGTGGGGCATGTTATGTCTTCTGTCCACAGAAGACACGCTTGCTAACATGCCAGATATGCATTCAGGGGCTCCTGGAAGTAATGGCCCTTCACGGGTCCAAAGCTTTTTGGCGCAGTCCGTTAGTGCTGTTCTTTAAGAGCAGTGCTATAAGGAATGGATGCATTTGGTTCTTTGCATTTAGTGATATTTTTTTCTAATTTCATGTAAAGATAGTTTTTACATTCCTTTTTGTAAGATTTTGAGTTCCAGATTTTTTTCCCTCTCTTCTTTCCTTCCCGCCTCCCCAAGATAGCAATCTGATGTAGGTTATACAATGTACCATCACGTTAAACATATTTCCACATTAGTCATGTTGTGAAAGAGGAATCAGAACAAGGGAAGAACCACAAAATAAAGGAAACAAAAAAAGTGAAAATAGTAGGGTTTGAGCGCATTCAGGCTCCGTAGTTCTTCCTCTGGGTGTGGACGGCATTTTCCATCACGAGTTTTGGAATTGTCTTGAATCATTGTCTTGCTGAGAAGAGCTAAGCTGACCACAGCTTACCGTTGTACAATGTTGCTGTTACCATGTACAGTATTCTCCTGCTTCCTGCTTCTTCTTGCTTCACTCAGCATCAGTCCATGGAAAGTCAGACCTGCACCACCTGTGGCCCATGGGCCGCTGAGAGTGTGCCAAGGGATTTCGGGCCGCCCTTGGAAAGTGTGGAGGATCATTTTTCACTGCCCCTCGAAATGTTTCGTCATGCCGTAAGTAGTCCACAGGCCTTAAGTGGTCCGAGGACGGCAGATTGTGCAGGCCTGAGAAGAGTCTTCCCAGGTTTTTCTGAAGTCTGTCTGCGCCCCATTTCTCATAGCACAGTAGTATTCCATTACACTCATGTGCCACAGCTCGTTCAGCCATTCCCCAGCGGATGGGTATTCTTTCACTTTCTGGTTCTTTGCCACCACAAAGAGCGCTGCTCTCAGTATTTTTGTACGTGTGGGTCCTTTTCCTTTTTTTGTGATCTCTTTGGATCACAAACCTAGCAGTGGAATTGCTGGATCAAAGGGCACGTACCCTTTGGGCCAGAGGAATGTTTTACATTGTAAACATGTCTTTAATGTAAACATTACAGTGTTTGTACTTGCAGTATAAACTCTGTGAACATGTAGAAGTCCTTCTCCCCAAGTTTACCAAGCGTCTGTTTTGTGTAATTTATGGTACTTGCCAGTGAGGAATGTGGGAATAGTTAAGACATGATCCCTACATTTAAAGAACTTATATAAACGGGCAGCAATAAAGTGAGACATATTCCAAGTGCATGAGAGGTAGCATGTCCAGTGAGTGTTGTGCTGGATTTGGAGTTAAGGGGACCTGGTTTCAGATCCTGTGAAATGATGGGATTGTACTGGGTGACCTTTAGGGTCCCGTCCAGCTCTCAATCTGTGATCCTGTGATGAGGATTGAGAGAGAAGATGCTTCTATCCAGGAGGGTTAAGGAAGAATATGGAGAAGGTGAAATTTGAGCTGAGCCTTGAAAAGCAAGTATAAATTGAAGGAGAGGAACATTGCAGATACAGGGAATGACATAAAGACAGACAGACGAAAACATGTTAGGTGTGTTTGGGGAGAGGTTAGAGTGTGTGAAGGAAGGTTGTGTGAGATAATACTGGGTTAGAGCCAGATTTGGGAGTAGGACAGGGTGGAAGGTGAATGGGAGGAGTTAAGGATCAGCCCTCAGGTGCCAGGCTAATGAGCACTTTGGATTTTGTTCAAAATGCTAAAAGTATGTGGAAAGTTGAAAGAAGTGACAGGAACATGTGAATGCAGGGACTGCTGTGGTTGCCTGGAAAGACCTTGCAGAGGAGAAGCAGACATAGCTTGAGACCAGAGGTAGCATCCTGGGTAGAGAGAGGGACATGGTGTAAAAGTGGGATGAGAGGTAGAGTCGTAGAATTGGAAAGATCTTAGCGACCATCTATTCCAGGGGTTGTTGACTTTTCTTTGACAGTCTGGTGAAGATTGAACTGTTCTCTGAATAACGGTTTTCAATAATTGTAAAAAATGCTAAATAATCAGAGACTAGTGAAAATAAAGATTGAACATTTTTTCCATCTGAGTTCAAAGACTTCCTGATATTTGGGGACTCCGGGTTCCCAGACTCCTGACTTAGGACAAGCCCTACTCTTAGGAAGAGATGAAGAAACCTAACACCAGAGAGGCAGCTATAAACAGGGCCTCCTCATTCCTCCTGGCACAGTGTGCTTTTTCCTCTGCACCTTTTAAAAAGTGTTCCCCCAGTTCCTAAAACGATCCCTCCCTCGTAACAAGTAAATTTAGTTGGACAGAGCACACCCGCACATTGGCCATGACTGAAAATGTTTGTCTCGTTTGGCACATGCAGCTCATCACCTCTCAACTGGGAAGCAAGAGGCCAACTTTACTGTTAGTCCTCTGACGTTATCGTGGAATACTGCGTTGATCAGAGCGCCACAGAATTCAGTTGTTTTCCCTTAGATTATCGTGGCCGTCATGCAAACCGTTCTGCTTACTTTGGTTTGCATCATTTCATATAAGTCTTCCCCAGTTTCTCTGCATTCTTCATATTTGTCATTTTTTCAGCACAGTAATATTGCATTAAAATCACGTGCCACAGGGTTTTTGCCCATTTTGTGCTTGTTGGGCACACGCTTTGCTTCTGGTTATTAACCACTACAAAAAGTGTTGCTCTAAATATTTTGTATCCCTGAGACCTTTCCCTCCGTTGGGATCTATGCTTTATACTGGTATCCCAGGTAAGCTCATTGGTAGTGGTCTTTCCACTGTCACACACCATGTCTTGATAGTCATGGGATAAAATATCAAGACAACTATTGTACACGGCACTACTGGAGAGGTGTCAAACTGAGTGCTATGTGATCAACAAGGTAGATCAGGGAAAACATCATGGAGGAGATGATGTTTGATTTGGGTAGGAATTCTGCAGGAGAAGAGGGAGAGGCAAGGCACATTAGGCATCGGGAACAGTGTGAGCAAAAGCATGGAGGCAGGAGGACTCATGGAAAGTGAGGAGTAGTCAGTTTTATAGGAGCATAGAGTGCAAGAAGGGTAGTAACAGGCTGCAGAGTTAGGTAAGACTGAAAAGACTGATCAGTGCCAGATCACACAGGCCGTGAATGCATGAGAAAATGAGTTCAGTCTGTGCACAGGATGTAGTAGGGAGCCACTGAAGATTTTTCATGGAGGAGTGACCTGACAAGGTCTGTGCATTCTTTACTCTGTGCTCATTTCTCACCCTCTGGATAGAGTCTAATTTATGAGTTAGCCATAGAATTCCCCTTGTAGGATTTTGCATTTTCAGGATCCATCATAGCCCATCATGTAGATATACTGGAGCTTTGCTTCTAATTCCCTCATGCTTCTTCCTTGCTGTTCTTGGCAGGTGAATGGTCAAGACCTGAAGAATTTGCTGCATCAGGATGCCGTGGACCTCTTCCGAAATGCTGGCTATGCCGTGTCACTCAAAGTGCAGCACAGGGTGGGCATCCCCTCTGTTTCTGTATTTGGAGCCAGTCTTCATGTGGCAGGTTTTTGAAGATGCACACGAATTCTGTGGACCTAGTTTCAACCCTTCCTTTTCCTGTTTCTTCTACAGGTCATTGGTAGGAGTGCGAGGAGGAGGGTTTTTGGTGTGCCCTCCAGGAATTTAAATTCCCCAATGTCTGTAATAGTCTGTAATCTGTGATTAAGTTTGGCAGGCCACTTGGTGCAGAAGCCCTAGCTGTTTAGATTCAGACATATAAAGCCTTTCCCAACATAAGCCATGCAGACAGCTCCTGAAAACCATCGTATTAGACAGTTCAAAGATAATTGGTGACTTCGCTGAGAGGGATTTCAGTTGAGTAATGAGTTGGAAGCCATTTTGCCAAGAGCTGATAACTCAGAATCATCAACGTAGAGCTAGAAGAGACCTTTGAAGTCCTTTTTGATGTTGTTCAGTTGTTTTCAGTCCTGTCTGACTCTTTGTGACCCCATTTGGGGTTTTCTTGGCAAAGATACTGGAGTGGTTTGCCATTTCCTTCTCCAGTTCGTTTTACAGATGAGGAAACCAAGGCTAGCAGGATTAAGTGACTTGCCCAGGGTCACACAGCTAGCAAGTGTCTGAGGCCAGATTTGAACTCAGGAAGAGGAGTCTTCCTGACTTCAGGCCTAGTATTTTACCCTCTGGGTCACCTAACTGTGTCTAAATTAAGTCCTACTTCCTCATTTTATAGATGAGGACACCCAGGATGGGAGAGATTGAGTAATTTGCCTGGGGGTCACAGAGCCAGGAAGTGTCTAAAAGAGTGTCTGAAGTCAGATCTTCTTCACTTCAGCGCTCTGTGCTAGCATGGTCCCTGGCTTACACTAAGAGTTTAATAAGTGCTTGATTATTAAATAAGAAGTGAGTGAGACAGTAGAGGCTCTGGATGTAGACATCTTTTTCTAGAAATTTGAGAAAGGGAGGAGAGTTGTAGAAGGATACCTTGAGGGGATGATTGGGTCCAGTGGTGGTTTTCTCAGGATGGGAGAAACATGGCCTAGTTTGTAGGCTTCTGGGAAGGAACTGGTAGATAGAGATAGAGATCAGAAAGAGAGGAGACCTGCTGGAGAACACAGGAGAGAGTGGGGTAATAGAAGGACTGACCTCGGCAAGGAGAAGGTCCTCTCTTCATCAGAGACTAGAGGAGGAGAGAAAGATGTTTTCAGGGGGATCAAGGACACAGAGGAGTCTCTGTATAGAAGAGTCTTTCTTTTCTCCGTTGACATATGAGGCAACATCCTTGGCAGGGAGGGGAGCAAAAAGTGATGGCTGTAGAAAATTTGAGAAGAGGTTTGAATTAGCCTTTGTGGAGAGGAGGATAAAGCCTCAGCTGGGGAAGGAGTGAAAGGATAATCTTGGGAAGGCCCACTGGGGCTGACGTTTCTTTTGGACCAGGTTGGCTCAGTTACATGATTTCCTGCAGTTCTGTGAGTAAGAAAGAATGGATGAGGTATGTGGTTGGCACTTGAGAATTCATATAAGATTGGGGGTGAGGGCTTTAGTATAGAGTTGATTTTATTAACTATAGAGTCAAGATTGGGAAAGGAGGAGAGTGAGGTTAGAGCAGAATTTTATGGCTTACATATTTGAGGGATGGAGGGTTTGGAATTCCCTGTGAGGATGAAGAATAGGTTTCGGAGGGGTGTAGCATAGGGAGATAGGAAATAATAAATAGGAGATTATGATTTGATAGATTTTGAAAGTATTGCTCAATTGAAATGAAAGCCTTGGGGGAGGGGGGAGATCAAGGGTGTGACCAGCCCTCTGTGTTGTTGAGATGAAGTGGTCGGGTCACGGGAGTTGAGGAATTGGGGCGTTTGAGTGCTTGAGGGACATTAGCATGCCTGTTGAAATCCTCTAGCACAGGAGTAAGTAGAGAGGAGAGGAAGGCTCCAAGTCAGGTACTGGACTTCTTGCCGAAGGAGGGAGAATGACTTGGGAGACCATAATAACTGCCACTAGGGTATCTAGTGCTTCACACCTGGTGTCACAAAAGGGTCGCTCAGCTATAATAGAAAGTACCTAGAAGCACCGGGCAGGAGAGGAATGCTTAGGGTTTGTCTGCTTTCTGTCGTATTCTCCGTTTTGCCTGCCTCGTATGGATGTTTTTCCCTTTCCGTGTGTCTAGAATGGGAATTATGGGAAGAGGAGTTTAGGCAGTGAAAGGCCCCAGTTGCTCCCATCAGCACTGTGTGCCTCGGAGAGTAGTCTGCTGTTCCCTGGAGCCTTTCGGAATGGTCGCTCGTGGAGAGTCTCAGGTTCTCTGAGCACCTTGTGAGGGGCTCGGGCACCTCCCGTCTTCAGCCAAGCCAGTGTAGAGCCTCCCCAGCTGAACCCCGTCCTGTGTCTTTCTCCAGCGGCTGTAGAATAAATGGCCCGAACAATTAATAACCGCCCTTCCTGCCTTTGCCAGGTCGTGCCCGTGGTCATGTCTTTGTTGGGTGTTGGCGTTTCTAAAACACCGATGAATGAAAAATCGTTTTTCTTCTCTCCCTCCCAGGTCCAGGTACAGAATGGGCCCGCAGGTCATCGAGGGGAAGGGGAACCAAGTGGCATCCCAGTTGCCCTGGTGCTGGTGCCACTGTTTGCTATTGCCATGGCAGCGGCCTGGGCCATCATGAGATATCGGCAGCGGCTGTGATCCAAGCTTGTTCCCCTCCAGTGCACCCCAGTGAAGATCTCACTTTCTCCCTCTCTCTGTCCGCCTACCTGTCCACTTGTGTACAGAGCCACCACATGATTTAAAGAGAGCGAATGCACTGTTCTGTTCTGGATGGATTTTGGGAAGGGCTTGTCCAACTACTGAAAAGCTGTCCTTGTTCTGATGAGGGTGGAGGGAGGTGGGAAGTTGGTTGGCAAGCCGAAGGAGAGAGGTGTTGGGGACGGGAGAGATGTATATTTCACTGGGGTGACCAGCACTGCAACCTCCAGGAAAATCCTGCCCACCCACCCACTCACTCTGGATGACACCCTTTCTCTCGCTTGGCCTGTTTCAAGGCCAGTTGTATGAATTGAGAGAAAGAGAAGGGATTTTTCTCTTTTTGTTGGCTTTACTTGGGAACTCTGTGGTCCTCACTTTCTTCCTAACTACAAACCTAGGTGCCTACATTGAACAAAGGAGAACGAGGGGGCCGTTTTTACCATTGAAAAATGTGATAGTAAACGCCTTATGGAAAATTAAAGAGACAAAGCTACTTTGTGGTTTCTGATGCGAGGGCTTGCGTTTAATTGAAGATGGAAACAGAGTCCTGCACAGTGAGAAAGCCCTGTGGAAGGCGCCTGGGCCTAGGGAGTGATGAAGCTGAAAGAACTAATAAGAGATTTCTCAGGGAAAATGGTTTTTCCCATGATAGTCATGTGGGGGAGGGGAGGTCCCCCAACCTCCCAATTGAAATAGGCACTTTAAGAAATCTTTGCAAAAATAAAGTCCAGGATCTTACATTGAAAGATTTTGCCGTTTATAAAGCATTAGCTGTCTCCCTCCCCGACAGAACACCCCTAACTCCTTCCCCTCCTTCGTTTCTCGCTATTCCCGGGGTGCCCTCTGCCCTAAACTCTTGTGGGCTCCCAGCATGTCCCGAGCCCGTTTGCTGCACACTTGCCTGTTTAGAGACTGCCCTGAGGCCAGACGATGGCCTTGTGAATGCTGAGCTGAAGAGTGAGATCGGATTTTGCTAGGTCAGAAGTAGCCAGGATGGTTCTGGGCAGCATTCCTCAGAGCAGGCACACTTGCATGGGGGAAAGGCGGCCTTTCCCCAGGTCCCTTCTCTCCTCCCTCCTCGTACCCTGGCTGATGCTTGCACGTAGTGGTGACAGCACAGCACTTGGTTCAGTTTGCCGTTCTCTGCTCCTTCAGGGGTCAGTTCCAGGCTCTCGCGCTATTGCTGTAGCCAGTCCCTCCGGCTCCAGGAGGATCCTTTGAATTTTAAGGGTTGACCTAACTGGAGGCTGGGTTACTAAAACTGGCCTTTTCATACTGTACTCTCTTTTGAGAGAAAGTTACTCGGCTAGGTGGTGTGATTGTCAGGGGTGTGCTAATGCCTGTCAGCCAGACTGCTGGGAGCCACAGCAAGAAGTTGGACGTCCCTCGGAAACTGATTGCCTCCAGTGACAAATATTTATCAGGACCTATGGCCACGATGAAAGCCTTAAGCTTGGCTGTAGTTCTCCTTCGGGCCACCTGCAGCACTGTCCCACAGAGAGGGACTTGCCTGGAGGACAGTCCCAATAACACAGAGGGTGAGGAGGGAAAGCAAGGTGGCGACCAGACCCAAGGGAGGCGGGGGAAGAGACGTTTCCTGTGTGGGCACTAGGAGGGATCTGGGGTTTGGTCAGAGTCTGTATTTCCCCCTAGTGGCTTCATTTTTACCCTCTCATCTGGTCTTCCCCTGTTCCTTGACCCAGCTCACCAAAGAACCCCCGCTGCTGTTGTGCTGTCTGTAGGGTTCCAGTCATTCTCCCTCAGTCTTTCCATCCATATATGTCTCATTGTCACTACGTGGCCTTCTCCTTCTGTTAATAGGTGCCTTCGGTAATTGTTCTGTGTTGTCCTCCCACGTGGCTACATCAGTGAGCCCATGGTTGTCTCATACCTACCCCGCATCTTTCTGTCACTCTCTGCATTGCTTGTTAATTCTTCTGAAAGTGTGATGGTCCTTGATATGCGTCTAGGGATGATATAGATGGGAGAATAGGGGTGATAAAGAGATGGATTTTTCTGGCATTGAGCCTTTGGTTTTATAGAAAGTCTGGCCCAGTTTTCCGGATATGATCTTATCTAACCTCATCTTCTCAATAGGGGGTTCAGCTCATTTGCTTTTCTTTGTTTTTGTGTTTTTTAGTTGTTGGGTTTTTTTTTTTTTTTTTGCTTTTTGGAGGGGGCAGGCAGGGCAATTGGGATTAAGTGACTTGCCCAAGGTCACATGGCTAGTAAGTGTTAAGTGTCTGAGGCTGGATTTGAACTCGGGTCCTCCTGACTCCAGGGCGGGTGCTCTATTCACTGCTCCACCTAGCCGCCCCCTCAGCTCATTTTCTGTCTTTAGGGCTTGTCCAAGATATGCATACCAATTTCCATCCAGCTGCTTGTGACAGACTGGACAATACGCCCTTTTCTTCCACTCTGTTTTTTCTTAGTGTGGATGATTAGGCCAATCTCTTTCACTTTGGTGTGAAGGCTTTGTAGTGTTTGAGGGCTCAATGCAATAGTGGAGTGGAAAGAATTGCATTCTAATATTATTGTTTCTAAATATATATATTTTAATGCCAGAAAATTTGGTTCTTTAAAGCATATTCTTACTGTGACAAATAGCGTGTATGTCTGTTAAGACTAAAAGCTTCTGGGGGGGTCCATGGGGAACGCTGTTTTCAAATTCTGTCTCAGGTGCAAGGATGACTTTTTCTCAGCTTTGGAAAAGCATGTTTCTGCCTTCAAGAATCTCATTCTGGCTGGGAAAATGAGACATGAGCATGTGCAAAGATAACCAGCAGTGAAAGGCAGTGGGCGATGAGTGCCAGTGAGTAGTTTAACATGACCCTTGTCCACTGTCAGCTGTTGTCTTCTTTCATAGGAATGGTCTCTATACTTGTGTCCCCAGTGCCTGCAGTGTGGTAGGCTTGTTGATTGATGGGATGCTTAGTGATTTAGAAGTTCAGTAGAAGGGTTGGTCGCTGTGAATTGGGAAACCTTTATGGAACTGGAACTTAAAAGATGGGTAGGAGTTAGGAGGAAGAGTGCTGAAGGGAACATGGGAAACAGCAAAGGACCACAAGAGGTGTGACTGTGCAAGAACCATGTATTAAGCACATGTCCGTGTGCCAATCACTGTGCTAGGAACGGGGGATTCAAGTGTAAAAGCAAGACAGTACCTGCCCTCAAGGTGCTTACATTCCAACTGGGGGAAACAGCATGTGTAAGGGAATGGTGTCCGGAGAAGAGAGAGTATTTTGGTTTAGTGCATCATAAAGATGGTGAGAGGAGCCGCGCAGGGAGCCACTCGACACCTCCTTGCAGGAAGCAATGGTAGCACTGATTTGGTTAATGTTCCCAAAGCGAAAAGTGAAAAGGTTGAAAGTGGAGGGGGTGGTAGGGCTAAGAAATGCATGTGGCAGCAGGATGGCAATAGGGGGATGGCTGATGTGGACAGCCAGATGACATGTGAAGCAAGTCAGAGCAGTGGACTAGAATCATTTTTAGAGAAATGACAAGCTAGTAGCTGTGACAGGAAAAACGGCACGTATGTTTATCGTTTCTATTAAGAACTTCTTGAACCCTTACCTTGTGCAAGAGAAGCGGCATTCTGTGGTCCACGGATTGTCAGAGTCAGAGTCAAGAAGACTTGTGTTCAGATCCCATCACCGACATTGTGCTTATGGTCAAGTCACAACTCTCTGGCTCAGGTGACCTACATCCTGACATAGAGACGGTCTGCAGTCTGAGAGTTCCTACACTGAGGAAATCACAGATCCCTGATATATTTGTTGGTTGTGGATTTATTGTGCAGAAACACAGGAGCTGCCCTCAAGGTGCTTCTAGTCTAGTTGGCGAGAGGGAAGATAACCACCTGAAAACTTAGTAGTAAAAACTATCAGGGTGGCTAGGTGGTGCAGTGAATAGAGCACTGGCCCTGGAGTCAGGAGGACCTGAGTTCCAATGCAGCCTCAGACACTCAACACAAAAACTAGCCGTGTGACCTTGGGAAGTCACTTAACTCCAATTGTCCTGCCTTCTCTCCTCCAGAAAAAGACAAAAATAACCCTATCAAGAATGGTCCAGGACAATAGTAGTGCTGTCCCAAGACAGCACTGAATTAGTTGCCAAATGAATTAACATTAGCCATAATTGCTGCAGGAAACACATCAGGAGAAAGCACTTTAGGCTGAGGTGGCCCAGGAAGACAAGACAGCTTTTCATACAAGTTGCTTACGTGAGCTTCCTCCCAGTCCCTGGGGTGCAATATGAACCCCTGAGTCCTCTTAGGAATTTGACCTGGGGGTTAGAGCACTGCTTCAGAGGCCTAAATATACTTCAGCCCTGAAGAGGTGTTTGTACGTGGAGTCCCAGACTGTTGGTGAGTGAGTGTGTAGGCTGAGCCCGGACCTCGAGGCAGAGGGAGCAGCTTGTGGGATGAGGCTTCCCGCCTCAGGCAGCTCCGTCCTGAGCCTGGGCTCATCCCATGCCTCTGAGCAGTCATTCCGGATGGTAACCCACGAGAAAGCCCGTTCTAGAGTGGGGATGGGCAGAAATGTCTTCATCTTCTCTTGTTGCTTAAATAAGGAGGCACTAAGAGGGAGTATGGTATAGTTAACAAAACACCGGTGTAAGAACCTGGTTTCAAATCCCAAATAAACACTTAAATAATAAACCGTACTCCTTGCTAAGTGCTTCACCATCATGTCATTTGATTCTCACCATAACCCTGGGAGGTAAGTGCTGTAACCATCCCCACTTCATAGCTGAAACTGAGACAGAGGTTAAGTGACTTGCCCAGGGTCACCCAGCAAGGGTCTGAAGTTGGGTTTGAATTCAGGTCTTCCTCATTCCAGCTCTGGTGCTCTCTACCCACGGCACCCCCTGCCTTAGATGGCCTCCACGTTGTTTTTTGGTTCTAAATAGATCACTTGATGATTTCTTGCTGTCATAATTTCTGTTATGATAATGCTAGCGCTATTGTTAATTCGTAGAAACGTCCATAGTCCTGAAGGCCCTGTGCTCATTTAAACTTTAACAGGTTGTTGATCTAACTACTTTTTGAAAGTCAAACTGATTGTTTACAAGAGCTGTTTCACACACTGGATAAATAATCTATTTTTAAATTTTAGGTCCCAGGTGAAGCGAAAAGTAAATGGTCCCTTTTGATGAACAGGTTTGAAATCAGTGAGAAGAAAATTAAGTTTGCTATTAAGTATGGAATATAGGCTTCTCAGCCTACCTATTTCACATTATAGTGAACTTAAATAATTTAGTTTGTGGGTGTGGTGGAAGAATCTATAATTCAGACTTAATGTTAAAATTTTTTTTCAAATTTCAAAATTTTAATTAATGGCAAATTAAAGATTTAGAAGGATTTTAAAAAAATACAGTGTAATTCCTAATGACTGAACTTGCCCTTTCACATGAAGTGGTGAGTTGCCTGTCACTGGTAGGGCGCTTGGAAGAGCTCGACAGCTCTCCCTTAGAGATACCACAGAGGGAATTCATACAAAGGGCAGGGAAAGTGAACCCGTCAGCCTTTTGTGTCTCTTCCCAATGTAAGATTCTGTGACTTTCTGATGACCTTGTACAGCAGCAGTTCTCAACCTGGGGGTCGCGACCCCTTTGGGGGTTGAACGACCCTTTCACAGGGGTCACGGGTCGCCCAAGATCATGGGAAAACGCCTATTTCCGATGGTCTTAGGAGCCGAGACAGCGCTCCTCTCTCTGTCTCCAGGCCATCCGCCCACATATGAGTATTAAAGGGCCGTGGCGTCAGGAAGGTTGAGAACCGTGCTGTGCAGGTATGATCGGGCTCATTGTCTGACGCTCTTTGCCTGTGGATTTTCTTCACTCCGGCCCTTCTCGTGGCGCCCCATTTCTGCACACCAGACTGCCCACTGAGCGCAGTGGGAGCCAGAACCAAGCTGAGCACAGGCTTGTGAGAGAGAGAAGACGGTTCTGGCCCAGGTTTTACCGACCCTCCGCGGCGCCTAACTCGCTGGCACGATGGGAGCTGCCCTTGGAAGTACGGATGACCCGTTCCGTCGTAGATCGCGATAGGGAGCGAGCTGCCCGAGGCAGTGGGGGGGCTCCTCCTCGCAGCTCAGTAAGCAAAGGCCAGTTGGCCACTCGGGCCGTGATTTAGAGGGAATTACTTTGCAAGTCTGGGCTTTACTGGGTGACTCCTGGGGTCGCTTCTGTCTCTTCATCCTGTGGATCTGAGGAAAGGCCCACAGCCTCATTCGCACGTCTCAGGGACCCCGAGACGGGTGAAAACACCTCGCCTAAGAAGGACGCGGTGACCGTGTTCCTCCAGCTTAGGACAGGGAGCTGTCCAGAGGCGGAGCGGGCTGCTTCTGGGGGGAGCAGAAGTGAAGCGAAGTGTCGTGAAGTGCTTAACACACTACTTGGCACACAGCGGGCGCTTGGCAAATTTTTCCTTCCTTCCGTCCTTCCTTCTGTCCTTCCGTCCTTCCTTCCTTCCGTCCTTCCTTCCTTCCTTCCTTCCTTCCGTCCGTCCGTCCTTCCTTCCTTCCATCCTACCTACCCACCTGTCTACCGTAGCAGAACCGGGATTGGAAGCCAGGTTCTCTGACTCCAAATCCAGTGTCCTTTTTACTACACCAAGTTGATTCAGTGACTGATTGAATATATTAATAGTGGACTTTCAGTTATCCACAAATCCCTCAGTTTCTCCAGAAGCCCACAGAGCTTCTGTTCTGAGTCACTGAATAAAATCTCAGAGGACCAATGGGTGGATGATAGTGAATTGTACAGGAGTTATGAGTTTCCTGAGTAACTGTTTAAGAGTTCAGCAACAAATCAATCATGTGAACAAATCAATGAATTGTTATTCTGCCACATGCTGGCTGTTTGGCCACGAACAAGAAACTAGATTAGGTGAGAGAGGTACAAACAGTAAAAACAGAATTTGCACTCAAAGGGTCTGCTTAAAAGAATCTTAAAATGGGTTGGTAGTGATTAAAGCATTGCCACAAATCAGTATGATAGAAAGTAGATTGTGATATGAGTAAAGGAGATCTAGATCTCTCAGAAATTAGAGGAAGAGATGGATTTCTGCTCTGGGGGTTAGGGTGGGCTTCCTAGAGGGAGAAGCATCAGCTAAGCCTTGAAGGAAGAGGAGTTCTGTAGCTATGGGGGCATTGTCTTTGAGGCATGGAAGAAGATTCGAACAAAGGACCAAGTGGCAGAATAGTGAGGAGTCTGGTTTGGGCAGAAGCTGGGGTGCGTGACAGGGGTAGAATGCGATAAGGCTGGAAAGGTGAGTTGGTGCCAGATTACGGAAGACTCTGCAGCTGGTGTTTTAAGCTGTCGGCAATGCTATGATCAGACCTGAGCTTTAGGAAGATCATGTTGGCAGCTCAGGGGAGGGTTAACTGGGAAGCAATGAGACTGGAGACAAGCTAAAGAAATGTGTCCCTTCCTGCTAAGACTTGGCTGTTCATTTTATGACCAGCATGCTTGCTTTCTGAGTGTAAAGTACAGGCCATTATCAAACATATGTCAGAGGGAGCAAAGTTTCATATTGATAAATAGTCTGAATTTGACAGAAACAGATCTGAGAGCAGATGATTGAACTGTGTATCTCTCTTCCTTTCTTAAATCTAGAGTTAGGGCCTGAACAGGGAATTTATGGGCCCAGAGAGAGGTTGGAAAATTCTATCCCTATGTTGTTCCTGAAGAGGCTTTGAGCCTTTGCCATGGAACACAGAACTTATCACAATAAAATAGCTTCATTTACCGATAAGCAGAGTTTTCCAGAATAAAAAATGTACATTCACTAAAAAGTTTAACTTGACGCAATACACATTTAAGTGCCTACTATATCCATGACAAGAGGCAAAGCTGGATAGCAGATAAAAGGCTAGCCTCGGTGTTGGGAGCACCTGGGTTCAAGTCCTGCCTCTGACATATACTAGCAGTGTGACCCTGGCCAAGTCACTTAACCCCTCATTTTCTCAGGCAGTTCTCTTAAGTCCAGAAGATAGGGATGACTTGCTGATCTGAATCTATGGAGGGACTTTTCCACATGCCATCTTCTACACATTGATAAAATTATGGGTCTAGACTAAAAAAGAAAATATCCTAAAAATTTAATTGAGACATATTTAATAAAATTAAAATATGCCAAAAAGAAAAAAAAAAAAGAGAAAATATTGAAGGTACTGCACCAGGCACTGGGGATACAAAAAGCAAAGGGAAACTCTCTGCCCTCAAGGAGCTTACATTCCATTAAACATGGCCCTTCTCGAACTCCTTCAGCTCCAACTTGTCTTTTATTTAAGGTAGGAATGGGTATCTTGCCAACTCCTTGGGCTGGGTCTGCTCAGAGCTGGCAGTGTTGGTGCGGCCATCTTGTGGTGCTGCAGCCCTTTTGGAAGTGAGAACCGACAATCCAGAGGTTTGTTAGAAGGTCCCTTCCACGTTAGAATCCAATGATATGCTGAAAAGAAAGAGGTTTTTCTCCTCTACCTGCCCACCAGGATCTGTATCTTGATTGTAGCCAAATTTTTAATTGTCCCAGGTTTTTCTATTGTTGTGGGCAGAAGTACAGCATTCAATGACCTGGTTCATTTGGCAAAGCTGTCACTTCATCATCGGTGCTTAAAAGAAGGACGACTTGGTATCCCAGGACTGGACCTCTGTTTCTGGATGCATCTTCTCCACACTCACTGTTGATTTGTTGCTGGAGTATATTTTCAAGTGCAGGGCAATCATTAATTAACCTTACAGTCATGCGTGAAGAACTGTGAATTTGCAGCAATAATTAAATTCATGCATTTGTCCTGAGAAACCAATTAGAATTCTTCTTAAGTTGCAGATTTGAACAGGGAAACCCAGGCTGTGATCACTTTCCATTTTAATGCCGTACCCAGAATTATGATGTCAAATCTGAGTCTGACTATGTGGTCTATACTCATTCTGCCATCAGCCCACTTTTTTTGTTCTCATGAGCAAGAGTGATCTTTATAAACACTCCTCTCCTCTCCTTTGACCTCTCCCTTTTTGTTTGAGTCTGGTCACAATAGATCCCTGGGTGTAAGCTATGTGTAGCAGGGTCTCTCAGAACAGATCAAATCGTAGTTCCTTAGTCACTAGCAGCATGCATTAATCTAAAATGAATGTATCAGGGAAATGTCATCTGTTGTGGGAGACGTTAATGAAGAATAAGAGTGGAGCAATCTCCCGTTCTTGTTCTAGGTTAAGCCTGATCGCTGCCAGGCATGTCATGTGTAAGCTCCTCGGCAGCCTGCTTGTGAATTAAATAGCGGCTTTTTCACCTCCCTCTCCTTGCTCCTGCTTCTTGCCTTGGGACCTCGCACTTCTGTCAGGGCAGGCAAAGGATGCCAGTGATTAACTCGATGGCTTAGGATAGAAGATTAAAACAGGTGGGTGGAATTCTTTTGGGGGGTTATCCTGGATTTGACTCAATGAAAGTCCTGCGACCTAGTGCTTGAGGTCCCGTGGTATTGCCTGTTCTGTGCAGTTCTAGAGGAACAGCAGTAAGAATGGTGCCATCCACCGTTACCTGGGGGAACCCAGGACTGGAGTGGTTTGTGGGCTAGGAGGCTACTTAGGAGATAGTTCTTGTTAGTGTCAGCAGAGGGCAGCAGCAGAGAGCTATAGGCCGCACTCTTTCCTTTTTCCTCCCCTCTCCTCCCTCCCTCCATCCCCCTATCCCCCCATCCCTCCCTTCCTGATAATTGCCTGTTCGGATCTTTTAACTATCAATTGGGGAATGACTTGTATTCTTATGTTTTTGACTCAGTTCTCTGTATATTTTAGAAATGAGGCCTTTGTCAGAGGCATTCTTTCCCAGTTTTCTGCTCCCTTCCTAATCTTGGTTGCATAGAAGGATTTTTCCTATATGTATATATTCTAGGAAAGGAGGCTTAGTGTGAGTTTTTCAGCAAACAGGGGAGACAGAGAAAGGTGTCTTAAGGGGTAACTCGTGCTGTGCCTTTAAGGGCTCTGGGGCAGGGCATTCTACCAAAGGGTCTGCCTTGTCTGCATGAGTGGGTGACCTGCCTAGGTGCTGGATGGTCAAAGAAGGAAGCCAAACTACAAATCCAGTGGGCTGGTTTTGGGTTAAGATTAAATTTCCGAAATGGAGATGAGAGGTGTGGAGGAAGAGGATGAGGCTAGAAGTATAAGCTTTTGTACAGTCAATTTAAAAAGCAATGGTGAAATAGGGTAGGTAGGTGGCATAGGGCGTAGGTGATGAACTTGGCATGAGGAAGGCCTGAGTTTGAATTCTGCCGTAGTCGTCCTGGGCAAGTCACTTAGACTCAGTTTCTTCATCTGCAGAGTAGAAATGATAATAGTACCTGCCTCACAGGGTTTTTATGAGGATCAAGTGAGATAACATACAGATAAAGCTCCAGATAGATGCTAATATTATTACAATTTCTAGGAGTTCCTCATACAATGGAACATAGTGGAAAGAACACGGAAGTGAGAGTCGAGAGACTTAGGGTTCCAGTCTTGGCCCTGTCATGTCTAGTTGCATGACCTTAGACAAAACACTAACTTTTGTGGGCCTCAGTTTGTTCACCTGCAGAACGAGGGGTTGGATTAGATGACTGACTCCCAAGGTCCCTTTCAGTTTAATGTTGTTATGGCTCCTTTTTTTAATTTTTAATTTTTTAAGAATGTAAACAGTTCAACTTTAATAAGTCCTTTGTGATTTCTCTTCCCTGTTTACCTTTTCATGTTTCTCTTGAGTCTTGTATTTGAAAGTCAGTTTTTCTATTTAGCTCTGACTTCTCGAGAATGTATTAAATTCCTCTATGTCACTGAATATCAGTTTTCCCCCTCATTGATTATACTGTTTTGCAGGGAGGTGATTCTTGGTTTTAATCCTAGCTCCTTTAACCTCTGCAATATCATATTCCAAGCCCTCTGATCCCTTAAAGTAGAAGCTGCTCAATCTTATGTTATCCTGATTGTGTTTTCACAATACTTGAATTGTTTCTTTCTGGCTGCTTGCAATATTTTCTCCTTGACCTGGGAACTCTGGAATTCCTGGGAATTTTCCTTTTGGGATCTCTTTCAGGAGATAATCAGTAGATTTTTTCAATTTCTATTTTACCTTCTGGTTCTAACATATCAGGGCAGTTTCCCTTGAGAATTTCTTGAAGGATGGTTTCTAGGTTCTCTTTTTGATCATGGCTTTCAGGTAGTCCAGTAATTTTTAAATGATCTCTCCTGCATCTCTTTTCCAGATCGGTGGTTTTTCCAGTGAGATATTTCACATTGCCCTCTATTTTTTCATTCCTTTGGTTTTGTTTGAGCATTTCTTGATTTCTCATGGAGTCATTAGTTTTCATTTGCTCTGTTATAATTTTTAAGGAATTATTTTCTTCAGGGAGCTTTCAGACTTCCTTTTTCATTTGTCCAATGCTGCTTTTTAAGGCAGAATAATTCTTTATATATAAAGATATAAAATTTTTATATATATTATTCTATAAGCATAATAATTCTTCTCCTCATTGACTTTTTGGACCTCTTTGGCCATTCGGTCTAGTCTATTTTTCAAGGTGTTATTTTCTTCAGTGTGTTTTTGGGGCTCCTTTAGCAGGCTGTTGACTCATTTTTCATGATTTTCTTGCAACATTCTCTTTCCCCTCCCAGTTTTTCCTCCACTTCTCTTACTTGACTTTCAAAATCCTTCTTGAGCTCCTCCGTGGCCTGAGAGCAATTAACATTTTTCTTGGGGGCTTTTGATGCAGGAGCTTTGACTCTGTTGTCTTCTTCCAAGTGTATCTTTTGATCTTCCTTCTCACCAAAGTAAAATTCTCAAGTCTGGACTTTTCGTTGTTGTTCACCCATTTTCCCAGCCTGTTACTTGACTTTTTAGCTCTTTGTTAAGGCAGGGCTCTGCTTCCAGTGTGCAGGGTACACTGTCCCAAGCTCCAGGGGTTCTATGCGGCTGTGTTCAGAGATGCTTCCGGGGACCTGTAAGTTTTCAGTTCTTCTAGAGTGGCATGGCTTAAGGAGAGGTGTTTACTCCTCTCTTGGCCTGTGCTCTGGTCAGTGAGTAACCACAAGCGCTCTTTTCTGCCCTGGAACTGTGAGGAGGGTTCCCTCTCCACTTCCACCACAAGCTCTGCCATGCCAGGGTTTGTTGCCCCAGGACCACCACCCAGGACTGTGACCCAGATATGAGTATGGACAAAGCAACAGAGTCCTGCCTCTGCAAGAAAGAGATCCCTGTAATCTCCTTCTGATGAGTTTGCTTACCATCTGTGGTTGAGAGTTCTGGAAGCAGTGGCATTGCCGCCACCCCAGGGCTGTGCTGGAGCCAGGGCCAGTCTGTATTCCTCTCTTACACAGGTCTGACAGACCTTCCCACTGACCTTCTAAGTTATCTTTGGCATTTCTGGATTGAGAAGTCTGGAAACTGCCTCAGCTGCCAGTGATTCAGCCCCTTGAGGCTTCCTCTGGGTTTGCTGGGGCCTGGTCTGTGCTGGCATGGCCCATGTTAGACTGCGCTCCTTTCCTAGCCTGGCACAACAGACCTTTCCTGTTGACCATCCAGATTGTCTAGGGCTGGAAATTTGCTTCACTTTGTCTTTTTGTGGGTTCTGCTGCTCTAGAATTTGTTTAGAGACATTTTTACAGGTATTTGGAGGGATTTGGGAGAGAACTCAAGCAAGTCCCTGCTTTTATTCTGTCATCTTGGCTCCACCCTGTTTCCTTTAAGACAAAAACCCACCACTACCACAATATTTTTTGGTTTTAAGTTCCAAGCTGTCTCCCTCCCTCCCCACTCTAAACTAGAAAAGGCCACCATTACACACAGATAAATACATGCACACACATGTATATGTGTGATTTTATGTATACACACATAATAAAC
>CM053589.1:713722-760525 GCA_028646515.1 Pseudochirops corinnae | reverse complement strand
CTCCTCCTTTCCCTTCTCTTTCCTTCCTCCTCCCTCCTCCACCTCCTTCCTCCTTCCTCCTCCTCCTCTGCCTCCACATACCTAGTTTGTTCCTCCAGGTGCTCAGCATTTAGGTCCAAAGTGGCTTCTGCTAACCACTCTGTGGTCAAGTCCTAATTTAGCATTGGGGTTGAAATAAGATGTTGTTCAGAATATTGAAATGTGGAATCTAATAGTCTTTTCCAGCAAGCCCTTACCTGATGGAACGTTTTACTCTTTAGGGCTATTTCCCAAAGCGTTCATAGATCCACAGACTGTAATCACCCTTCCACAGAGGGTAAGTGAAAAGGGAGAAGCAGCTGACACCCACGCACCCCCATCTCCTGC
Organism: Pseudochirops corinnae; assembly: GCA_028646515.1. NCBI lineage: Eukaryota > Metazoa > Chordata > Mammalia > Diprotodontia > Pseudocheiridae > Pseudochirops > Pseudochirops corinnae. The sequence goes on along the minus strand of CM053589.1, from coordinate 760,159 downwards.
TTGCTGCTTGGCTCTCGCCCAGAGTTTTGGGTGCAGATGGAGAGCATCCTGATCACACACACCCAGAGACGATAGAGAAGGAGCCGCGGACTAAAAAGGGAAATCTCGCCCACCTCGATCTCCTACAGGCGCGCACAAACGTGATGCTGGTTGTCTGGCCTTGGTTACTTCTGGGTGGGACTGACGTGGCTCTTTTCTACCCAGTTCAGTCCAACGGCCCCAGTGCATCAATCTCAGTTGTCACTCCTCTGCCTCCTTGGTTCAGAAGGCAAGTCCTGGTTGCAGGGATGAAAGGGAGCCGGGGCGAAATATGGATAGCGCCCTTTCTCTTGTTCCATGTCTTCTACCCCTTCCAAAAATCATCGAGAGAATTGTCAGGACCCTCGATGAACAGGAAGAGCAATCAATCCTCTTCATGCCAAGATCCTCCGATGACTCTGTCTCTGTTTCAGGCCTAGAAGGAAACACTACAAAGGGAGGAAAGGACAGGCAGAGGTGTGGGTCTGCATTTGATTTCTCTGATAGTAAAGGGACGGCATGAGGTAGGGGTAGAATATTTGCCTGAAGAAGAGAAGATTTTGAAAGACTGTGATAGCTGCTTTTGGGTAATTAAATGGCCACAATAGTATTTATTCTGCTTGACCCCAAGGACACAGAACTAGCTAGGAACAATGTGTAGAAGTCATAAAAGACAAATTCAGGCATCCTGTAAGAAAGACAGCCTCCCGTCAGAGCATTTCCAGGGGAGAATGGGCTCTCTCAGAAGGTGGCGGGTTTCCCTCGATGGGAGTGTTCAAGACAAGAGTTAACTAGTGGAGACTTCCATATGAAAGGGTTAGATTAAGCGACTTCTCTGATATCCTTCCACCTTTAGTACTTTAGGATTCTATTCGTATCTTCAGTTATTTATTTCTCATTTTATTAAATGTTGATGCAAATTCTTTCAAATTTCTTTCTTGGAGGGAGGGGGCAGCAAAGTGTCCCCAGGGATCTTATATAGAAAGATCTATATATAGATCTTATATATTCAGGGGACCCATAGGGCAATGGGAAAACACACTGTGGGTGTAGGTAGAACACAGCAGATTATCAGCAACGACTTGCTTATGAAATGTGACATACAAAGACCTTATTGAAAGCGTGTAACCAGAAAGGGTGGTCGTCTGGTCAGGCTGTGAGAATGACGGGCAAACCAAGCCTTACCTTAATTTCCACAGATTGTTGGAAGGATAAGAGAAAGGGCTCCAGTGTTCTGGTCAGATCTTCAGTGGAGGATTTATGGAAAGACACAGATAAGAATTCTTAGATCTATCTATCTGCAGCTGCAGGTCATGGTAGTACTGAAGTTAAGGGTGAAGTTGAAGTTCTTGGATATTTCCATATGAATTCTCTAAAGAATTTCAGAGATTTGCCCTTGGAGGCATAGAAGAAATTGTGCACTTGTATACCTACAGATATGTATATAGGTTATACACATGTACATTATTTATAGGCACAATATGATCCTATCTATCACATGCATTATTCATACATGTATATGTATTCAGTACATTTACATATACACACGTGTAATTCATTAGATAATTTGTTTTTGTCTGTGTATGTCTCCGCCTGTGTGCATGCAGGTACCTGCGCATGGTTGTTAGGGGGAACTCCTGGTGTGGAAATTCTCTTCACTTAGGAAGGTTAACAACTTAACTGTAACTTGCAACCTTAGAGAGCTATGTGGGGGCACTGAAAGGTTAAGTGACTTGCCAGCGGTCACCCAGCTATTATGTATTAAAAAGGCAGGATTTGAACCCAGGTTTTCCTAGCTACAAGGATGGCCCTCTATTCATTATGTCATGATGCTTCATATTAGAATATTGATATTATTAAATACTAGGTTTACTATAATTGGATGTTCCTACTGTATCTATTGACTTAATTTTTATTCTATTGTTTGTATTGACTTAATTTAAAAAAAATTATTTGGGGTGGCTAAGTGGCACAGTGAATAGAGCACTGGCCCTGGAGTCAGGAGGACCTGAGTTCAAATCCAGCCTCAGACACTTAACACTTACTAGCTGTGTGTCCTTGGGCAAGTCACTTAATCCCAATTGCCCTGCCTTCCCCACTTCAAAAAGCAAAAAAAAAGAAAAAACTTAGTCTTACCCATGCTAGGTATTGCTACATCTGAATTTTTTGGTGAGTTGAGTAGATTTCATTTCTGAAAATATTTTTTATTTAAAGTAAGTTTCTCATGTACAACTTATACAGAGTATCCCAAAAGTGTTAGTGCAATGTTAAGCTTTTGTAGCTTTTGAAATTCTGATATGTTTTGGCACGTTTTTGGTGTATTTAAGCTATTAAACTGCACTAAGACTTTTGAGACTTCCTATATAGCGCTTTTCCTTAAACAAAAAAAATCCATTCCCCAGATTTCACATACTGAAGTTGTGCAGTTAAGGTCTCATACATTTTAAAGGATAAGTTTTTTTTGGGAGCCATTTTTATTTCTTTTCTTCTCACTCTCCTACATCAAATCTCTCATTTTTCTTGTTCTAGACAACTCTTCCTTCTTCATTTCAATATATCAGTCATCTTGTCTAGAGCAAAGAGCTGGAACAAGAATGAGGAGGTCTGGGTTCGAATTCCAGCTCTGTCCTTTATTTTGCTGTATGGCTTAGGGTATGGGCATTCAAAGAGAACAGGCTACGCAGGTCTGATGAAAGATGTGTCTGAAGCCTCAATTTCTCTGTTTTCATGGGGATAATTACTGCACTGCTTATGTCACAGGAAGGTGATCACCAAATGAGATAGGTCTACAAAGCATTCTGTATTCAACAGGTACCCAGTAAATGAATTGTTCTTATTTTAGATGTAAGAAGAAGGGTGTAGTGGAGAGAGCACCAGGCTTGGAGTCAGGAAGACTCATCTTCCTGAGTTCAAATCTGGCTTCAGATGCTTGGGTAAGTCACTTAACCCTATTTGCCTCAGTTTCCTCATCTGTAAAATGAGCTGGAGAAGTAAATGGTGAATCACTCCAGTAGCTTTGCCAAGAAAACCCCAAATGGGGTCACAAAGAGTCAGACACGACTGAACAACAAAGGGAAGGATTCCTTTCTCATAGATCTGAACATACGTATCATTTCCCCATAACGCTTGTACGTGTGCATTGGCACCTTGTGAAGGGGACACCCGACATCTCGGGTTAGTCTCCAGGGTCTGGTGTCCTGATTGGTTTCCAGTGAATCTGGCAGCCCTGACCCAAGACGACTGGCTGGGACTCAGAACAGCAGAGCTCACTGGAGGAGCTGCCCCTCAGTGCTGGCCTGTAAAGGAACAGAGCAGCCTGTAAATGGGTCAGGCAGCAGGTCTTCATTAACTTCTGACTGTGTGCTGTGTTTCCTGCTTATCCGCCGCGGAGCTCGCTTTCTTTCTGCTTGAATCCCCTGGCCTACTGTCTTCTCCATCGGACTGTAAAGTGCTTAAGGGGAGGGATTGTCCTTTGCCTCTTTTTCTATCCCCATTGCTTAGTATAGTGCCTGGCACATAGTAGGCTGCTTAATAAATATCTAATGATTGATTGCTGGGCACTGTGCTAATCCTTGGCAATACAAGGGGAAAGAAAGAAAGTCAGAGTTCTTGCCCTCAAGGAGATTGTATTTAAATGAGGGAAGAAAACACATGAAAGGAAGCTGGAAAGGAGGTGGGAGAGAGCCTAAGGTTGGTGAGGAGGATGATAGATTTGGAAGCAAAGTGAGTGTCCTTTTGTAGAGAGAAGGAGAAAGTCTGCAATGCAGCCTGGAGAAGGACAAGACCTGGCTGGCCCTGGCCACCTCCTCACATGGAGAGTCAGGCATCTGACCAGAGGGATAGGCAGAAGGAGAAGAGGGAGGGTGCTCCCAAAGGGTGAATTCCAGGGCTGGGGTGAAGCTTGAGGACCAAGAGAAGAACCGGGGCATGGTGGAGGAAATCTGGGGTGTGGACTGCAGCCTAATGGGGCTCTTTTGCCCTTCATGTCTTCTTCTTTCTGCCTTCATCGCGCCTTTCTTGTGTCCAGAGTGCAAGCTGATCAGGGGGAAGAGCTTGATCCCTTCCTGGAAGCCCCCAAATGGCAGTTGATGGTGACTTATGGCAGAAGCCCGTGATACACGTGCTTACACACAGCTTGAAAAGCCAGCGTCTGACGTACAAGTGTCGCAGTACAAGAGACGGCAGGAGACAGCAGCATCCTACAGAAACATGTTCCAGAAGCAGGCATGTATATGCCGACTGGGGCCTTGAGCAGAGGACAGATGGTGTAGGTCTGATAAGAAGGTCTCAGCTTCTCTGTCTCATGGACAGTGTTCCTGAACTCCAGTCTTCTGAGTGGAAGAGGGGAGATTTCAAACTCTTAGGCAGCATCATCCCAAAACTAGCTTGGTGAGAGAAGGGAGATTTCCAGCTCCCCATGCTCCCAGTCTCTCAGCTTGAGAACTTTGCCTCATATTTTACTAAAAAACAGCGTCTGTTTACTGAGAGTTCCCTCTTCTCCCTTCCTCCTCCTCATCTCACATCATCCTGGTGCCTCATGGCACTTTCTCCTCCACCCTTGTCTCACATGATGAGATGGCCCTACTCCTTACCTATATAAGTGATCCCATTCGATCCTATCTGCTCCGGTAGATTGCCCCCTCTGTCAAGCCTGCGCTCTCACTTACCTTCAGTCTCTCCCTGTCTGCTGGCTGCTTTCCTACTGCTATGGACAGATATACCCCTGTCTCCCTAATCCTCCCCAAACTCTCACTTGATTCTTCCATCCCTGCCATCATCTCATGTCTTCTGCTTTTTGTGACTAAACTTGAGAAGGCGATCTATAATGGACATCTCCACTTCCTCTCTTTTCACTCTCTTAACCCTCTGCTGTCTGGCTTCTGACCTCATCACTCAGCTGAAATCACTATCTCTAAGGTTACCAATGATCTTTTAATTGCCAAATCCGATGGCCTTTTCTCAATCCTCATCCTTCTTGACCTTTCTTCAATCTTTGATACTATAGGTCACACTCTTCTTCACATTCTCTCTTCCCTAGGTTTTTGGGGCACTATTCTCTCCTGATTTTCTTTCTACCTGACACCCCCTTCTCATTCCCATTTGCTGGATCTTCATCCAGGTCATATCCACTAACTGAGGGGGTCTCACAGGGTTCTATTCTATGCACTCTCCTCCCTCCATGCTACTTCACACAGTGGTCTCTTCAGTTCCCATGGATTTAATTATCATCTCTATGCTGATGATTCTCTCTCTTTTTTTGGGGAAGGGGGAAGGCAGGGCAGTTGGGGTTAAGTGACTTGTCTAAGGTCACACAGCTAGTAAGTGTTAAGTGTCTGAGGCTGGATTCGAAGTCAGGTCTTCCTGACTCCAGGGCTGGTGCTCTATTCACTGTGCCACCTAGCTGCCCCTATGCTGATGATTCTTTTTGGAGGAGGAGAGGTAGGGCAATTGGGGTTAAGTGACTTGCCCAAGGTTACAGGGCTAGTTTTGTGTGTTAAATGTCTGAGGCTGGATTTGAACTCAGGTCCTCCTGACTTCAGGGCCAGTGCTCTATTCACTTCGCCACCTAGCCGCCCCTTATGCTGACGATTCTCAAATCAATTTATCTGGTTCCAATTTCTCTGCTGACCTCCAGTTTTGCATCTCTAACTGTCTTTCAGACATCTTGAATTAGAAGCCCTGTAGACATCTCAAACGCAACGTGTCCAAAATGGAGCCCATCATCTTTTCCCTCAACGCTCCTCACCATCCAAACTTCCCTGTTATTGTAGAGGGCACCACCGTCCAGCCAAGCCCCCAGACTCAAACTTAAGATGTCATCCTTGATTCCTCACTCTCCCTTGACTCCCACATCTCATCTGTTTCCAGAGTCTGTGGCTCTGGCATCTGTAACATTTCCAGAATACACTTCCTTCTGTTCTCTGATGCTGCTGCCGTCCTGGTGCGGGCCCCATGATCTCATGCCTGGACTATTGCAGTAGCCTGCTGCTGGGTCTCCTTGCCACAAATCTTTCCCTACTTCAGTCTATCCTCCATTCTTCAGTCACCAAAGGGATTTTCCTAAAGTATAGGTGTTACTATGTCACTCCTCTCCTCATTCAATAAACTCCAGTAGCTCCCCATCACCTCCATTACCAAATACAAAATCCTCTGTTTGGCATTCGAAGCCCTTCATACCCTCCCTCCCCCCTCTCCCCGCCAATACACACCTTTCCAGTCTTGTACCTTACATAGCCGCTTCCTCTTCGGTCCCTGGCCCTTATCCCTGGAACAAGACGTCTTCTGACTTTGGGCATTTTCTCCGGCCATTCCCAATGACTGGAATGCTTTCCCTCCTCCCTCCTCTCTTCCATTAGGTAGTGAGCTATTTGAGAGAAGAGATTATCTTTTGTCTTTCTTTGTATCTTCAGTGCTTAGGTGCTGTGACATATAAAAAGTTCAAGAGACATTGTTTCTGGGTAATTAATCATTTTATTAATTGTGCTAATAGAAAATTAATAAAAGGGGTCAGGGGCACTCTCAAATGCCAAAGATTCCTCATGGAACCCATTATATGTCCTTGGAAGAGTGGGTGTTCCTAAGGGTGGCAATCAACTCGGATTGGTTAACAATTAAGGAGGAGAATGAATATTATAATGAGGAATGAGCTTATTCTAATGACATCTCTTATCCAGACTACCCTCACCTAGGGCAGTCCAGACTAAAGAGGGCTCACCTCTGCTCAGATCTGGCTAAGACATAGTGGGCTAGATCTTAACTTAGATGAAATTCTTCCTAAGGTTCTCTAGTTGGGTGGGATCTCCCACCCAAGATTGAAAAGGATGTACTCCAGGGATTTGGGCAATCTCATCCATTAACAATGTCCTGTAGAGACTGAATAACCTACAGGTTTCTGAAAAAATTCCAGTCCTAACTCAATAATTGACTATTAATGTAAGAGAGAAATAATCATTTCTCTTGGTGCTTAACAAATACCGATTGACTGACTAGTAACTAACTGAACTTTTGGGGGGTTGCTTCATGGGTGGCTCCAGGTTCAAGAGTTTTTGAGGTAGAGGAGAGTGCATATGATATTCATACAAGTGTGAAGCAAGGTAGAATGAAATAAAACAAAAAAGAGATCTGGACAAAATATCATGAAAGATGTCAGGTCAAAGAGCATCTGGGTGATCAGGGGAGGCTTCATGGAAGATGACATGACTTGGACCTTGAAGCAAGAGAGGAATTTTAACGGAAAGAGATTGGGGGAGGGAGAAAAATTTCCTTGTAATAACTCACTTATTTTAATTCGGAGAGAAGATCAAGGTGTCTTCTATATCCTGTCAAAATGGTTCTTCTTAAATACTGCCAGCTATGGAGAATCAAGGAAGGCTTAGTGGAGGAGGTGATATTTGAGCTGGGTCTTGAGATGGCTAGAGACCAACAGATAACATTTCACTGACAATTAATTGAATTAACCGGCTTATTTATTGCTTTTTCATATTTAAGATATCTTCAGATATGAATATTACATTTTTATAAATTTATATGATAGATTTTAGAAATGTGTCATTGATTATCTACAGAAATTGTTAAATATTTACATTATAAACAATATATGTGCTGGTCATTATGGATGACTCAGGTCATGACTTTCTCATGAGGACTCTATTCCCCTTCCTATCTATCTAGTGAGTGCAGGAAGAAAAAAGAAGCCCACGAAGGTCCCTGGCACGAAGCTACCAGTGGGCTTAGAGATAATGAAATTAGTTCATGAGGGTAAGGGGCTTAGTTCCATGTGACTTTCTTTCTCTGCAAATGCAAATTGCAAGTAAGACTCATAAATGCTTCAAATCTCCAGGGGATCTGTTGACTGCCAAGCAGGTATGGTGATCTCTGAGCCAGCTGAATTTTCCTCAATCAAATAGTCACAGGTTTTCCTTCCCTCTTTCACATTTTCTATAGCAAAACACAAACTTAGGATGCCACAAAAATTTTCCTTTCTTTATGGAACCAATGTGTAAAAAATCCCCCCAAACTAAAAAAAAAAACTCCAAAACTACCAGGCAAAAAGTATAAATATCAAAGCAACCCCTAGGGATTAACCTTGTAATCTTTTCACCTGTCATTTGGGGCAATAACATGATAGGGAGAAATGGAGAGAGGAGTGGATTCACTATGATCCCAGCAGTTTTTCTAAGAAGTCCTCTTTTCTCAACTTGGAAGAAATAGAACTCTCAGGGTCTTTTGTGACTTATTCATCCCTAGGGAGGCAGTCAAGCTTTGTGGGAAGAGATATTACATAAGAAACTAAAAAATGTCTTGACCTGACCAAATTTAAGGCTCCCTGAATTATTTTCCCATCTCCTTTCCTTCCTGCCTTCCTCCCTGCTGGCTTACCTTTCACAGATTTTATTCATTTTGTTTATGCCTTTTGTCATTATGTTACAGTAAATTCGAGGGGGGGGGGGCGGCATTCTTTGTGATAAAGAACGATAAATAAGCCAAAACACCAGATAGAATGGCCACATAGCAGTGTAGACAGCGTTGTGCCCTCAGTCCTCTGCCACCGCGTGAGGAGGGAGCGACGTTTTATTATCTGTTCTCCAGCACCTTCGCTGGTTTTTCAATTACACAGACTTTGATTACCATTTAGTCATCTTTTTATTTATGCTGCTGGAGTCATCATAGAAATGATTCCTTTGCTTCAGCTTATTTCATTCCAAATCAATTCATATAGATCTTTCCGTGTTTCTCCAAGTCCCCATATTTATTATTTCTTAAGGGATAATAGTATTCCATTACACTCGTGCGTTCTATACCATAGCTTTTTTCAGTTGTTCACCATTAAATGGATGCTCACTTTGTTTCTAGTTACTCCCTAGCACAGATTGCTGTTATGAAAGTATTGGTGGAGACCGGAGCTTTGTTCCTATCTTTGATTTCCTTGGCGTCCTTGACACTGAATGGGGAGATCGCTGGGCTGAGGAGCATGGGGGCTTTAGGCTTTTATACTGAATAAATCCAAGTTCATGCCTAGATGACATGCTTTAATTTTCATTTCTCTTAATATTAGTGTTTTGGAACATGCTTTAATATGGTCATATATAAATGTAATATTAATAGTACATTTTATATATTTATATGATAGATTTTAGAAATGTGTCATTGAGAAATTATTAAATTTTTATTTAAGAAATTGTTAAACATTTATATCATATGATCATTTATAGTTTGTAATTTTTTGTGAAAACTTTTAATGTCCTTCGACCATTATTGACAGTTATCGATGTTAGATAATGGCTCTTGATGTTACATATTTGTCAATTCCCCATATATCTTGCAATATTTGATGTAAATATTTTCCCATTACAGTTTCTTTTTTAAAATTTTATCTTCATTGGTTTTATTCATGGAAAAGCTTTTTAATTTTATGTAATTGAAATGACATATTATGTCCTTTATGGACAAAATTGGCTGCTAGGTGATGCAGTAAATAGAGCACTGGGTCTGGAGTCAGGAAGACCTGAGTTCAAACCTAGCTTCAGATACTTATTAGCTGTGTGACCTTGGACAAGTCACTTAGCCTCCCTCAGTCTTAGTTTCTTCATCTGTAGCATGGGGATGATACTGGCATCTACTTCCCAGGGTGGTTGTGAAGAATGAATGAGACAACAATTGTAAAGCACTTAATACAGTGTCTGGCACACAGTAAGAGCCACATAAATGTTAGCTATCAATACTATTATTAATCTCCTCTATTGTTTGAATTTTATTTTATTTTTTCAGTTGCGAGTTTTCTCCCTCCCTCCCCCTCTCCCCCTCCCATTGAGAAGGCAAGAAATCTGACACCCATTATCCATAAGAAGGCATGCAAACCATATTTCCCTATTAGCTATGTTTCTCCTCTACTATTTGGCTAAGAAGTCTGTTCCTAGCCAGAGTTATGGAAATTATCTGATCTCGTTCTCTTTTAATTTTATTTTATGCCGTGACCTTTTATATTTAGGTCTGTGATGGTGTATGGCCAAGGCAATATTCACAGAACCAATGGTGACTATGAATATGCTGGCATAATTCTGAATCACAAAACATAACAGACTCTCCATATAGGAGACAGAAGCAAAACATTTATTCAGACACCAGAAAGCCAAATCTCAACACCAGGAAACTGAATTCATCACAGCAACAAAGAGATCTATCCACAGTAATATTTCAGAGAGCAACACCATCCCAAAGCCTTCCCACAAACACTCACAAGCCTCGCTGTCTCCTTGCCTGTGTCCTCTCTCTTCCCTCCTGTCTAATTGCTCTGACTCCCAGCTTCCTGCTCCACCTTTTCAGCAAACTCCTCCCACCACAGGCTCCAGGTGATTACATTTGGCCTATTAAGGGGCAGGGAAGGTCTTCACATTTCCATTACCATTATAGATGGACACCACTATGTGCCTCCTGGCATCTCAACAGAACTCTGGGCAGACATAATTAGGCTAGGGTTGTAGGAGGCTTGGCAGAATTAATCCCCAGATATGGGGATCTCCTCTGTTCCCCACTGATGTGGGATCACCTCAAGCTAATGTCTAAACTCTGCTGGAGGGAAACATGGGAAGGAAGAACATAAAAACACGGCATGACCCTGACGTGGTGAGTTTTTCTTACTTAGTAGAGCCCTGTCCTGTTCAGTTGTTATTACCTAAGAATCATGGGGACATCTTCACTAGGGGAATAAGCAAGATGGAGGAAACTTCATCCACCTGTCACGTGTCCTCAATAGTTGTTTCACATTTTGCATCCTTTAACAACTGTGTGAGGGATACTTTGGCTATGAGGCCTTATTGTGGGAAATCACTGGACCTGTCCAGAGCAACAGTCCTAGTCAGCGTAATCTGTCTCAATGAAGTCTTAGTTCTGAAAAAGAAGAAGTGAAAAGGAGGAACAGACCCTTCAGAGGCTAGGATATAGGATATGGTACTGATATCTGCTAGATCACCTGGCAGTCTGGCCTGTGGGGTGGGGATGGGGGGAAGAAATCCCACAGGGATTCCTCCTCTTGACAGGGAGGCAAGTTCTTTAGGTCTGGAGAGAGCAGCACAATGAATTAGGAAGAAATTAGGACAGAAGGAGCATGGTGAAAATTATGGTGCCCTGGCTCTTCCTAACAGTTATAGAGGGGGGAGCCTGCAGCCTCAAGGCCACACGAAGTCCTCTAGGTCCTCAAGAGCAGCACTTGTGGACCTAGTGGATCCCATATGGCCTTGAGGCCATAGGTTCCCCATCCCTGGTTTATGGAGAAACAGGAAAGAAATTGCTCAGCTAAAAGAGAATTAGCAGGTGCAGGCAGGAATAGATCTCAGGTGGGGCCTTGTAATGAGAATTGGAATTTAAAGATCTTCTGTGCCGCTAAATAGACCTAGGGGGGAGTTTGAAGACCTCCCCTGCTGTGAAGATAAACTCTGGCCCCTAATAGGCTGAATGTAATTATATGGAGCCTGTGATGGAGGGAGTTTGCTAACGCGTGGAGCAGAGCCCACAGGAAGCTGGTCAGAGCCAGAGAGACGGTGGGAGAGAGAGGAGGTTGAAGCAAGAAGATAGAGAGATTTCTGAGTAAATATTGATTTTGTATTGGCTTGTGGGAAGGCTGAATGATGCTGTGGCTGTCAGCGTTATTATGGCTCCTGAATATCTTTGATACTATGATGGAATAGGCTTACTGGTTTTGGGATTCACTTTTCTGGTGTCTAAATGAATGCTTCAGTTCTGTCCTCTACCTGGAGAGTCTGGCATATTTTGTGATTGAACGTCATGCAGTATTTATAGTCACGGTCATTAGCGTGATCATGGGCACTGTAAATATTGCAGCAGTGCTAGAGGCTTCTGGTCTTGTTGCAGAAGGTATGATCAGATAGAAGACATCAGATCTGTAGGAATCTGATATGGAAAGGGAAAAACCTAGCTGGGGGGTGATCGTCTTAGCAAGGAGAGTTAGGATAGACGTAGGTACTGATATTTCAGCTGTGGATCTTGCCTGACTCTTTGGTAGGAGGAAAGGCAAAGGGAATGAGCATTTATTAATCGTTCTCATTTGAGAGGTAGGTGCTATCATGATCTCCACTTTGTAGTTGAGGAAACCAAGGCTAGCCAAGGTGGTTAAATGACTTGTCCAGGGTCACTGAGCTAGTAAGGGTATAAGTCTGGATTTGAACTCAGGTCTCTCTAACTCTGAGGCACCTAGGTGGGCGCAATGGGTGGAGTACTGGGTCTGAAGTCAGGAAGGCTCATCTTCCTGAGTTCAAATCTGGCCTCAGACACTTACTAGCTGTGTGACCCTGGGCAAGTCACCTAACCCTGTTTGCCTCAGTTTCCTCATATGTAAAATGATCTGGAGAAAGAAATGGCTCAAACCCCTCCGGTATCTTTGCCAGGAAGACCCCAAATGGGGTCCAGGAGAGTTGGACGTGACCAAAACAACTCAACAGCAACAGCTTCATAACTCCATGCTCAGCCCACTGTGACACTGAGGTGCCTAGATGAGGAGACCCCTAAATTCCCCAACAACCCACCCTTGGAACTGTGAACGTGGGACCAGCCACTTGGGTTGACTCTGCTGACCAGTGCAGATCTCTCTGCTTTCTGTTACACGGCTGGAGAAACAAACCGGCTCCCAGGCTAACCACTAGAGGGAGCTTGTTAGAGAGCTCAGACACCGGTGGCGTTGCTAGTTAGTTACGGCCGCGTCACCATGGTAACCAGGCGTGCACAGGAGATGCTCTCCAGCTAGGCTACTACACCTGTGGCCGTCTTTGCTCTCCCCTTCCCTCTAGAAGTGAAGATTTAGAATCATATTCAGGAAATCTGTCGGCTCCAAGCATTTCAGACCGAAGCAGCAACAGTCTCTCTCTTCCTTCCTTCCTTGCCTCCTGTCTTTCTGTCTTTCCTCCCTTCCTCCCCTTCCTCCCCTCCCTCCCTCCTTCCTTCCTTCCTTCTTTCCTTCCAACTGGCTTACTTTCTGTCTTTTTACAAATGAGAAGGGAATAGGCCTGGGAGTATTGTATAGTTTGATAAGGATTGTGGAAGATAACACTTTCTCCCTCTCTTTGCATGTGCTATTCCTTTATGTCTTTCCTCTCTAAAAGGAGGGAATTCTTCCTCCTCTCTTTATCACTGTCTGAAAACTGAAACATCAAACAGCCTGGGTCTTTTTCTTGGCTTACAAAACTAATCATAGCGTTAATGACTTAAGGTAGAAAGTAAATATTTGGGAAAAGAACAAAGCTTCCAACCAGTATCTCTCAAACAACTAAGCAGAGGCAAATAGAAGCAAGGACTGACCAGGAATGAAGAGTATATATTAGTCATCTGGTTTCTCCCTAGAGAGGAAAAAAAAGATGGCATTATCAAAGTCTCTTCCTCCCAGGTCAGCAATGCAGATTAAGTTTATCCCATACTTCATACTCAGAACAGCTCCATTATCCAGGCTCCTTCTCCTACTTCTTCTCACAAGCCCTGTCCAGTTCAAGGGTCAGAGGGAGACTTTGGAACTTAAAAATGATGAATAAATGTACATTGTTTTCCTGTCCCAATTATTTTATGTTGTGGGTGGGGTCAAAGATGGGTTATACAATCCCCTGTACTTTGATCTTCAGGCTTTCAAGCAGGAATTAGCATGATAGGGTGGAGACAATAGCCCTGGAGCCACCATGTATTATGGGGACAGTAGGCCACATGAATTTAGGATGGAAGAGGAGAACTGGTATTCTAAGACCTGTTCAATGCAATAGAACACAGAATCCTAAATTACTATTGTGCCCATGAGTCCCTAAAGTAGGAGTACCCAGTAATTTAGGAAGGTTGGAAGTACCAGTAATGGGGAAAATGGGTTAGCACCTAGGTCAGAATAGGATATTGGCTTCTCATGTGCACCATGGTGGGTATTATTCTGCAACCTGAATGTTTATTATATCATAGTCACTAACTACTATCCATGATTTGGGAATTGTACTAGTAAGGGATTTTCATAGCCTAGGTCTGACCTGGGCCACTCTGCTGGTTCAGATTCTGAAGGGGAATAAAATGAGACACTTGCACACTACTTAATCGTTAATAAAAGGAGGTTTACTTAGAGATAATAAGTAAAGGATATTCAACAAGGTTGAATTAATTCAGTTAGATGAGCCTTCCTGGTCTCGGTATTGATCTGCCAATCAGAACTGTGAGCAAAGAATTGTGTTATAACTTGGTAAATTGACTTTTGTACTTTGGCCAGCTAGAAGTTACCACATCAGTGGCTTGAGTTTTGTTCCTCTTGAGTTTAAGCATAATTTAGGGAAAAACCAGCCTAGACTCTGGAGCTAAGGCTTCAGACATTGTTCTTTCCCCAGGGTCATTGGAGCATCCACCTGGTCTGTCCTGGTAGGTCAAGCAAAATGGAGACTTTTGGAGATGCTCTGGAAGTTGCATCTTGGGTCACATGTGCGAAGCATTCCAGGAGGAATAAGAGAAATATCCACTCTAATCATGGGAATTTAAGAGGCCAGTATTATGTTCTATATTTTGAAAGCTCTATGTGGCTAGTGTGGAATAACAAAGAAATATGGAGGCCCATAGTTGATTACCAACTCAATAATCAGGTGAACACATCTTCTCAACCACCCCAGACATAGTAATAATAGTGGAAGGACTATAATAGGTGGTCCTGGAGTTGTATGAGGTTACTGACTTGGCCACTGTCTTCTCAATATGTGTCACAATGAACAAGCAAGCTTAGTTTGCTTTCATCTGGGATAAGATACTGTATATGTTCACAGATCTTCCACAGTCATGTGAGCTCCCCTGCACATACAGTTAGATGGCATCTCGGGGGGTTGACACTCAGTGACACTGGTCACCACCATAGTGCAGATGATCTACTGGTCAATAGCTAGAATGAATATAAACAAAGCTGTGCCTAGTCATACTACATAATTTACTTTATCACTCCCAAGCTACTGTCCTCATTGGAAGACAGAATGGGTGTCAAGACAAATTTAGGGACTATATGAACACAATTGCAAAACACTTTTCGCACAAATAAAGACAGATCTAAAAATTTGGAGAAATGTTACTTGCTTATGGGTGGTAGGCTGAGCCAATATAATAAAAATGTCAATTGACCTAGATTAGTTCAGTTATTCCGTGTCACACCAGTCAAACTACCAAAGAATTATTTTGTAGAGCTAGAAAACTAATAAAATTCATCTAGAAGAACAAGCATCTCTGAAAAAGGCCTCACTTCTCAAATATATACAGAACTGAGCCAAGTTTATAAAAACAAGAGCCATTCCCCAATTAATAAATGGGCAAAGGATACGAACAAAGAAACCAAAGCTATCAACAGTTACATGAAAAAATACTCAACATCACTATTGATTGGAGAAATACAAATTAAAACAACTTTTAAGATGCCATCTCACCCCCATCAGATTGGCTAACATGACAGAAAAGGAAAATGACAAAAGCTGGAAGGAATATGGATGAATAGCCCCGGGTACAGTTGTAAGCTGATCCAGTCATTCTGGAGAACAATCTCTAACTATTCCCAAAGGGCTATAAAACAGTGAATAGACTTTGATCCAGCAATACCACTACTAGGTCTGTACTCCAAAGAGATAAAAGAAAAGGACCTACATGTTCAGGAATATTTATGGTATCTCTTTTTGTGGTGACAAAGAATTGGAAATTGAGGGAATACGCACCAACTGGATAATAGTTGCGGTATATGATTGTAATGGAATATATATATGTATATGGAATGCTGTAAGAAATAAAAATCAGGATGGTTTCAGAAAAACCTGGGTAGACATTTATGAACTGATGCAAAGTGAAATGAGCAGAACCAAGAGAACACTGTACATAGTTACAGCAATACTGTAAGGATGATCTACTGTGAAAGATTTAGCTACTCTGATCAAGACAATCATCCTAGACAATTTCAAAGGACCCATGGTGAAAAATGCTATCCACCTCCAGAGAAAGAACTGATGAACTCTGAGTACAGATTGAAACATATTTGTTTTCTACTTTCTTTTTCTTTTGCAATCTGACTAATATAGAAATTTATTTTGCGTGACTTCACATGTATAATTGATATATTGTTCATCTTCTCAATGGGTGAGGGAGGGACTGGAGGGAAGGAGAAATTTGGAACTCAAAATAAAAAAAAGTATATTAAAAATAAATAATTTTTAAAAAAGAATTAGTATGGGCTACTTATCCACAAACTACATTTCCTCTCTGGAAATGACCACCTAAAAGATGCAGTTGTAGCACAGAGAAGCTGGAGTGTAGCCCAGACTGGAATGCTTCCAATTTATCATTTACTTAATGATGGTACCCAAAATGAGGGTGAGAGGAACTCACAATAGGAACTACTCTGCTTATGAGAATACTCAAGTATTTTTCATTTTGGGAACTACAAAACTAGGGGATGCCTCTCATTTGTATGTTTTCTTATTTGTGAAAAAGAAACTGCAAAAGGAGACAGAGACAGTGAGGCATGCTGTGCAGGAGTATGAGACAGAGACAGAACAGCTTTTCTGTCTGAATTATTAGGGTGAGGAATGGCAGCCCCCCAAACCAGGAATCAATGACCTGAGTGAAACTCAGAAAGTGGCTCTCAATTTGAAAATTAACCTACTCTGGGATGATTCAGGCAGTTCACATTTGGATAAGGGTTTTTCATTCATGTCTCGAGGTTCTGTCCTGAGCTTTCTTCTCTTTTCCTTCTCTCTTGGTAACCTTATTAGTTCCTGTGGGTTTAATGATTATCTTTATGCAGATGATTTCTAAATCTATATATCCATCTCCATTCTCTCCTCAAGCCTCTTTCTTGCATCAACAATTGCCTATTAGACATTTCTTTTTAAAAATTAATTTATTTTAATCACTAACATTAAAACTTAAATGTGCAATAAGAAAAGAAAAAGAAACATTATAAACTTGAACACTAAAACTGAAATACAAAATAAGGAAAGATAAAAAAGCATTGCCATATTCACAGCAGAACATGAGAGGATTCAAAATATACAGCAATAAATGTCCATTTTAAGAAAACCTATGTAATAGGCTTTGTAACATCGTATTCAGAGTGGTCCATCTCTGCTTTGCTTCCTTAAAAGTTTTCTTTTGTTCTCCATGAGGTATTTTCTACTTTGTTCTTTTTTTCCTCTTTCATCCCCCTGCCCCAAGAAGGCTACAATTAAGCGCAGATGTGTGTGTGTGTGTGTGTGTGTGTGTATACACACAAGTGTATATAGTATATGTACACACACATGCACTTACATACACATACAGGTACTTAGAGATCTGTAACCACACTCATCTATAGACACATACATTCATATGCGTCCCTATAAATCCATACTATACCTGTTTGTCCTATTTCTCTGAGGATAGATAACACCTTCCTTCATAAATCCAAGTCCTTCCATAGTTTTCTACATCCACCAACTCCTCATTTCCTACACTACAACAATGCTCCAACCTGACGCCGTCTAGTTATTTTAATATTGACTAATATGACTGACATACAGTGTAGTTTCCCGATTTTTCTCCTTTGATTAAGTCCATTCTAGCTTTAACTTTGCTGAAATCATGATTACTAGCCCTGCTTTCTTCCCTAATAAACTTCTGCTCCTGATCTTTGTTTTATGTTTGGGCAATATCTCTTTTTTCCTACCTCTGCTAACTCCTCTACTTTTCTTCTACCCTCTCCCTTGCCTTCCTGTCACTTAACTTCCCCCCAAAGATCCTCCTTTATCCTCTCCCCCAGCCTTTCCCCTTACCCTCTGTTTCTATCTGAACCTAGAAGACTTTTATATCCTTCCAAGTATGTATGTTATTCCCTTTTTATCCTGTTCCCGTTAATCTAGACACTCTTCTATACGCCCACTATTGGGCATTTCAAGCAGGAGACCCTGGAGACATTTTCCTATCAACATCTCTAGAACAGAACTAATTAGCTTTCCTCCTGAACCCTCACCTTCCAAACTTCCCCATTTCTGACGAAGGCATCATAATCTTTCCAGGCTCTCAGGCTCTCAGCCTCATAACCGTGGCATCATCCTGGATTCCTCAGTCAATCTCCTGTACCTCAGATATCCAGTCAGCTGCCAAATCTTGCCATCTTTACCTTCGTGACATCTATTGCAGCCTCCTCCTTCTACTCACTTGTATAGTTAGCCCATTGGCTCAGGCCTTCTTCTCTTTTCATCTAGATTATTGTAACAGCCTCCTAATTGTCTCATCTCCTTCCACTCTGTCTATCCTCCACGTGGCTGCCAAAGTAATTTTTCTTTTTCTTTTTTTTTTGTTATTTTTTTTCACAGCAATTTTTCTTAAGCACAGAACTGACTGCATCACTCTCCTACTCAACCATATCTAGCAGCTTCCCGTTGTTTCTAGGATAAACTGGGTGTGTGGAGGGAAGACTAGTACCTCTGGTGTGAGGGCTTGCTGAGCCCTTTTCCGGGCTGCTCATCCATTTTTGGTGTCCATCTATCATCCAACTCTCACCTGTGGTTCCAAGAAGCTGTAGCATAAACAGCCACGTCCTGGAAAACCATCCCAGGCTGAATAAAACAGGTTGAAAACAGGCCTCCAACCTGTTGATGAGTTAGGGGAATGTGTCCCCCAAGCATATGATCATTTCCCCCAGTGGAACGGGCAGATGAGAACAATTTGTTCCAAAGGCCCACAAAGGTGGCACTGTGGAGTGCTTAGAGCTTGGTCAGACATCAGAGACGCCAAGAAGTTCAAAGACTCTGAACGAGAGAGTGAGGCTAACTACTCTGTGCAGCCCTGCCTCGCTTAAATCCAGCTCATGCACAAGTCAAGACATCAACCACCCTGTGATATCACTGGTTCTCTTCAAGAAGGAAGGATGACCAGTGAGGAGAGGCTGTGAACTCCTCCCCTACTCACCCATCTTTGGTAGCTTCCTGCTGTCTCCAGGATAGAACAGAGACAATAATAAGGGCCATCATTTCAATAGCATCTACCATGTTCTGGCTGCTTTGTGCAGTAGTAGAGAGCACCAGGCCTGGAATCAAGAAGACTCATCTTCCTGAGTTCAAACCTGGCCTCAGGCACTTATTAGCTCTATGTCCCTGGCCAAGTCACTTAACCCTGTTTGCCTCAGTCTCCTGATCTGTAAAATGAGCCAGAGAAGGAAATGGCAAACTGCTCCAGTATCTGCCAAGAAAACCCCAAATCGGGTCACGAAGAGTCAGGCAGGACTGAACAATAACGGCACGATGCTAAGTGCTTTATAAATATCTCATTCAATCTTCAAACAACCCTGGAGGGAGGGGCTCTTATTATCTCCATTTTACAGATGAGGAAACTGAGGCTAAGAAAGGCCAAGTGACTTCTCCAGACTCACACAGCTATGAAATGTCTGAGGCTGGATTTGAACTGAGGTCTTCCAGACTCAGGGCCCAGCGCTCTGTCCATTGTGCTACCTCCCTTTCTCTTTCCTGTTTAGCTTTTAGAACCCTTTGCGATCTGACGCCAGCCTATCTTTGCAGCCTGCTTAGACACTGCTTCTTTTCCCATACTCTGTGATCCTGATAAACTGTCCCCTCTGTTCCTCAAGCATGACAGTCTGTCTTTCATCTCTGTGCCTTTCTGCTTGCCATCCCCCATGCCTGGAATGCACTCCATCCTTAACTCTGCCTCACAGACTTCCTCTCTTCCCTCGAGATACAGCTCAGACACCATCTTCTGCATGAAGGCTTTCCTGACTCCCCCAGCTGCTAGGACCCTCCACTCCAAACTCCCTTGTATTTGACTACTTGTGTGTGCGTCTGTGTGTGTAAACATACACACACACCCATACGTGGGGCAGCTAGAGTCCTGGAGCTGGAGTCAGGAAGACTTGAATTCAAGACTAGTCTCCAACACTTTCTAGCTGTGTGACTCTGAGTAAGTCACTTAACCCTGTTTGCCTCAGTTTCCTCACCTGTAAAATGAAGTGGCGAAGGAAAAGGCAAACCACTCCAGTATCCTCGCCAAGAAAAATGCAACTGGAGTCATGAAGAGTTGGATAAAGATAACTGAACGACATACATACACACGTATACATACATACATGATACACATATACACATAGATACGTACGCATATGTGTGTTTATTTATTAACTTTATATTTACACTGTATATCTTTATACATCTACTTGCCTCCCCCTTAGAAGCCAACCTCAGTGGGAGAAGGGATCAATGAATTCTTTGTGCTTGTACCCTGAAAGCTACCCTAGTGCCTGACACAAGGTGGGTGATTAAACACTTACCGCCTGATTGATTTAGAGTACGACGGCCTATCATCAGTCAGTAAGGACCATTTCTGTCCCCTCTTTTTCGACGTCCCTACCTTTGCTTCTGTCTTCTTGTCACCATAGCTCGCATCTTCAGATGGATCTAAAATAGCAGCAGGAGCGAACATCACTGTCTGTCCTAGGGGAGCTCCTGGTATGTCTCCACCCGAGCCAGACTAGCTCTTGATTTTGAGTCTGTGCTTCGGAGGTTAAGGTCCTGGCCCGCTTTTTAGGCTTTTAAAACCCAAGTCAATAACGACTGCTCTATTTTGCCTGAGGACTTTTCCGAATCTCCTGAACAATCGTGTGCATTTTGTCATTTTCATTGTCTGTGTAATTAATTCTGCTAATTGTCTGCCTGATGCTGAACTGTCTTTATATCCCTGGACAAAGATAATGGATTGTTTAAGGAATATGTTGCTGTAGTCTCTTGATGTCCCCTTCCTGGGGCCGAAGCCTCCATTTACGTCTGAGATTAAGGTCTTGTCCCGGTGACTCTGCTCTGACGGGTGCAGTTTCACCTTACCTTGCTTGGTCTCAGGCCAACGCTCCACTTCCTGGACATCCACGCCAGGCTGCTGACCACGTACGTTCCAACCCCGTCTCCCCCCACTCTGCCTCCAACCTTAGCTCAGAGAACAGCGATCAAATTAACCCCACCATTTCTGGAGAGACCATAGTGATGGGCGGTCCTAGTACTCTTCCCCAGCCGCGGTCCCTCTCCACGGAATTTCTTCCCGTATTAGAGTGCAAGCTCTTTGAGGGGTGAGAGTGTTTTGTTTGCTTGTTTAGGCACTAACTGATCTTTACCTACTTAAAGAATTCCCACGTAAATCTCACGTAAAGCCCGAGGGCTCTTTCCCTTAGTGGTTCTTTTATTGCGCATTCAATTGTTACTTCCTTAGGTTAAGTTGTTGATAACGCTCCTCCTCCGTTATCGTTTTTAATTTGGGTATTTTATATTTTTGTAGACAGTTATCAAGTTCTTTTGAATTCTAAGCTTTGCTACCACTAGTTTTATATGGCAATTTTTGGTAATTCCTTTGATTTCCTGTTTGTTACGACACACAGGGTTCATTTAGCTTTTTGTCCTTTATTCACACGCTACCCACTTTTCTAAGGTGTTCTCGCTATGATTTGCTTCTTAACATCATATCTTTTCTCTACCCTATTTTCTCAGACTACTCTCTCTTTGATCCCTAGGTTGATCCCATGAGGCTGACTCTGAAGGGGTTGAGAGACAGTCCCTTAGGACATTGCTGAAGGAAGGGTCCTGAGAAGCCTTGGCGATCTCTCCCCTTCTATCATCTTCCTGATGGCTGCTCTTTTCCTTCTGCATTACGTTAAATACCTGTAACCTGTGCCAAACTTCTGTTCTCCCTTCGTCTCCTCCCCGGGACTCCATGCACCCCTACATTCACAGCCCTCTTTCCTTTGTCTCTGGCCCAGTTGAATTCATGGGCTTTAATTTGTCCTAAGTTGGGGAGACCACCAGGGGATTGTTTAGGTCTGCTGTGAGAATCTTAGGTTGTTTTCACATTTTCTATAGTGAAGAACAAAGGCACCCACATATATATTGTAAACCTGTGGTTATCTCTGTGTGGTACCTAGAGACCTTTTTAACACACAACCACGGGAACCTAGGTATGAACTACAACCGGGCTATAGACTGATATTTGCCAGGAACAGTTTTTGGTGGGAGTTCTATGGCCTACTGAGGGTGATTTTTCAAATAACTCCCAGGCAAACCTGGCCCATGCAAACCCAGCCCCTGTCATCTTGGGCCACAGTACACGAGGATTAAACAAGACAAAACGGGAAGATATAGGTTCACTAGAGGTGTTCACTACAGTCACGGGTGATGCTGCACAAGATGCAATTGGAAAAGCGATTCTAAACATATGGGCAGGTCCTCCAGATGCTTCTCCTTGTGGATGACACAGTGCTATTGGCTTGGAGCCCCAGAACATCATGGGACCTCTCCAATAAGATCCATGTTAATTCAGAGGAAAATCCTTTTAAGAGTCCACACAGGAAAAATTAAATTGATGAAAATGTATTTTGTCCTGACTATGAATGAACAAATGAAAAAGCATTCTTTAAATGCTTATCATGTTCCAAATACTGAACTATACATGCTGGAGATTCAAATACAAAAAGCAAAAATGGTCCTTGTCCTCAAGGAGCTTACAGTCTGATGGAAGAGACAGCACGCGAAAGGGCAGTGGTGGGCAGGGGTGTTTGAGGACGGCCAGCGGGGTCACGAGGAAATATGTTGCTTCTGCATGGGATGTCAGTGGCTGCATTGATCTGATCGTTCATGAGAGGCAGTGGAGTAAAATGGAAACCACTGAATCCAACACCCTCGTTTTATAGTCGAGGAAACTAAGGTACTTAGAAGGTTAGGTGACTTGCCCAGAGACAAATGGTTAATTAGTGTCTCAGGCAGAATTTAAACCAAGATCTTCCTGATTCCAAGTGTGGTGCTTCCACATTCCACAAAGCCTCTGGTACACACTGGCAGTGTGCCTCTGGGCAAGTCACTTAACTTTGGAGTGCTCTAGGCAATCTTCTTAGATGATTAATTTCAGAGGTGGTGCCAATCTGTATTGGTAAAGGGAGTTTCTTCATCTGGGAATTCCCTATACTGATGTCATCTCAGGTACAGTTCCTATCTTTAGCCTATTAAGTAAAACCGAGGTTCTTTTTTCCACTTAGAGGCTAGGTGGCAGGATATATGGAAGGCCCAGTGGTTCTCCATCTGTCAGGAAGGATTGTTGTTGGCTACTTCCTGCTTATCAAAGAAGCATGCGTTTCTAAGCCAATATGGCAAGGGGGCCTAGTCTACCACCATCGTGAAGAACTAGCCCAGGGGGTGGAGTGTGGTTGGGTCTCTGGTTTCTCTCCCATGGGAGGGAGATGAGGTGGAATCAGAATCTAGCCAGTTCTTGGAAAGGGAAAATTGGCACTGGCAGAGAGGGTGGTGAGGAAAGATCCCTGAAGTATCTGCTTCTTGCTGGGCCCTGTGCCCATCAGAATGGGGTGGGGAAAGGGGAAAGCAGTCTGTAGTACCTTACAGTTGGATAGATAGTCCATTGTGTAGTAGGACTACACCATGTTAGAATGGAAAGAATACTAGACTAGAAGTTACGAGATACTTTCAAAACCTGCCTTTGACACTCACCAGCTGTGTAATTATGGAAAATTCATTAACGTTCCTAATCCTAAATTTCCTCATCTGTAAAATGGGTGTAGTAATAATTACAGTGTATTAACCACATGGGGTTGAGGTAGAGGGAAGATGAGGTGAGGATCAAATGGGATGATATTTGTGAAGGGCTCTGCAAATTTTAAAGCCATTATTGTTACATTATACACATATGTAGGATAAGTACTTCAGGCGATTGATGAGTTGAGCCTAAATTGAAGATGAAAAAAACAAACTGAATTTCATTTGGAAAATTGTACTGTGTTTTCATCAGTTCCACAATTCCATTTTGTCTGTCTGTCTATCTATCTATATCTATCTATCTATCTATCCACCCATCCATCCATCTATCTACCCACCCACCCATCACCCACCCACCCACCCATCCATCCATCCATCATCTATCTATCTATCTATCTATCTATCTATCTATCTATCTATCTATCTATCTATCTATCTATCTGTCTATCTATCTATCTATTCATCCATCTATCCATCTACCTATCCATCCATCCATCTACCTATCCATCCATCCATCTATTCATTTAAAATATTTAAAAAATTTTTGAATAAGATATAAAACAGGAAGGAATAAGATATAATACATGGTCACTAAAAGTGTTCATTACTATCATGGATGATGTCCTGTAGAGGGTCCAGTTGGAAAATGATTTCCGACAGATGGGAAGGTCCTTCTTGGTGGATGACATAGTGCTACTTGCTTTGAGTCCCAGAACAACATAGGACCGATCCATGTTAATTCAGAAGAAATGATTTTAATATATTTATTTTTACATTCTGTGTATAAATACTGAAAGAGGCACATATGTACAGTATACACACATATACACATATACCATGTATACAGTAGAAAACAAGAGGACTATATATGAAATCATGAATTTCCATTTATACAGCTTATTTCTTTAAGTATATAATAAATTCCACCTATAACTTTCAAAACTGTCCTACTTGTTTGTGCTTCACTCTCCCTCTAATCCCCCAAGAAAAAATTCTGGAAGAAATCCCCCCAAAACAAATGATTTCAGCCAAACAAAACAATCGCATCTTTTAAATTATGCACATACATACGTCATATATAATGTTTTCTCAGTGATATGCATTTGTGAATACTGCAGTATCATAACCTTTGAATGGTGAAAATTTTAGGTGATCCAAATGGCAATGGAGAGGTGAATGGTGTGAGCAAGTAGGCTGTAGGATAACTCCAACCACGACCTTTCAGTCAGAAGTGCTATGAGTGTTCCTATCCACGAACAGAACAATAGCTAAGGAGAAGTGCTGGGAATTGTCCTTCAAGGTGCTGACTTTTAAGGATTGTACTTCCTCCCCATGGCAGTCTTCTGACCAGTCATTCATGCTCCATATGATCTTTCACCTGTCCTATCCCATAGCCCTTTGCTTTTGCAGTAATACTAGTCTTGTTCTTTTGCTTGGTCCCAGGTCCATTACTCCTAAGGATTCTGTCAAATGGGCTCCTCTTCTGGAGCCTGCCTTACCTTACTGATGCATCTCTCATTCTACTTAGTCCCTATTCTATGGGTTGGGTGATCAAGAATTGTTGGCTGTACATGTGAGCACAGGTGGGACTTTCTGGGGATTGGCTACTGCTTTCCTATGTGACCATGCTCTAACAGGACAGATTGTCTATTACCTCTTCCAAACTGAATTTTTCTGGGCACCAAGAGCTTTACTTATGGTCTTGTGTATAATTGGAAAAAGAGATTGGGCGGTCATATGGCAAAATCAATAATATGGGAATTCACAAAATGTAAAATAACCCAGAGAAAGGTCTCTAACTAAATGGGCAAATCCTCTGTGGAGGTTCTACTGGTGAAGATGGACAATAATTGCAAAAAATAAGTTCGTGGATGAGATAAATTGCACTATTGGAGGGAGTGTCTATATCTGTGTTATCACTAATTCATTTGTAGCAGGTATGATACGGGGTTTGGGATCTGACAACACTTTACTTGTAAGCCAGCTTTTCTCTCTGACCTCCACTGGATTCATGGCTTTGTCTCATTTATTAATGCTGAGCTCCATAACCAGGTAGGAATATGCTGGATAATTTCTCATTAATAAATTTGCAGTCTCTTTTTATTGAGCTTCTACTCAAATTCACTAAATTCAATGAAACCTCTTCTCCTACTAGTGATTGCTTTTATTCATCTTATATCAACATTAAGATTACTAAACACATATAATTTATTAACAAATGAGCAATAATGATCGTGTATTATTTATACTAGTAAACTGTATGACCAATGTCGCTTCCAAAGTTACCTCATGCCCCTCAATTTCAATTATTGATCCCTATCCCCTCTTCTGAAAACAGCCTCAAATCCTTCAGCTAACTTCAGCTCTTCTTAAACTGTCGGTTATGACCCCATATGGGGTCACGAAAAATTTGGCAACAGTAAAAGGTTTCTGAACATGCAATGACCAAAAATTAATTCAAAATCAAGCATGTAATGAATCTGTGGTGTTTCTGGCAGCCCTCCCTTGCCTGTGTTGCATTACACAACTTCACTGCAGCCTCAGTTCTGAACACAAAGCGTGCGCACTTTGCACTACACATGCCTCACTGCCAGCTAATGCTACCAAACTGCAAAAAGGGGTCATGAGTGGAAAAAGTTTAAGAAACTCTGCTCTAGATAATGATGAAAACCTCTTAAAAACAACTGAATGCTACTCAGGATTAGTCCTTTCCCTTTGCACTCTCTTTAATGAACATAGGAAAATCTTTCCAAGGATACATTGTACTTCTAGCTTCTCATAGGTTCTTCATACATTTCTCTTCATACAGTCCTTTTTATAATACCAAGGCTAAAATACTTCCAACAGAGGAATGTTTCCCCATTCACTTCCTCGTCTTCTCCACAGATTCTCCATAGATCCTGATGGATCACAGAATGAAAACACGTTTTCTTCCTGACCCTGAAAGGAGAGGGGCTTTCCCTTCAGTCATTTTCACTGTTCAATTTTCATACACTTCTAAGTTAGATCTCAGATAAATAACATCTTCTCTCTAGCTTCATAGGAAGAGGTACTTTACATCAAGACATTTTTCAACTATAACATCCAGCTACCAAACCAAGTCTTTCTCACACTATTCTGAGTTCTTAAAACTACAGTAACAATATCTGAGTTCTTATTTTAACAGTCTTCATGGCCTTCTAAAATAGACATTCATAGCAAAGGCTATACATTGAAATATTGAAATGTGGAAAATAAGTTATTTTCTTTCTATTTTTTCCCTTTAATTTTAGGAGCCTGTTCTCTGATATTTCCACTCATCTGTTCAACACTTTCAGTCTGCTATTTATTGCTTCAAAAAATTGTCTCATTTGCTTCAAGTACCAAGGGCTTAATTTGTTAAGATTTTTTTTTAACTGGAAAAATGTCTTCCTCAAACCTTTCTGTTTCTGAGGGTTGCCTTTCTCCTCATTTTTCCCATCTCTATCTTGTCTTAGAGAACAGTGTCTGAGAGAGGAGGACCTTGGAGATAATCTCATTCAATCTCTTCTTTGTACAGACAAGGAAGCCTAGGAAGACAGAAGTCAGGTGACTTGATCAAGATTGTGGTGAATTTAGATCATTCTGGGAATGTAACCAAGTTGCTGAATCTCAATCCAGCATTCATACTATCAGATCATGTTGTCCACTTCTAAATCCTTCCTTTTGATTATTCATCATTAATATTGCCTTTTGGAAGCATCCTTTGGCAACATCACTGCTTCTTTCTTGGGTTGACTAATTTCTGAACCTTTTTTAAGAAAAGAAATGGAGAATGTGAAAGAGCTGACACATTAATGAGAGATGACACATTTTAGACACTTCTATTCTGCCTGGTTATTTGGTGACATTGTTGGTTCTTCTTCGTTGCAATATTTGTCTTGTTTCCTACCCAGAAATCTCAAGGCATTTGATAACTCTTCACACTGACATCTCTCCTCCCCTCTTCCCCCCCATCCCAGCTTCAGAATCCATCTTTCAATCAGGGACTTGTTAACAGAACACATTTCCCAACCAGAAACATATTTCCCAGTGCTTACTGAGGGCTTTCCCCATCTGCGCTTTGGCTCATGCTGTTCAGCTGGCCTGGAATGCCCTCCTTTCCCTTCTCTGCTTTCTGGGGACACTGGGGATACCAGCCAGATTAGAGCAGAGGATTTATGGAAGGGAATAGTGCAATCAGAAAAGTTCTATTAAAAGAAGCATAATGTCCAGAATGAGGAAGGGGAATGTCCCTCTGCACTCTGCCCTGTCAGATTGCATTTGGAGTATTATGTTTGATTCTGGGTACTGATTTTAGGAAGGACATTGATGAGCTGTAATACATCCAGAAGAGAGTAAACAAGATGGTGAAGGGGCTGAAGACTTTGTCATACTAAGATTTTTTGAAGGAACGGTGTATTTTTAACCTGGAAAGGAGACTTTGGGGGGACATGACTGAGTTCTTATAGTGTACGGAGGACTGTCATATGGAGATGGATTAGGCATATTCTGGTTTTCACCTGAGGGAAGGACTAGGAGCAGTGTGTGGATGTATAAATGTTGCAAACAATCAACCAACATAAGTACTTTGTGCCAGACATTATGCTCAATATTGGGGATACAAATAAAAAAACAAAGTAGTCCCTCCCCTCAGTGAGATTATATTCTAGTAGGGGAGAAAATGTGTGTGTGTGTGTGTGTGTGTGTGTGTGTGTGTGTGTGTGTGTGTAGCAATGAGGAGTAGGGTATTGTATTGCTATATTAGTGAGGAGGGCTAGTCACTTCTTTTCACTGGCCCCCGCTTTCCTATGGGTTGGGTCATTGCTTGCCAACAACTGCCTCTGACCCCTTCCCTTGATCATGGCTTTCCCTTCATTCACATACCTGCTTCCCTCCAGAAGCATGGGATTTTCTTTTAAACTATCTTGGGAAAAAATAAGAAGGAAAAAATGGCTGATATGCCATTTCCAAATGAATTTTAAGGCAAAGGAAAAGCTTCCAAATCAAGGACACATTAGGTTCTTTCTAAACACCCACATTAACTCTCAAAACCTTCGTAAAGAGGAATTATGCATTATATGTAGAGCAGTTACAACCGAATTCACAAGAGGAAGGAGAGAAATTCCACAACAAAAACCTTATGAATCGACATCTGCTGACTCTTACGCTTAAAACAGTTACTCAGTGCTTCTCTTTCACCAGTTTCTACATATCTTCCTACAGTTCAAACATGGCATGTACCCTGAGACCCATCTTGGGATACTTCCCTCCTCCCTAACCCCTTTTCAGAGAATCTGTCATCATTTTTCTGCCCTTCAATCCTTCAATAAGTGATAAATGCTGATCTTTCAGATCATGTGAGGAGGAAAGGAATGAAAACATGCTACCTTCTGCCTGGACCATGGCACTAGAGTGGCGACCCACTGTAGCCTGTTAAAGACTTATCTTTAACTCCTTCCCTTTTCTTGAGTCTTGTGTTTATATTTCAAAGTTTCTATGCAGCTTTGAGTTTCTCATCAGGAATGCTTGGAAGTCCTCTATTTCACTCAGGCTCCATTTTCCTCATGTAGGATTATACTCAGTTTAGCCGGGTAAGTTATTTTTGGTTGTAAGCATATTTTCTTTAGCCATATGTATATCATATTCTAAACTCTCTTTGCTCCTTAATGATAGTGGCTGTTAAATCCTATGTGATCCTGACGGCAATGTTTTGGTACTTGAATTCTTTCTTTCTGGATGCTTTCATTTTTTTTTTTTGACCAGGAAGTTATGGTTTTTGACTACAAAGTTACTAGTTTTTACTTTGGGGCTTCTTTCATGGAGGTGGCCAGTGGCTCTGTGTGTGTGTGTGTGACTTGCTGGTAGTCTAATGATTCTGAAGTTATCATTCCTTGATCTGCTTGTTTGGTCAGTTGTTTTTGATATGATATACTTAAAACTTCTAATTTTTTTTGCCCATTTTTTTACTTTGTTGTAATACTTTGTGTTGTCTCATGGAGACATTAACCATCATTTAGTATGTTCTAATTTTCAAGGAGTCTGTTGCTTGGGTAAGTGTTTATTTTTCTTCTCCTAGCTGTTAATTCTCTTTTCAATTTTTTTTTCTATAGCTCTTATTTCTTTTCCACTTGTTTCTTCTAGTGCTGAAGCTGTATTTTTCTTCGAGGCTTTGTTCATAGATGTTTTAGTCATTTGCTTTTTCTGGCTTTCTGGCTTGGTGTGCCCGTCACCACAATAGCTCTTTACGCTGGGATTCTTTTTTGTTGTCGTTTGTTCATTTTTCTTGCCTTACTTTTTGCCTTTGGGATTGTGTTCAGGCCAGGCTCTGCACAGTTCTGGAGAGAGTATCTGGGTTGTGCTTAGCCCTATTTTGTGACCTGAGATCCTACTCCATTCCAATGGCCAGAGCCATACAGCTAATCCTTACTTCTCTGTTTGCTCCTGGAACAGTGTATAACCTTAGGTCTGTTCCCCCTCGTTATCCTGGACTACTACTTCTAAGTTCAGGTCTCTTCTTTAGTCCCCACTGGATCCGTGAGTAACAGAGCTTCCAGGCATCACCTATTCCTGATCTCTGTACAGGGTCGGGCACTTCTGGGCAAGATTTGAAGCATCTTCTTGTTCTGGTACATAGTTGTGGTCAGTCCTTCAGATCAGTCCCCATGCTTGAAGGCTTTGCATGGTGAGTTCCTAGTTAGACCCTCTCTCTTGTGTCCCACAGATCTTTCTGACTGTGACCTGGGCTGGAAAAGTGATTCACTGTGATTTTTTTTCTTATGTTTTCTGATCAGGCCTTGATTTGGAATGTTTTCTAGATCTTTGTGGAATAATTGTTGGGGAGAATTTGACTATTGTATTTCCTTTTACTCTACCATCTTGGCTGGTCTCCTCATCCTTCTCTTTTAATTCACACTACATTGATTTTGTTTGTGCAAAAACTTTTAAATGTTAAGAAATCAAAATTGGTCATTTTATGTCTTGTCATTTCTATGCCTTGTTTGGTGAATGGCTTTCCCTTTATTTATTGCTATGGAGTGTTAAGTTCCAGCCCCTCCAATTTACTCAAGAGGGGACCTTTCATATTTCAGTGATGTCTTTTTGAAGTTTATTCTGGGATAGGATGTGAAGAGTTTGTCTAAACCGACAGCACATTTGTTGCCAGTTTTCCCAGACACGTGCATTCAATAGTGAGTTTTTGACCCCAGTGATTAGGAGTCCTCAATGCTGCTGCATTTTAGTGCTTCTGGATCTTGGGTGCTAACTTGTCTCATTTATGAACTTTCATATTTTCAACTTTTCACATTTAAAAACCAAATAGTTGTGATAATTATTACTTTGTAGTCAAATTGGAGATCTGGTACTTCTAGGCTGCCTTCGTTCCCACTTTCAAAATATTATTCCCCTGGAAACTCTTGACCTGTTTTTCCACCAGATGAATTTAATTAAACAAAGTGACCCTGTGGAAGTTTGATCAGTTTGATACTAAGTATATGATTTAACTTAAATAATATTGTTATTTTTATTGTGTTCTCACAGCTCAACTATAAATCACTGATTTTCCCAGATTATCTAATTTTGTCTTTTATTTCTGTAAAGAGTGTTTTGTGGTTACATTGATATAACTCCTGTGTGTGTCTTGGTAGGTGGACTCCCAAACATGTTATGTGATTTATGGTTATTTTGAATAGAATTTCTTTTTGTATCTTCCTGCTGAGTTTTGGTGGTCAAGTAGAGAAAGGCTGATGATGTCTGTTACATCTGTTTTTCTAGCCTGCTAACTCACTGATGTTATGAATTATTTCAATAAAGATTTTGGCTGAATCCCTAGGGTTCTAGTAGATCTGGGCAATTTTATTTTATGATATTCCAGAACTTGCTCTCTAGGCTTTTTGTTTGGCTGTGGTTTTTAGGGATTTTGATGCTACTGAAATGATCTCTCTTTGACTCATTTGGAGGTCAGTAATTTCTGATAGCAGGTGGCTCACTTTACACATGACTCTGGCCCGCTTTTGCATTGGGAGTTTGTGCATTTTCACATAGAGTGGGCAGGCCCTTTTGGTCTCGCCTCCTCTGTATTCTGCTGTCGCCATTTTAACGCTGGGTGAGGTGGCTAGGTCTAGGGCAGCCCTGCCCTCCCCTCAGAGCCCTGACTTCTACCTGTCTCTCCTGGTGTTCCAAGGTAGTTGTTGGCAAGATGCAGAACGGGGACAAACTGGAGTCAAGATTCCACTGGCTTCATGTTCTCATTGCTAGAGCTCAGACTGGCTTCTACCTTCCCTGGTGAAATCTCACTCAAGACACCTGCAGATCCATTTGAGTCTGTTTTTACAGGTCCTGGGAAAAAAGAGTCAGGCGACCCTCAAAGAACATTTAAGCCTGGGATTGGAGCCTATAGATTCACCTACACTTTTTGACCTTCGTCGGGTTGGAGGGTGTTGTCTTAGTAGCTGGGTAAAAGCAGGATTTAAATTAACCATTTCATCATTCCTAAAGTGAATAGTCTGGATGTGTGGGTTGTTGAGTTAATTGTAATAAAAAGCAGCAAATCCTTACGTCCTGACTTTGCTTCTTGAGTGTAAAAATGTCCCAACTATAGGAGACTAATTTATCAAAGGCCTAACAGTGCTAATAGGTCCATTAAACCTCCTGGCGACAGGATAATCATCCCCTCCCGAGGCAGCATTGAATGAGGAAAAAAGACTGGATTTGGAATCAGATAACAAGGATTCAGACACCAGTGTTGTTACTTGCTACCTGTGTGGCTTTGGGAAAAGCACATTATTTCCTGGAATTTCCATTTTCTTGGAGATTAAACTAAAAGTTCTATCTTTTAGCTCTAAATTTCCACATGCTTACTTGCTGTTTTATTATTTCTTTAATTACTGTTACCCATAGTACAGACTTGTTAGTACAGTCTTAATAGTGATAATCACAACTGTAACGATACTGGGATTGGAAGATCTTCCACGCCCCTTGAACTTGCTGACGTAGCAGGAAGGGGCTGAGGACTGCCTGGGGCAGGAACTGCCCGGGCCCGGAGCTGCTGGGAGCGAGCTGCCTGGACGCTGAGCAGTTGCGTGTGTGAGGAGAGGAGGTTCTCTGCCTGAGGTAGCCTGTCCTGTTTGAAGGCTTGAGAGTGTGGGTGTTTACTACTTTAACTACAAGTGCCAACTTCGTCACTACTGTGCTGGCTTTGACTTTCTGGTTTTGGGACTCAGTTTTCTGGTATTTAAATGAGTGCTCTAGCTATATTTCTCATGTAGAGAGCCTGTCACATTTCATGATTAATAACCACAATTATAGTTACTGTATGCATTGTGAATACTGCATTGCTGATACAATAACCAATCAATTAATTAATAAGCATTTAGTAAAAGCCTACTATGTATGGGCCAAGTATTGTCCTAAGTGTTGGAAGAAAAAGATAAAAATGAAACAGTATCTGCCTTCAAGGAGGGTACATTCTGTCAGAGGAGACACCATAGACATGTATGAGTGTGTGTGGTGGAGGAGAAGCATTAGCAACTGAGGGAAGGAGGTGATAACAACCTTATGTAGAGAGTGTTATATGCAAACTGAGTTTTCAAGAAAACTGGGGATTCCAAGAGGAAAGAGTTGGGGCAGCTAGGTGGCACAGTGGATACAGTGTTAGACTTGGAGTCAGGAAGACTCATCTCTCTTAGTTCAAATCCGGCCTCAGACATTTTCTTGTTGTATGACCCTGGGCAAGTCACTTCACCCTGTTTGCCTCAGTTTCCTCAACTGTAAAATGAGCTGGAGAAGGAAATGGCAAAACACTACAGTGTCCCTGCCAGGAAAACCCCAAATGGGGTCAGAAGGAGTCACACATGACTGAAATGACTAAACAACAGGAGGAAAAAGTAAGAATGAAGTTCATTATAGGCAGATGGGATAGCCAGTGCAAAGATATGGAGACAAAGATAAACTGTCACGGGTGGGAATGGTTGGACGGTGAGTGCCCAGAGGAGAGTAACGCATGTTAATGCTGGACACATGGGCTGGAACCAAGTTGTGAAAGGCTTTAAATAATAAGTAGAGGAGTTCACAATGCATCTTCTTTGGATTCATATTGAGCATATTTTCACATTAGTCATGATGTAAAGAAGAATTAGAACCAGTGGGAGGAACTGCGAGAAAGAAGAACCTAAACAAAGCAACAAAAGAAAAAGAGAGCAAATAGTATTCTTCAATCTGTATTCAGACTTTCAGACTCCATAGTTCTC
Source organism: Pseudochirops corinnae (assembly GCA_028646515.1). Classification (NCBI taxonomy): domain Eukaryota; kingdom Metazoa; phylum Chordata; class Mammalia; order Diprotodontia; family Pseudocheiridae; genus Pseudochirops; species Pseudochirops corinnae. The sequence continues at coordinate 726,339 of CM053589.1, read as the reverse complement.
TCTCTGGGTGTGGATAGTATTTTCCATCATGAGTCTTTGGAGTTGTCTTAGATCCTTGCATTGCTGAGAAGAGCCAAGTGTATCAAAGTTAATTGTTGCACAATGGGGCTGCGCCTGTGTACAATGTTCTCCTGGTTCTGCTCATTTCACTCAGCATCAGTTCATATAAGTCTTTCCAGTTTTTTTGAAGTCTGCTTGCTCATCATTTCTGAAAGCAAAATAGTATTCCATTACATTTATATACCACAACTTGTTCAGCCACTCCCCCAAATTTCCAATTCTTTGCCACCACTAAAAGAGCTGCTATAAATATTTTTGTACATGTGGATACTTTTCCCATTTGTATGATTACTTTGTGATATAGACCTAGAAGTGGTATTTCTGAGTTAAAGGGTATGCCCAGCTTTATAGTCCTTTGGGCATAGTTCCAAATTGCATTAGTGTTCCAATTTTCCCACATCTTCTCCAGCATTTATTATTTTCCTGTTTTGTCATGTTATCTAATCTGATAGATGTGATGTGATACTTCAGAGTTGTTTTGATTTGCATTTTTCTGATCAGTAGTGATTTAGAGCATTTTTTCATATGACTATGGACAGCTTTAATTTCTTCATCTGAAAACTGCCTGTTCATTTGATCGTTTATCAATTGGGGAATGACTTATATTCTTATAAATTTGATTCAGTCCTCTATATATTTTAGAAATGAGGACTTTATCAGAGATACTGGTCATAAAAATTTTTTCCCCATTTTCTGCTTACCTCCTAATCTTGGTTGCATTGGCTTTGTTTGTGCAAAACTTTTTCAACTTAATGTAATCAAAATGATCCAGTTCACATTTAATTATGTTCTCTATCTCTTGTTTTGCATAAATATAATTGATCTTAGAGGAATTAGGGAGCAGCTAATTGAGTAGGGAAGGGACATGATCAGAGCTGGACTTCAGGAGAAGTGCAGTTAGTAAGCCCAGGCCTGTTTCCTAAGTTTCATCCCTAGGCAGAAGATGGTGTCTTTGCTTCCTACCGTGATAACTGGCATTCTGCCTAGTATCATAAGAGGATGAGGGAATAGAAATAACTCTATGCAAGTCATCACAATGTTTGGAAAAATAACTGTAAGTTCATTCAAATTCATGGTGGGTCAAGAGTGTCATCTTCCTCTAATGAAGGACATTCTTACATTTCAGTTACAAAGTAGGATATTGGGAAAGAGAGCAGCTGTGGCCTGCTACCTTTGGAAATTTGATCTGGTATCTTGGGTTCCTGGAAGCTTGCTAGGAGTCATCTAATTCTGTGAGAAAATCATTCATGAATTGGTTATTTCTCCCCCTCCCCCCGAATTTGGGCATAAGAATTTTGGTTTCTGAATGGGTCTAAAAAAAAAGGAAGGTTAAATATTTTTTGACTAATATTTTTGATGTTTTAAATCAGGGTCAGGAGAGGAGACAGTGACATACAAAGCTATTTTTTTAAAAAGCACTCTTATGCCTACTGGGAATAGCTTGCTAAAATGGCCTGTTTTGCTGACTCAGTGGTTTTTACTCTCTCCTGTTATTCAAGCAGGCATATTACTTCACAGGACAATTTTTGAACAAGGTTATGGAACTGAGGGAGAGTCAATTAACCTGATGTATGGGGTGGCTGGTAGATAATAGTAGATAGGAAACAGTATAGTTTTTTTTACTTCCCTTTTTAGCTCTGTTTTGACTGGCAGGAGGACTTAGGGAAAAGCCATGAACAGGTGTTTATTGAGGATCTACTGTGGGCCCAGTTCTATGATAGAAATCTGTCAGATTTGTGAAGAAGCATAAAACTTTGTTACATGTAAGCTCTAGCTCTCAGGAAGCTTATAGTCTATTTGCAGAGATAACACTAATGCACACACATAACTATAACGTAGAATACAATTAATTGTTAAGTTATAGAGTCATTGAGTCAAATTGAAGGGGAAGAAGGAAGTGAATAAGCCTTTTTAAGCACCTACTATGTGTAGAGACTATATGCTTCTGGAATGGTAAGGTAACTTGAAGATCTTCCCTGTCCCTTAACGGGCCTCACTTGGAGCCCAACAAGAGAAGCTTGCTTAGGGGAGACTTGTTTTTCAGGAAGGCCCACCTTTTGTTACTTTGTAGCTTTGGGGGTTCACTTATGGGAAGAGTTGCATGATTTGGCCAAATAAGACTCTGGGTAGCGGTTGAGCCCCCTGGCTTTGAAAACCCAGATATTGGTGCTTCCTTTTCTGGTAACTAACTAGGTATGGATGGAATAGTCAGACAGCTAGAAGCCCTGTCTGTTGGTCTGTTGAATTTTATTATTTTCTCTGTCTGCATTTTTTGTCTGCTTGTAATTTCTGTTTGTATTTTCTCTGAAGTTCAGCATGCTGACTTTTCCCCCTGAACTAAGTAAATGGTATATATGTTTGATTAAGGTAAGATTATTAGCCCTTTTTGAGCTACTTTCCTTTAGAAAAGCAGATAAAAGAATATGTTCTAGAAGCCATCTTGGTGCATGCTAGGGTGCTTGCTGTAACTGCTTCCTAGGAAGCAGCTAGGCAGTGCAGTGGACAGAGCTTTGGGCCTGGAGTCGGGAAGACCTCAGTTAAAATCTAGCCTTGGACACTTACTAGCTGTGTGATTCTGAGCAAGTCACTTAATCTCTGTTTGCCTTGTTGTTGTAGTTTGTCCTTCATTTTTGAAGAGGACCAATGACATCATGCGGTGATGTCTTGACTAGTGCATGAATCAGATTTAAGTGAGGCAGAGTTTCACAAAGTCATCAGCCTCACTCTCTCTTCCAAAGTCACTGGAGTCCAGTGGCAAGACAAAATTCAGGATAACTGATGATGACCTGGGATGCAGTGGATGACCTTGGCATCTCTGAGGTCCGACCAAGCTCTAAGTGCTCCACAGCTCCTGCTTCAGCCACCTTCATGACATCTGGGACGAATTGTTCTCATCCGCCCAGTTTCACTGGGGGAGTCATCACATACTTGGACTAGACACCCCCTTAACTCCCCAACAGATCTGAGGCCTGTCGGTTGCCCTCTACCTGGTTTAGCCTGTCTGCTGACACGGTTTTAGCAGAGTGTGGCCTCTGATCATGCTTCAGCTTCTTGGAGCCCCAAGTGAGAGTTGAGCGATAGGTTGGACACCAAAGGTGAATGAGTCTGAAAAGAGTTCAGCAAGCCCTCACACCAGAGCTGCTAGTCTTCCCTTCACACCCTGTAAAACTCTTCGTCCTTTGCCTCAATCCACTGGAGAAGGAAATGACAAGCCACTCCAGTGTCTTTGCCAAGAAAACCCCATGGGTCGCAAAGAGTCGGACGTGGTTAAACGACTGAGCAACGACAATAACTGAAACGTGCCAGGCAGGGGGCTAAGTGCTTTGCAAATATGATTTTATTTGATCAAGAGCTAAAGGGAACTTTAGAGCTCAGCCAATGCCACATCTGATTTTCATGCCAGATTGGTAAAGTGACTTGCTTTTGGTCATTTGGTTTTATTTTTTAAGTGTTACAAAAGTTCAGAAAAGGTGACAGTAATGAAGGGTCAGGAAATGTCTGCGATGAGGTAGGACTTTAAGCTGGATCTTTAAAGATAGAGAAGCAAAGGGAGGGGATAACACATTCCAGGTGAGAGCAAGTGTGAAGTTACAGAGCTTGCAATGAATTCCTAACATTCATGGGCTTATTATATATACCCTCATTAACATAGACTATGTATTAGCTTATTGACAAGTCTTGTTAAATCTCTTCTTCCCCCTCCATCAAATCACCCATCCTTCCAGTCACCAAAGACTGATCTTTTGGATCTAGTCATGTCATTCCTAGGGCAGCTAGGTGGCACAGTAGATGGAGTGCTGGGTCTGGAGCCAGGAAGACTTTTTCTTTCTGAGTTCAAATCTGGCCTTAGACACTTCCTAGCTTTGTGACCCTGGGCAAGTCACTTAACCTTGTTTGCCTCAGTTTCCTCATTTTTAAAATGAGCTGGAGAAGAAAGTGGCAAACCATTCCAGTATCTGCCAAGAAAACCCCAAATGGGGTCATAAAGAGTTGGATAGGACTGGAAACAACAGAACAATGTGGCATTCCTTTGCTCAAAATCTTACAGTGGTTCTCAGTTGTCTACCATGCAAAGTTAAAAGTTTTAGCTTGGCACTCAAGGCCCTCCACATTCTGCTGACATTCTTCTTTCTCAGTATTTTTTTTTTCCTTTTTGGAGGGGGAAGGCAGGGCAATTGAGGTTAAGTGACTTGCCCAAGATTACACAGCTAGTAAGTGTTAAGTTTCTGAGTCTGGATTTGAACTCTGGTCCTCCTGACTCCAGGGTGGGTGCTCTATTCACCGCATCATGTAGCTGCCCATTTTTCAGTATTCTTTTATACTGCTCCCCTCTATATAACTCTATGACACCTGCCGTTCTTCCCTGACTTGCTCTCTATGTTCTCTTGTCAATGTGTACGTGTTCTCATTTTCCCCTTTCCTGCCACCTTCTCTACCATGCACCTCACATTTCTATGAAGCCTTCTCTCATCTCTACTCAAGGATGATCCTCTGTACTCCTAAGCATCACCACCTCATTTGTACCTTCCTGTGGACTTATCATTTATTATTTTGTATCATTTGTATATTATTATTTTGTAGGAGCAGCATGGTATAGTGAAAGGAGAGTTGATCTCTGACTCTGGAGTTGGGAAGACCTGGGTTCTTATAGAACCCTATGATGACTATGTGTGACCCTGGTCAAGTCACTTGATTTATCAGTACCAAAGGCATCTCTCTAAATTATAATAATGAAATCACGGGTCTTGGCCAAGAAAGGAAAAAGTCATTTGTGTATGTGTTGTATCCCTTTACTAAACTGTAAACTCTATGAGGACAAAAACTGTACCCTGTCTAAATTTGGGTCTAGTACAATTGTCCTCATGTAGCCAATGTTTAGCGGACATATTTGAGTTAAATTCTACATCTATTGTCCAAAACTTGTGGAGTCAGCTAGAAGTGGCTTCCTAATTGACTGTTAAATTTTCAGTGTGAACATTTACACCTTGGAAATCTGTGAACTATACAAATCGGGTCTCAACATTGTTTTGTTAATTGCTTAGACTTAAGAAAATGAAGGAGAAAATGTTAATGATACAGATTAAACTTAAAAGTGGGTCCTGAAAACATTTTTTGAGAGCTGATTGTTAAATTTTTTACTAGCACATCCCTGAATTGGAGCCTCCTTTTGACTTAGATGAAAGCCTGGATTTTTGAAGGCCATACCATGGATTGCAAGTTCTGAAATGTTCCACAAGTTGAAAAAGCTGCAACTTGAAGATTGATGAAATATTATGCGGCTGGCGTTTCTGAAGACCTTCTCCTACATCACAGAGAAGCTGAAATCTGCATTATTACGGGGCTTGCTCACACGGGTGCAATCACGTGCCCTAGAACTATTAAAGTAGGCATTAGGTGGGCGTGTCCAGACAATAATAATAAATAGCTGACATTCACATAGTTCTCTAAATTTTACCAAACTATTACCTGAACATTTCTCTTATTTGATCTGTGTAACAACCCTGCAAGATAGGTGTTATATTAAATTGTATCACAGGCATCCTTGTTCCCGTGGTGAGGTGGATGCTCAGGGGCTTGCCTGTGGTACAGTACCTGATAAGCACTGGAACCAGAAGTCAAACTAACTTCTCTTGGCTCCAACACCAGTTCTCTTCCCACTGCATCATGGCACCTTTCTGGATACCTGTAAGGTCCTTTGTCATAAAGAAAGTAAATTGTCATCATTATACTCTACTTACTAAGGAAGAAAAATATAAAGGGTCTTAGCATGTGTTCAATCATCGATCAATCACAAGCATTAATTGAGTGCCTGCTGTTAAACAAAGGAGACACAAACGTAAAACTGAGATAGTCCTTGCCCTCAAGGAGCTTACAAAGAAATAACATGTATACATCTAACGAAATACAAAACAAATACAAAAGAATTTCAGGATAGGAGGGGAAAACCCTCGAAGTTGGGATAATCAGACAGAACTCTTGGCACTTAAACAGACCATTGAAGTGTTTTGGGCAGGGCAGTGACATAGTCAAACCTGTGCTTTGGAATTAATACTTTAACTAGGGTTTTCTTTTTTCCCTTTAATTTAATTGTTTGTCAATTACATGTAAACAAAAATTTTTAATATTCCTCTAAAAATTTTTGAATTTCACATTCTTCCCCTTCCTCCTTCCCATCCCCTCTCCTTGAAAAGGCAAGCAATTTGATATAGATTATGCATATGTAGTCAAGCAAACATTTCCATATTAGTCAGGCTGCAAAAGAGAACATAGACTAAGAAAACAAGAATAATAAAGAAAGTATAAAACAAACTATGTTTCAACATGCATTGAGACTTCATCAGTTCTTCTCTGGGGGTGGACAACACCTTTCATCATAAGTCCTTCAGAATTGTTTTGGATATTGTATTGCTGAGAATTGGCTAAGCCATTCATAGTCAATCATTGTACAATATTGCTATAATTGTATACAATATTCTCCAGGTTCTGTTCACTTCACTTTACATCAGTTCATATAAATCCTTCTTTTTTTTTCAAAGCATTCTGTTCATGATTTCTTATATCACAAGAGTATTTTATCACAATTGTATATTGCAATTTGTTTAGCCATCCCCCAACTGATGGGCATACCTGAAATTTCCAGTTCTTTGCCACCACAAAGATATAAATGAACATTTTAGAATGTATAGGTTCTTTTCTTTTTCCACCAATCATCTTTGGAAACAGATCAAATATGGGTATTGCTAAATTACTCTTCAGAATGGTATGGCAGTTTCATAGTCCTTTGGGTTTGTTTCCAAAGTGCACTCCAGAACGATTGGATCAGTTCACAACTCCACCAAGAGTGCGTTAGTGTCCCAGTTTTCCCACATCCCCTCCAACATTTGACGTTTACCTTTTGTGTCAAATTAGTCAAGCTGATAGGTGTGACGTGGCACCTCACAATTGTATTTCTCTAACCAATAGTGATTTAGAGCATTTTTTTCTATATGACTATAGACAGCTTTGATTTCTTCTTCATAAAATTGCCTGTTCATATCCTTTGACCACTTATCAATTGGGGAATGACTTTGTATTATAAATTTGACTCAGTTCTCTATGTATTTTAGAAATGAGGCCTTTATCAGAGAAATTCTGAGTAACTTTCTTTTTTTAAAATTAATTTTTCCCTCAATTACATATTAAAATAATTTTAAACATTTTTTTAAGTTCCAAATTTGAGTTTTGACTCCGAAATTCTATTTCTCCCCTCCTCCCTCCCTTCTCTCTTTCCTGAGGTGGTAAGCAGTCTGATATAGGTTATACATGTTCAATCATATAAAACATTTTCATATTAGTAATTTTGTACCATAATATTCAAACAAAAAAAAGAATGAAAGAAAGCAAAAGAAATGAGGGAAGGAAGGTAGTATACTTCAGTCCATATTCAGATAATATTGATTCTTTTTTTGGAGGGAGATAGCATTTTTCATCATGAGTACTTTGCAGTTGTCTTGGATTATTATATTGCTGAGAATAGCTAAGTAATTCACTTCTTCATTGTACAATATTGCTGTCACTATGTACACCTTTCTCCTAATTCTGCTCACTTAACTATGCAGTAATTCATGTAAGTCTTTTCAGGTTTTTCTGAAACCATTCTGCTTATCATTTCTTTCTTTCTTTTTTCTTAATAGTGTTTTTTCTATTACATATAAAGATAGTTTTCAACATTCATTTTTGTAAGATTCTGAGTTCCAAATTTTTCTTCCTCCTTTCTTCCCCTTTTCCCCTCCCTAAGATAGCAAATAATCGGATACAGGTTACACATGTGTAATGGTAATGAAATTTGAAGATCCCTTTGTATTGGAAAGCTTAGAGGCACTTAGCACCTAGTTTCAAATTAAGCCTGTGTTAAACAAACAGAACTTATGAACCCCTGTTGCTGATGTAACAGGAAGGGGCTCAACAGGGAGGAGCAATACCATATATAAGGGAAAATACTAGCTGGGAAAGTTAGAACTTCTTGGAATGAGCACTTGAAGGATGGGCTGCTACTGCTGGACTGGAACTTCTGTGGAGAAAGTGATTTTGATTTTGAGAATGGGAGAAAATGGTTTTGATTTTGAGAATGAAGCTGCTGAAGACTTCTGAGGGCCAGCTGGAGTTGGAGTTGCTGAGGTTGCTGAGGATTCCCAAGGGCCAGCTGGAGCTGCCAAGGACTTCCAAGGGCGAGATGGAGCTGCAGAAGACTGAGGAAGCATGACTGTGATGCTGGTACTTTGTATGAATCTATTTGTAGCTTTCTTAAGCCTTGACTTCCCAGGAACAGAGACTGTGAAGGATTTAAGGTGGACTAGACATTGTGAGCTTCAGCGTGGAACAGGAACTGCATGGAGAGCTGAACAAGGAACCAGGAGCTATCTGCCTTTTAACTCAGGTGACAGTTTGGTGAATCCAGATAGAAGCTGGGACCATGGAAGGGGATCCAGGGAAACTGAAAGCCTGCCCTGAGTCAAGATAAAAAGACCTCTCCATGGGTGCTGAGTAGTGATGAAATTGTGATTTACTTGTGACGGAGGGGTGGATGGCCTGTGTATTTCCCACTACCCTTTAAGAGGGGACTGAGTAGTGACTGATGATTGAATGGTGACTGATGACTGAATAGGGACTGATTTGTAACTTAATTGCACCCCATGGGTGGAGGACTTTGACCTTTTGTACTTTATGATTGAATGATTGAGTTACTAAGTGATTGATTGACCTGTACTTTTTTTCGAAACTATGTGACCACTTTGGTGAAAACTATGTGGCCATGTTAGTGATAAGTTGTTGTGAATGCTATATTTTGATTTTCTATGATAAGTTGTAACATTTTGAATGCTGTACCTTGATTTTCTGTGAATGTTTTGCTCTGATTTGTTATTGAATAAATAGAGTATTCATTATACTGTGTAATCAGAACCTGGAAAGCTATTCACAGCAGCATTCTTCTGGAAAGCTGCTCGTGCATGGCTTTACAACATGTACAATCTCATTAAACATACTTCCACATTAGTCATGTTGTGAAAGAAGAATCAGAGAACAATGGGAAAAAACACAAGAAAGAAAAAACAAAAAACAAAAAAAGAATGAAAATAACATGCTTCACTCTGCATTCAGACTCCATAGTTCTTTCTCTGGATGTAGTTAACATCAAAAGTCTTTTGGAATTGTCTTGGATCATTGTATTGCTGAGAAGAGCTAAATCTATCATAGTTTATCATTGCACAATGTTGATGTTGTTGTGTACAATGTTCTTTTGCTTTTACTTACTTCACTATGCATTAGTTCCTGTAAGTGTTTCCAGGTTTTTCTGAAATAATCCTGCTTGTTATTTCTTATAGCATTCCATTACAGTCATATACCACAGATTGTTCCGCCATTCCCAATGAGGCATCCCCTCAGTTTCCAATTCTTAGTCACCACAGAAAGATACTATAAATATTTTTGTATAATTAGGTCCTTTTTTATGATCTCTTTGGAATACAGACCTAGCAGTGGTATTGCTGGATCAAAGGGCATATATAGTTTTATAGGCCTTTGGGCATAGTTCTAAATTATACTTCAGAATGGTTGGATCAGTTCATAACTCCAATTGGGTAACTTTCAATAATCCAGAAAGCTCAATGAACTGGAACACTAGAGTTCCTCTTTGTCTTTACTATTATGTCAAATGTAAAAAAAAAATACAGCCGTCAACTTACTCTTTGTTTTGAGCAATGGTCATGTAACTTTTTAGGATATGTTATAATTTCCTACTTTTACAATCCTAAATATGAGTACACAGAAAAATTTATCACAGCAATATTCTCGGTTTAACCCTATAACTAATTTTAATGTCAAAACCTGATCACAACTTAATGATAGGTGGTGCAGTGGATGATATGTTAAACCTAGAGTCAGGAAGATCTGAGTTTGAATCCAGCCTCAGTCACTGATCTGTGTGACCTTAGGCAAGTCACTTAACCTTTGTTTCCTCATCTGTAAAATGGAGATAATAATTACATCTACCTCCCAGGGAGATTGTGAAGATCAAATGTGATAATATATGTTAAGTGCTTTATAAACCTGAAAGCAATAGCTATTGTCATTTGTTTGCAGGCTTAGTTTTCCTTGCACTTTCAGAACTTATGATAGAAATAGAAAAATACCAAAGCATGAAAACTTTAAGAGGGAAAGAGACAGCTATTAATAAATAGAAAGGCTATAGCCTTCTTCGGGACATGTGCCAGCTTAGCAATGTTCTTCCTAATACGTAGCATCCGTAAGTGAAAGCAGTACTCCAGGTGTGATGTGACCTTGGTAGAAAACAGCAGGATTCTCACTTCCTCTCTTAGGGGCTTCATGCATCTATTCATACTACCTAAGCTTGAATTAGTTTCTTTGGCTTCCAAATCACACGGCTGACTCCTATTGAGTTTACAGTTCACTGCTCTACACTGCCTCCCAACCTATCTTCGAACCTCCAGGGCTGCTTGTGATGATATTGCGTGTGATGGCAGATGGAAGACTTCCTGGGGAAAGCTGAGCACCAGGACAGCTGTGGTATTTGAAACTGGAGAAGGCAAAGTGACCTTTCAAGCTTCCAATAGTGACCTTGCAAAGAGAACCTTGCCGTTGCTGTTGGGGAGGATGTCTGTTGTTGGTCAGAGGGAAGCAGGTGGCCACTTGGTTTAATAGGATTGGCTACCTCTGGAGACCTCATTCATAGGATGGGTTGTCATAAATGAAATCAGATTTCCAACCCTCATGGTTATTACTCTCTGCACATCAATAGTTTCATATCACAATTAAGTTCTTATCTGAATTGAATTAATGGGGTAGGACCTATAGATTAGAAACAAGGCATATCATTTTAGCCATAGAGAATACTAAAAACATATCAGATATGATATCAGAGGTGATGTGGAATGAAGTTCAGAATGAAGAATTCTTTTTTTGGGGGGGGAAGGTAGGGCAATTGGGATTAAGTGACTTGCCCACAGTCACATGGCTAGTTTTTTGTGTTAAGTGTCTGAGGCTAGATTTGAGCTCAGGTCCTCCTGACTCCAGGGCTGGTGCTCTATTCATTGCACTGCCTAGCTGCCCCTGGAATGAAGAATTCTTTAGGTACTTCAAGTCAAAGGATTTAGCATTTTTATATGCCTCCAAATGAGGACAGAGCTATTTGGAATTTATTTATAAAGGGTGGCAAAAATAAGGCAGCTTTCTCCCCACCTCCTTCTCTTTTTCTCTTTCCCCTTCTCTTCTTTCCTTTCCTTTTTCCTCTATCCTCTTCCTTCCTTATTTCATTCCTTCTTTCCCTCTCTTTCTTCCTTCCTTCCTTCCTTGCTCCATTCCCCCCTCCCTTCCCCCCTCCCTCCCTTCTTTCCTTCCTTCCTTCCTTCCTTCCTTCCCTTTCTTCCTTCCTTCCTTCCTTCCTTCCTTCCTTCCTTCCTTCCCTCCCTCCTTCCTTCCTTCCAACAGTTTCTAGTGTAAGGAAGAAGAGAGATTAATTTGATAAGATCAGAGACTGGTCCATGGATCACACCCAAGCTTTCTGTGTGTGGCAATCTAGACACATATGAAAGTTAGGATTAGATGAGACAATGTATATGAAAATGTTTTGTAACTGAAAAGGCCTATATAAAAGTCTTCAGGAGCCAAGAGTCCTTAGGTCAATGACCAGATCTTTTATAATTATATTATTACCTTGGTCAAGACACTTCCTCTCTCTAGCTCTCAGTTTTCTCATATACATACATGTATACTTTACATACCAAAGAATTGTAATAGATTAGGGTTTTTTTTTAACCTTTTTTTGGTGGCATAGATACTTTTGACAGACTGATGAAGCTTAAAGATCCTTTCTCAGAATAATGTTTTTAGAGGGGCGGGGCCAAGATGGCAGCGTAGCAGCAGCAACATATCGCAGCTCTCACATAGCCACCCCAAGATACCCATAAAATAGGACTCTAAACCAATCCTAGAACTCCAAAACACACACAAGGATACTTCCCACTAAAGTCAGCTCAGCTACGAGGAACCATATCAGCACTGCGAACGAAGCCAGCCTGGCCTGAAGCCGCAGCTGCGCCCTGTGGGCGGTGGAAGAGCCTTTCAGGTGAGCGGAGGATTAGCACCAGCTGCGGATTAGCACCAGCTGTGAGTGGGGATTGCGAAAGGGAGAGATAAGCCTCCGGCCAAAAGGTCTCCAGAGCGGAAAAGTGAAAAGCAGAGGTTTTGCACCCGCCTCTGCATTGTAGCTCCCTGCCCTCGGCCTGCAGAAAGCAGGGGGACTGAGCAATTGTTTTCAGGCCAGGCCTCTCGCGTTGAGCGGCCTGGATCTGGATCGCCTTCTTGGGCCTCGGTCTTGGAGTCTTCATTATCCAGTCAGCTGGAAGTCTATGGTAGCCGGGAGGACCCCAGCGATTTGGGACAGAGCTTTCCCTTCTGCAAGCAGAGCCCCATAGAGATTAAAAAAAAAAAAATAAAATCACGGTCTGAACAACCATGAGTAAGAATAAGCATAAGAAGCTAAGTAAGAACAGCTCCCAAAC